>JAWWLZ010000094.1:4434769-4450618 GCA_035041345.1 Poliocrania exsul | reverse complement strand
CAGGGTCTTTACATGGAGTCTGTCAATGGTATTGTGGCACAGAGAGAGACTTTGTTAGGACTAGACTGGTTCTGAGCCATATAAAGTCTTTAAGGTCCACTGAATGCACAATCAGCAGCTAGGTCATGTTGCAGAGTTCTAGTTTTGTCCTATAACTGAAATGTATCCTTTAATATGTGGACTGAAATATCTTCAACAGATTAAATTAATTGGCTAGCATAATTTGCTTTCTATTTGTCTTTTACTATGACAGCATATGCTGTCAAAATAATAATAATATAATGAATCTGAAATAAATAGTTATATGGTCCTTGCCACACAAATTTAAAAAGAAAATACTTTCTGCCATCTGCCACAATAAAAACATGTAGGAACAGCTTGGCCATAAGCTGTAGTGACAAGCACACATGCATTCAGCTGCCTAAAACATAGAGGTAATCTCACCTTCCAGCTGTGTGCCTCAACATACTGTTACAGTTCTCACTGCATGACCTCAACACAGCCAAACTACTCACTGTACAAGATGTTTAACATCTGGGAGAGGAAAGGAAATGCCAGAGAGATGGAAGTTAGTTATAGGAGCTTCTACGCGATGGTAAAGCTTTCTCCATGTGTATCAAAGAGGACAAGGTCAGGAAAATATCTTCACTCACAAAAGCTACAGAATACCAGTCACTTTGCAGTGTTCAGTGGGGTGGATAATGACATTCAGCTATTAGAAACAGGTCTAAACCTGCAGGGTGCAGACATTTTTTCAGAGGTATCGTTGTACTATTGAAGTTGTAATGAAAACACAGTGAATTTCGAATCAAAATGCTATTTGAATTAAATACTTTCTATACTCAGCCAAAAAAACCCCAAAACAATTCAGGTGAAATTTGCCAGCTTTTAGCTGGAACCTCATCTGGTCCCTTCAATTTTAGAAAAGCCAATTCTTTGTGCTGATGATTTGGAAATAGAATGGTTTTAAGTTTCATTTAGCAATGTTAGGATTCCAGAAGTAGTGACTTCTGGATTTTAAAAGCTAAAAAAGGCAAAGGTAGTTTGTATCAGTAATGACATTGTTATTTTTGAGACTTATTTTTGGAATCCTTAAATATATAAGGAAAAGACAGCTTGGCTTTGTCTTTGACAGATAATTAGCTCTAGCCATTGTCAACATTGGGTTGAATGTCCCACCTTCTATCTCATTAAAAAAATGGAAGAAAATTCTCAAATTACTTGGCAGCAAGAATCTGAATATGTAATTTAAACCTGTATGTTGGATGAGTAGCCAATATGGTATACATCAGTCCTAAGATCAAGGGGAGCTAAAACTTGCATCATGAAATAATGTAACTAAAATTGTACTTAGTTTACTGGTATGTTTTCCAAAAGTAATATGAACAGATGTCAACCACCATCTCCTTTCAAATGGTATAATTAAATAAATACTTAGATTACAGTCTGAGCAGTTGTGCTCAGTTTACTTTTACCTTGAAGTTTGTTTCTTTGTATTTGGGTTTTAATACACAAAAACCCTGACTAGTTTTTCCAGCCACATCAGGTGGCCAGAAGAAACCCCTTACTTTTCCCAAAAGCCTTGCTCTGTTAACGTTAGATAAACAGTATTTCACTGTGAAAAAGGGAGAGCCTTTCAAAACCAGGAAATAACAAAAATTACTATTTGTTTGTATTTCTAAATATGAGGTGGGGTATTTCCTGTTTGAGGAAAGAAATATAGACTGGTTTCTATGGGTTTAGCCTTTGCAAAAATTCTGTGAGGAATTTTTGTATTTACTGACAACTCAGACTTAAAAAAGCTATTATGAAATTAAAAATTTGTATTTTACCTTCCCACTTCACTGCAAAATTTCCCAATAACTAAGTGTTCCCACAGTTTGAAATGAGACTGCCTGTTCTGCATTTGGCAGCTTTACTGTTTTTTTTCCCAGACAGTTGAAACTGGTTTCTTTTTCATAGAGACGAACTCTAAAGAATGGCACGACTACAGCTTGCTACTTTGCAACAATTCACACAGATACTTCTCTTCTTCTTGCTGAAATTGTAGGTAAGACTAACGGTGACTTTTGAAGGATGCTACGTGAATCATAAATAGAGTTTAGCCGTTCTAGATTAGCTAGGGATCTGGCTTTCTACTATTTTGTTTTCAATTCATTGTACCTGCCATACTGTATCCCCCAAATCCCACCTCAGTTACCCCTGTTCACTTCCCCTGTCCCACTGTTGTTTCTGCATGTCTCTTCACTCCCAAACCAGCTGCTGGCTGATCTTAAATTAAGTCTGATGGAGTTGCTCTCCAGCTGCAGCTCTCTGCTCTTTCTAACCTTTTGCTGTTTGAGGTTTAAGAGGCTGAATGTCAGTGCATTAATTTCCTGATCCTCTTAAGTTTCAGCTGATAATCAACGTCAAAAATCTCCACACACCCTCTGAAATCAGAAGTGGAAGCTGCATCAGGATCTTAGCCTTCCCTTCTATTCACAGTTGCAAATGTCTTGCAGGATTTCTCAAGGCTGAGACAGCTCCCAAAGCAGAAAAAATAATAAGAATCTCAATTTTATTCAAAAATTACCTAGTCTTCCTGATTCTGGAGGAAAATTTTGAAGCTGTTACATTCAACAGCTCAAACTGTAGAAGTGGACAAAGATCTAATTTAGAAACGCATTTCACAGCTTAGTATTAAATATTATATCCATGTCTTACACATGAATTCTGGTTTATTCATCTAGCATGGATGAATCTCAAGAAAGAGGCTAGAATAGCTCTGAAAATTTTCTCCCTCTAACTGTGTGTAGGAGGCATGTTAACAACCTCATTCCTTTCTCCTATGGAGAGATGGTTTGCTGAAGTCTTTGTGCTTTTTCTCATCTCTGGGTAGTCATCTACTACAGCTACTGTGCTTTTGTGCTTGTGTTTCTCATCCTCTCTTTCACAGCCATCTTCATATACTACTATTATGATTTCTGGTTGTAGTTAAATTATAGTAATGTAGTCCTTGGTTATAACATTTATGTGGAGGAGGAGAACCCCTATTTAAATATTATTTGTTTTCTTTTTTCCTTTTTGTTTTTATTCTTAAAAGTCATGCGAATAGTCCCAACTTAGAGATAAGAAAAGAGCATAAATTTTGTTCACCTTAAATGAAGGTGAGAGGGTGGACTTTGCTTCTGTATTTCAGTTTAAGCTTTGATAGTGGTTTTCAAGAACCAGTGATCCTGAGACTTATATTCTAATGCATCTTAACAGATAAATTTGGTCAACGAGCATTTGTTGGAAAAGTCTGCATGGATATGAATGACAGTGTGCCACAATACAAAGAGATTACTGCTGACTGTGTCCAGGAGACAGAAAGGTAAAATAATTAAATTGATGGGCTAACCTTTAAAAAAATTTTTTCGTATGTCTGAAAATTGAATGTGAATCTGACTAAGAATTTACAGGTGTGAATTTATTAGAAACAGGTTTCTTTCTTCCAACAGTATTGTTCCCTACAGTTCTGGCAATTCCTGCATACTCAGTTGCTGAACAGCCCAAGTAGCATATCTCTGACTTTTCCAAATAAGACAAAGATCTAGGCTTTGAGAGAATATGTGTATTTTCTGCCTTCTCTTTTCCTTTCACAGCTCTGTATGTGGGGGTGATGTGACTTGACATGGGATGATGGGGTGGCAGTAACTTCCTTTGTCCCCATTATTTTCTGAGCTATTTCCCGCCATCATTTAGGATAAGGCTTTATTCAAGTTGTAGGAGTCAGGCTTCATATACTCCATTTTAAACATGCTGTGGTTCTCCCCCTCTGCATCACAGGACGAGTCAAACTACTCTAACGTGTAGCTGAGAGAATGAAGGAAAATCAAATCAAGGCAATGTCCATACTGGAGGAGACCCAAGACTGTAGTATGACACCCTACTATCTTATGTTTCTTGTGTATTTTGCACCCATGCTCAGAAAATTATTAAGTAGATATGCAGCTCTTCTTCTCATGGGATTTTTTTATTTACTTGTAAATATTTCAAATATCATGCTGGAAGAGAACATACCTAAGAGCAATATAAACATCTTACAGCACTTGTGTGAAGTTGCTACCCTATTTTTGCAAATCATGCTACAGGCATGACAGTAAAAGTCAGAAATGGTCATGAATTTCTAACAGTTTTTAAATTTAAAGACAGTTTGAAAACATGTCTACTAACTTTTTTTTCTTCATGCAAATACCCAGTTTTCATAATACAGCACAAATCCTGCCAAATGGGCCTGAAAGCAGCAGAACTCCCAGTTCTGGTATTTTTGAAAGCTTCAGAATTGTCTAAATAGTTTTCTTTTAAATACCTATCTTGGGCCTCTAGCTCATTCCTTTTTGACTGTGTTAATAGCAAATGTTTCTCAGTTTTGGTTGAGAGTGTGCCACAAGTACTCTAGAACTGACTAGACAAGAGAGCTTGTGCTTCTTGTCATGGACCTGGACTACTTACCTGAATCACAGCAATACAATTGCAGAAGAGTGAACTAGCTCTGTCTTTTAAGATGACAATGTTGTAGTGGCATGGTTTTTTTGTTTTGTTTTGTTTTGTTTGTTTTTTTTTTAAGAATGTAGGAAATGTGATCTAGAAAATGGGCTACACAGATTTTAGTTCTTTAATGTTAACTTTCAGAACTATTTGTATGCTTGGAAATTAGATAAAATTAGATAAAATTAGATAAAATCTAAATTCAAGTCAAGAATTTGACTCAACCATTCTTTGTCAAAGGGGATTTAATAAAAAGTTAAGAAATTGAAATATGGAATAAAATATATGCTACTAATAGTTATAATCACTTGGAAAAAGGAGGACGAATGTTCAAGTTTGTTCTTCTGCTACAGAAGACAGTGATTTGAAGCTGAGCTTCTTTCCTCATAACCCCCCAAAATACAGGCTATATTTGACAGAGATATTTCAGTTTTGAAACAAGGCTCACACTGTTCAAAGAATATGAAAAAGGAATGAAAACAACCATACTGAAGTTTTGGCTTCCCATCTGATAGTTTTACTTTTGTCAGAATTTCTTCTTGGGTGAATATGTTATTATATCAGGTTAATCAGCAAGGGGAGAGAAAGGCAGATAGTATCTAATGCACATTGCATTTTGGCTGTCCAAGGTAGACAATGCTGGGTTCAAACTCCTTTGGTCATTGCAGAAGTTGAACTGTGATCTCTCACCTCCGGCTCTTGATCTAGCACCAGCTTCGGTGCAGTTAATATAGCCTCCAGCATTATTTTCTTTTCCATTAGAAAATATTTGATAAATTTGATTTAATGGTTGTTATGCTCAAAGTTGCAGAGTTTTCTGAATATAAACTATGACATCAAAATTTAGAGAGATCCTGTTCAGAAACAGTCTCAAACTAGCTTTTAGAAATTACATGCATTGAACATAGGAGCTTTCAATGAAAAATCAGAGGAAGTTTTATTTGCTTATCTCCGTTATCCATATTGAATGCTTGGGGTTTTTTGTAGAGGTCTGAGGTAGCTTCTTGTAGTTAAAAGAGTAAGTAAATCAGTATTTTCCATAAGGTAGATAATCTGTAAACATTAATATAAGCATTTCCAGAAAATCAAGGTTCTTTAAGTAAACAAAGACCATGCAGCTACTGTAAGTGAGGTATAAAATATTGCTGCATCTTTTAAAAAGTGGATTTTTACAGAATTTATGGAACACTGCAACTTAGATTTGTGGACAAAGAAATTTAAGATGGTTTGTTTTTTCTTTGTCTAATATTGCACCTGTACATTATAATTATGTTTTCAATTCATTTAACGTAGCATGTGAGAACTCGGAATAATTACCACTTGTCTAATGCTAATTATTGCAAATGAAAAAAATTAATCTGCATATTTTGGGTCAAATTGAAAACTAGCATAAGTCCATGTAATTATCCTGCATTGTGTTCCCTCCTTTTTTTACTGGAAAATCTCGTTCAGCATTTTGTAAAAAATTGATCTATGTCCAGAGTGTTTAACAGGGTATCCAAGTATATATTTTCTGTATTTTTCATAATTTATAACATAGATGACAGATTTATAGCAGTTCTATTTCTACCCTTTTTCAGATTTGTTAAAGAACTTCTGGAAAAGAAAGTAAGTAGAGTTCTCCTTTGCATCCACATCTGTATTCAGAAGATGCTTTATGAATATATGAAATAATTAATCATGCTGTCCAAAGCTGTTGTCTTTAGTGACAAATCAATAAATATACATCTTTCTGCATAACAGACATATAACATCAGTCTGAAAAATGTTCTGCTAGCCATGTTGTTGAAAAATGGACTTGTAAGTATAAAATCAGTTTTCTATGGTCAGAGCAAAGAGGAATAATATTCTGTGTGTTCTTCTATTGACTTTAAAATATCTGACTTCCTAGAAAGGATAATTTTATGTTAAAGTAAGGTGGAATTCAGTTAATCACTCTGTGGTATATAAAGTGGCTAATTAAAGAAATTCTCACCCAGAGATATCAGTATTTTTTCAGTACAGTTAGTAATCCACTGTAAAATTAGTATTTTGGGTCAGCACATGTCTTACACTCTTTTTCTAAAGAAATTCAGGTTTACACTCCAGCAGTAAACGTAGATGTTTACACTCCAGTATTACAAGCAGAAGTACATTTCTTATCAGCCTTTACTTTTCAGTGGCTTTTTTGACATTCTATCTCAAAATATTCAAGAGCAGATGCCTTGAGTTTAATGCCTAACGCATATGTATTGGCAGAGTAAGTTGCCTAATCTTCAAAGTCCTGAGCATCTTGTATCTGGGAGATAAGAAACTGCAAGCCATATTATCATATGCTAACATCTGCACAATTCTTGCATGTGACTGAAGGCAGAATTGTAATGCTGTTATCTATTTTTTATGAAAATTTTAATCTAGACATGCAAGGTGTAAACCTTCCTAGCTCTACTCTTGGTGTCTAATCCACTGTTTCCTACTGTGCAGCATATCTGATTCTAGAACTATTTTTTCCATCTGTGGAGTATAAGGATAGTTTATTGCTATTATGAGTGGGGAAGATTAAACAAGAAGCCTGCAGTTTTGCATCATTGTGTCTTTGATAGTCACAGAAGTGGAACTCAGAAAAATGTCTCATCATTCAAGTGACTTACTTCTCGTAATGCATATAGGACTGTCAGCACATACAGAAAAGTATCCAAAGCTCCTGAAGCCTGGTAAAATCTCAGTGACTCAAAGAGATGTATATGTACGTAGAATACAAACCCTGTCTTTTTAATATTTTCAGTATCCAAGAGTACTGCCTGTAATAACCCCCCGCTTTGGTCCTTCCTGCACAGAAGACTTGCTATGTGCACTTGGCGATTTAGCACAGTCTTGTGATGTCCATGTGCAGGTAAGCTCTGAGAGCTCTGTGTACAATTTCAGTAGTTTACACAGACAGCATACTAACCAGAGAGTTTTCATGATTTCAGGAAAGCCACTTAAACTACTTCACATTGGAGTCTCTTTTTAATTCCTCTGAAATTACTAATGGCACTCTGTAAGAGCATTATAACTTGTACAGGAATTGAGAAGGCTCATAGCTGGGAGGGTGCACAATTCAGCAAGTCCCATAGTGTGGTCACCTAAGCAGACTGGCACCCGGTACCAAAGGACAGAGCAACCTTTGGATTGCTGAAGGTTGCTATCTGATCAAGTCTGTCTCTCTGCCTTCTGTTGTTTCTCTGCAGAGCACATTTCAGCAGATAAAAGTATTACTCATCTTTGTGTCTTACATAACATTGTTAATATAGCTGTAGGATTTCCAGTGTGTTAAAGCTGCTGTGTTTAAAAAAGACAAATTTTAAAGCTTGCAGGTGTGTTGAAATGAATTTTTTTTGGGTTACACAGTTCTAAGCATATACGGTTTTAAAGCTAGCCTACACATGGATTTTTTTCATTACAGAGTGAGTATTTTGAAAATATATGCTCCAGTGGGAGTACAAAAGGGTCAGATTTTTATTTGAGACCAGTAATTAATCAGCCCATCTGAAGACACAGAGAAGCTACCTATATGTTGCCCTGATCTCAGGATTGATTCAATTGTAGGCTCATTCTTTCACCTCACAATCATATAATGTATTATTTTATCTACTATTTTAACATTTTCCAGATCCTAAGTTGGCCTTTATGTCACCACACTACTGGGATAATATGCATACCATCTCACATCGCTTTTAAAGGAACAAATGGAGCTACTCCTTTGGGTCCCAAGGATCTCTCTGATGAAAAGAAAAACCCAAGGACTGAATCTAACTTTAGACTTCAAAAATTCTAGTTTCCATCAGTGTGTGTGTAGGGCCAGTATATTGCTCAGAAGGTTGTAATGTGAAGTTCAAAGCTATTTGAAGCACTCACTGCTATGTATTTTCTTATTGCAGAGTCATATAAGTGAGAATGAAGAAGAAGTCAAACTTGTGGAGAACATGTTTCCTGCCTACCAGAATTACACTGAATTGTATGATAAAAACAAACTGCTAACCAGCAAGGTAGCTGCATAAAAACTTCCACAATGTAGCTTAGATTAATGCATACAGAGAATATGATGGGTTACTGTATTTACTTAGAAAGTCTATATTGTTTTGTCAACATCAATAACATTTGGGGGAAAGTAAATTCACTTCATGTTCTCTGTTGAGATACTGGAACTCTAGACAAGCCCAAACTTTTCCTAAACATTTTACGGGAGATGAACCATAAAGATATTTTATGCTCTGTTATCCATTTTCCAAGAGCTTCAAAGAAAATTAGGGCAGTGGGATTAGGAGTTGGTATTGTAGGAGCTGGTAATTCCTGCACAGTACCCAGTTATCCTTATATTACAATGCTTTTGCACATTGGTTTGCCTGAGGATTTCCTCTGTGGTGTTATAGTAGGACAAAGTTCCTATATAGTTAGTTTCCTAAGGAAAAGCAGCCTGCCCTATTGTGTTTTGAGTCTCAACCTCACACTCAGACAGGTACACATTACTACTCTGATTATCCAAAAGCACTCTCAACTCATTAACTGATCTTGCCAAGCATTAAGAGGCACAGTGTTCTGAAGAATTGAAATTCATTAAAGCTTTACTGGGGAGATAAATGTAAGGAGATCTGATACCAGCCCACAGTAATGAAAGGTTGGAGTGCTGGGCACACCTTATTACATAGGGGAGAGACCATGCAAAAGTGAATGTGGACAGCTCAACTACAGTCAGAGTGCATAAACATCAGTCAAGTTACTTAAAAATTTAGGAGATAATTTGAAGAGGAACAAAAGGCAGCTGGAAACTCCCTGGAATTAGCTATTGGACTCCCATTTCTGTGTTCAAACTTGTATCTTGGTAAATTATTTGTTTACTGTCCTTTTTATTTGAGAAATCGATGTGGCCTACTGAAGAATGTACACAGTATTAACCTTTGTTTTCTAGCACAGTCCTATGCATGCTGATTTGATGTGTCCTGAGTGTACTAAAGAGAATATTAGTGCTGCAAAAACATAGGTCTTAATTCTGTCAGACTTTTATATGTCAGACTGGTACTTTCTGGAGCCAGGGTTCTGATTGTTTGGGAGATCATTCTATTAAACACAAGCATAACAGAACCTCAGACATTCTCCTCTCCCCAGCCACCAAAACTTAAGACATCAAATCAATTTTTAAACTGTTTTAAAAGCATGGTTTTTTGGAGCTGTTGCTGAAATATTTCCTTCTTTTTAAAAAACAGTACAGATCGGCAGAGATATGCTTCAGCAGCCAGCATATGTATGTCCTTAATTGAAGATGTGACTGTCCTCCTTGCATTTTCAGCTGCACTGAGCTTGATGAGTGGAGATATCAAGGGTACAATGCTATTAGGAGATGCTTAGTGGAAACAGTCTCTGTGCCACTCTCATTTTTATCAGCAGATCACAAGATCTAACAGAGCTCTCGCTCTTCTCTTACAGTGGGCATTTGGCACGTGAGGTAATGCCAGTTAGATTTGTCTGGGGATAATTGGTTTACATACTATTAAATTATATTATCCTATACTTCTGTGTTTTGTGTATGCTACTTGTGAATTAATTTTTACAGTCAGCTATGTAGGCTAAGAAATAAACGTCATCATTTGCATTACAAATTAGATTATTTTACTTAACAAATATTTCATAAATGTATTTATATATTCACCTCATCAAACCTTTAGAGAGGCAACAGGAAACAGGCTAAGAGTACATATATCTTTCATTGTAAACTGGTGATTTTCTTTCTCTTTAGACAGTGATGGCTCATGCTTGTTATCTTTCTGAAGAAGAGCTGAAACTTTTTAGTCTTCGTGGAGCTGCAATTTCACATTGCCCCAATTCTAACTTTTCGTAAGTTAAAAAAAAAAATTAAAGACAAATGGTACATAATTAAATAAAGCTGTTGTTCACATGGTACCATGAGTTCGCACTACCATTGCAAGGCTATTAACATGATATCCCACTACACCATAAGCAACATTGGGTTGAACATGACTATTCGCAATCCACTTCTGTATAGTGTGCTCTGGACTGACTTGTGATCTTTCAGTCTAGTTATTATATCTATACTTATATTTACATCTATATAAATATTTGTTTTTAAAAATTTTGTTTCTTTTGATCATTCTATCAATGGCAGATTCAGGCCAATGCCTTCCCCCAAGACTATGCTTATGTTTTGAGGAAAGAGACTATATAGTCTTCTATTAAGCAGAAATGGGATAATGCATGGTATCCAGCCAGAATAAATAATAAACAAAATTTATCTCACATATTCTGACAGCCTTTGTCATAAAATGACAATAATAAACAAAATTTATCTCACATATTCTGACAACCTTTGTCATAAAATGGCTGTACAGCCTCAACATGTTTCTTCTTACAATTCAGGTTGCGCAGTGGTGTCTTAAATGTGCGAAAGGTCCTGGAACACAATGTGAAGCTTGGTCTTGGAACAGGTTGGTAGTTTGCTGTACAAATGGTTTCTTTTGCAAACCATTGGGAGATAAAAAACATGCCCTCCTGTTCATAATTAAAAGTCAGCATGTCTCGAACTTATGGTCCTGCTTTTTTTTCCCCACTGCTTCTGGAGTAAAGAACTCTACAGTATTGAAAGTCTAGGGCTGGTCCAAAAGTGTTTCAAAAGGAAAAAAAACCCTGAATAGTTTTCTTCCTGTTGCGAGTGTAAAGAGGGCTGGAACAACAACCTCTCAGGTTTCTGTTTTTGTGTTGTGTTCTCTTCACCAGACTGTGTGTGAGAACACCTTTATCGAAAATTATGCCTTCAGAGACAGTGCTTAGGAGTAAAACTTCTTGTATTTATCACATCTGTCTCTTTGCAACTTTCAATTGAAATACAACATAGAGAATTATGCCAAAGTGTGTTTCTAAGAGTCTGATCCCTTCTAGATGTTGCTGGTGGATATTCAGCTTCTATGCTTGATGCTATCAGGAAAGCAATGATGGCATCTAATAGCCTTCAGATCAACAAAGTGAATCAAACAGGACTGACTCTTGAAGAAGCCTTTCAACTTGCCACTCTGGGAGGAAGCCAAGGTAAGAAGAAAACTCTCTAGTGTGTACAAAAAGAGCTACAGCTCTTTTTCGTATTATGTCCCCCTGACTTCAGGGGAGATTCACAGATTTTCTGGTGTCAGAGTGAAGTCTAAAATGGTATCTGGTGGGCAGAGATATCCTTCAGTCTCTCATACTCATACTAGGCCTATTACAGAAGAGTACTCATACAGATGTTGAGAGTTTAATAATGCAGTCTTAATGGCTTTTCAGGGTTGTACATTTGCTTTGCAAAGATCCTCAGAATTCCGAGTCATAAGGTTCTATGTTCTTGTATGTTTATTACACCAATCGGAAATTTGTTTTCTCAGCAACCATCACACAGATGAAAAACTGTGCAATTACTCTAAGATCATGCATCCTGTTTGTCATCAGTTTCTAATTTTGTTTCTGCTTTTTGAGCTGTTGGTGAGGCAGTTTGTCACAAATAAGAACATTATGCATCATTCCCCATTCAGAGAAGAGCACAAATTTTGAACAAGGTATCCATCATGGTTGTTTAAGACACAGTTTTATCTGCAGAATAGTCGTATAGTATATGGGTTAGCCTGGTTCACTGGCATATTTTGTCAGGATCAGTGTACACATACTAATATATACCAGTTAAAAATCTTAATGGAACTGATATGTTTTAACAAAGACAAAATCGACACATAAGTAAAACCTTATTACTATTTCAATTAGCAGAAATGAGCTCAGAACTGAGGAACTGGTCCCAGGACTTTTCAATATACCATTTTTGTATTTGCCCGAAAGCATGATTGGGAACTATTAATGGAAGTTTGATAGATGTAGTGAAAATGTCATCAAACAGGTCTTCTAAGGACTGTATTTGAATTCCTGGAGAATGTAATGGGGTAATCGAGAAGACAGAAGATGGGCACGGAACAGAAAAAGGACCTTTTCCTTGCAGTATATACTGTTCCATACAGTGTGAGAATAAATTAGCTGAGCCACAGAAAGGAAAGTGTATAAAAATCCTTGACTCATATGTGGTTTCCCTTCCCAGCTACTCTTGCGCATCTTCTATCTTAGGTTTACTTAGTAAAGTGTTAATTTTATGTATTATTTTGAGCTGGTTTATTCTTCTTTGGAATGATTTGCTTTGTTAAAACTCCTAAACGTTTGTCACCCTCTTGTGTTTAATCTAAAAATTGCATTCTGCTCAAAAACCTGAAGGAATATGAGATCATTTTAGTTGAAACTAGTAGGTAGTCAAAATATTTCACCATTTGTAGGAGTTTAAACATCTTTAAGATATTGTGGTATTCCTGCCATACACAAACTTCACTGAAGTGTGAAGTTCCTCTGTCAGCAATCTGAAAACAGGAGAACAATTATCCTCTTCGATAACTTACTTTCAGAGTATTGGAAAATTGACAGATGCTTTCTACAACTTAAAATATCCTAGTTTATTTCCAAAGAGAGACAAAGACCCCTCTTTAGGTATTTTAAACACTTTCAAGCATCCAGTCACTGAAGATTAATAATATGTAGGTTTTCAGTTCAGTGCATGAGGATCTGAGAACCAGAGGCTATAAGGAAGCTTTAAAAAAAGAAATCTAAATAGAGTACAAGACAAGCCTTACAGGTAGATATGAGACCTTCACATCTGGCTATTGTTCTTTATTCTTGCTAATTACAATTAGTTTTTCTCACTATACACCTCTTTTATTATCATACTACTATATGCTACTACTGTAATAGTCTATACAACCTGTCAAAATTGCTTGAACTGTTTTAAAAATGAAATCTAATACTGCCTTACCTAGATGAGTGTTATTATATACTTTATTGTTTCTCTGACCTAATTTCATTGCCCCTTTTAGAGTTTTGATGTTTTTGCAGTGGTACCAATTGTTTCTTAAGTTCTTCTATTTCTTAAGAATTCAGATGCTAACACACTCACTGTGTTTTAACTCATAATCATCTAAGTTCTTGTTTTAATTAAGAATATCTCAAGTAAGTTGCCAGGTGCTTCTACATAGTGGGACGAGGCTGGTGCTGAAGATGTGTTTGTGAGCTTATTTTTTTCCTCAGCTCTAGGACTAGATGACGTGGTTGGAAACTTTGAGGTGGGCAAAGAATTTGATGCTCTGCTAGTCAACACGAAGGCTTCAGATAGCCCTTTTGATGTGTTCTCTGCTGATAACTTTGAGGTAATTGGAACAGGATTAATGATCAAAAAAATTAATGAAAACTAAGTGGGGAAGGTCCATGGTACAGGCAGAATAAGTCTCTTAAGAGTTATTCTGGTAACAGGAATCAGGTGTACTACACCATTGTTGTCTGCGCTTCAGCTCCATAGGGTCAGTGTTGTTTTTTTTTTCCTTTAGAATCTTGCTGTCCTCAGTGACAGTCCCATAACCCCATGAGCAAAAATGCATATAATATTTTTAATTCATGTTTTATTAGCCCAAGATGGCAATTAGAGTTAGCTATTCGCACTGACAAATGGCAGCCAAGTAAAAGCAATTTAGTTTTAGTGAACACTTTGAATTCAAACTGAAAAATGGCAACCTGTTCCCATAGAAAGATTAGGTTGCCTTTTTTTGCACTGCGGCTGTAAAATTAAGCATGGGCTCAAGATAGTTAATTTGAGTTATAATTACAGTTTTTATGTTAATGTTAAATCAGTATTGGCCTCATGCAATGGGCACACCTTCTCATACGAAAATGTTCTCATACAAAAACCTTCTCTGACTGAAAAAGGTCATTAACAGCAGTTACTTGAATTTATTGATGTGGCCACTCTGTCTGGAAACAATTCCAATTCTGTACAAAAAATTTTTTTCAATGTAAACGTTTTTAGCTAAGTTAGCAGTCCTTAGGACTTGAAAAAATGTTTACATTTTGTCTAATTTTTCAGTGAAAGGGAAGAGCGCATACTTGTTTATGCCATCAAACTTGTGCAGTATTTTCTTACTCTGAAAGTTAATATTGAGAAAATATATGCATGCTAAGTTTTGATTTCACTATTACTAGGAATATTTGGGAAAACAATTTTTAACAATTCTTTCAAGCTTCAAATAGTTATGATCTGGGACAGCAGATACTGCTTTCTGAATTTGGTTTTCTCCCATTCTTTTATAGGACACTCTGCAGAAGTTCCTGTATCTAGGTATGAACTGATTTTCAACCCACATAAAATTTTAATTTCCTACATCAAGCATTGTTTAAATTGATATAGAGGTTAATAATAAATTTATATAATTAAATCTAAGTTTATATAATTAAATAAAGATTTACTTACAGTAATTGAATATATTTATTCAACTGTTATGTAAACATTAACATGTCCTGATAATTAATGTTAATGTTTTACATTAATAAATACAAATCTACTTATATTTATTAATTTATAAATTCTGATTAGAATTAAGTGGCTTAACTTTTGATTTTTGGGACAGTTAAATGATCAGTTTCACATGATCAGTTGCACCACATTTATCTTTATCTACAGTATGAGCTAAATCATATTTCTCAATAAAGTAACACTGACCTGTTAATCACTAGTTCAGAACCAGTTCAGCTCAGAAGAACTTCTGCAGACCAGTTGTCATGGCTTTCTTTTTTACTATCAAACAGAAATGTGGGCCTTTAAAACAAATAAAATCCAGTCCAAACATTCCACCCTCCCAAGGGAGCAGGTACTCTTTACCAGGCACTTTCTGGTCCAGAGCTGTACTGGCTGCTGTGTTGTTGTGTTGACGTAACTGGTGTTAGCTCTGGCTACAGTTGTGTCATCCTCTGACTAGATTTTTGGCTTTTTGAAAAGCTGGCTGGGGAAAACCATCTCTGTTGCTGGCTGGTACCTGAGCCAGTTCAGATACTGTGCAACAATGCATTTTCTGTACAGATACGTAATATTTTGAGGGTTTGAATCCACTGAATATACAGAAAATCCATGACACCATTGCAACAGCTGAATGCTATGTTTATTTCTTAAAAAAAAGCACAAGTAGTTTAAACATTTATTGATCTTTTTGGTAGCTCTGACTATTTCTCTCCAAATGATCTTTCTTGGTCCTAAGAAAAGGTCATTGCAAATTATGTATTCCAAAACTGATTTTGTGGACTGCATAATTCTTGTTAATTAAACCAGTGTGTATATTTATGTGCAAATCTCTGTTTTGACCATGTTATTTCAGGTGATGATCGGAATATTTCTGAAGTGTATGTGGCTGGAAAGCAAGTGGTTCCTTTTTCAAGCTCTGTATAAATCCATTTCCCATTTGCAAAATACTATGCTGATCATTCTGCATC
>JAWWLZ010000094.1:4398103-4433148 GCA_035041345.1 Poliocrania exsul | reverse complement strand
CATTATATTCATCTGCTCCTAATTCACAAGTTAATTGCAGGTTTAACTGGTACCCATTTTTCAGAAAAACTCCCTCTTCTTCAGAGCTTATGTATTGTTATGATTATGCCTGTATGAGACACCATATCAACAAGGAAAGTGTAACAGCTAATTTGGGCACTTAAAGCAGTACAGTCTGTCTAGTGTGAATTTTTTGCCGAAGATGAGGGGCCCTACTAAACAGGACAGAATAGTGTCTTGCAGACATCACCTGAATGCAGCTACATGGCTTGCTCACTGGGAGTTCACTCAGGTGCTGCACTGTGCTGTTCCTTGCTGAGGGACAGCATTCTGATCCATTACGTTCAATGACTCCTAAGGCTTTGGGAGTCAAGATCTAAGGATTCAGATTTCCACATTCCATCAGGGTGTTTTTCTCAACTGTTTTGTTTTTCATGTGTCCCAATCACCTATACAGCAGCACAGTCATTTGGCAAATACAATCTTCAGCTCTTTAACTTGATTTACTGATTCAAGGAGCACTTTTTCTCATGAATTTTGACATGAATTTAATTGACCAAATTTCATATTCCAAAACCAAAGATCTGTGAGACAGGTTTTAATCCTCCCAGTTACTGTTTGAAACTGTTTTCAGGCAGTTATATGGTTTTCAGCTTTGGCTTTCCTGCAAGAGGATTTTCTGTGGAGAAAGATCACACAGCCTTGTATACAAGGTATGCTAGTGCCCTACTACTTTGCCTCCAGAGCTATGAATTGAATCAATGCTTTTATTTTAGTTGTAGTCTTAACTGTCTCTGACTTAATTGTTTTCCCATTATTTTGTGGTGGTGTTAAGAAATGCATTCAGCATTTTGTCTTAAAATACTTGGGTGTGGAGAGGTTGTGTGTTTGCAAAATGGGAATACAGAAAAACTTTTGACAAGTTCAAGACTACACTGCTGGCCCAATTACAAAGGGATAGGATAAATTGCTGCCAATGAGCTTTGTATCTGACCATTTGCTGTGTCATGAGCAGTTTGATTCTTGTTGAAATCAGGGACAAGGTAGGAATTCAGCCTTTTGATTACAGCTTTACTAGTGTCTAGTATCCAGACACTACCCAGATGCAGAAATGGAAAATCAGCCTTTTAAGAATCTCAGCTGGAGGAGGAGCTCTGCCTACAGTTAGTGCCATAGGCTGCCTGCACTACCCTGCAACACCCAAGACTAAGAGGAGCAAGAACCAAGATTATGCTGAGGTGCTTAGGGGTAAAGGAAGGAAGTCTCAATTTTATATTTGAGGAAGCCAGTGGCAGAATGCATATAAAAAAATAAATTGTGAGGGTCTTTTTATAGCAACATAATTAGAATTGAATGGAGAAATAATGTACTGCTGGAAAAACAAGTTAATTAGAGTCATCTTGGGCAGTCCCAAAAGCTTGTTCAGTGGAAGATGGCTTATGCACAGAAATCTTAGGGTCTTAGGTCATACAGAGAAAGTAGTAGTCAAACTTCTCTGAAGTAATTTTGGGAAAGGCACTGAGGATCCCACTGTGAAGTTGATTTGCCAAGATACAGTAGGGTAGGATCAGTAGATGAAAGCAATTACTGCTGAGACTCGTACATCTATGATATATGCAGCTCAAGACTACATATATTCTGTTTCCTTGGACACATGCCCTTACTGCATAGGCAGTTTGAAGCAGGCCAAATAATGGGTTCAGTTTCTTAGTCTGTCTTTTAGAAACTGAAGTGTATTTGGAAGGCAGCTTATCCTCCAGTGTAGTTTTTTCAAAAATAAATGTAATTCTTGTGTACTAAAACCACTCCACAAACTAAACTAAGGTTCAGTAAGTAGACATGATTGAGAATTCTCTTCAGAACAGCACTATTGTGTCAAAGCAAAATGCTAATAGAGGCTGGGACTAGGGAGTATCCCTCCTCAATCCGTACTGTCACAGAACTTAGTAGCCAAATACAAACTGAAGAAACCCTCCTCCCACTTCCTTTTCCTCACACCCAATTGAAAAATAAAAGTTAAAACAACTGAACATTAAGGGGATATATGTATGTGGAAGAAAATAAATTGACAGATATATGACAGTATAATTTGAGTGATTTAAGATAAAACCTCTGGAAAAATGTATCTGCAACAGATTAGAGATATCTCTTGTCATGAGTTCTCTTGCAAGATGGTGGATGAGATCTTTGTTTCTTAATTTGTCTTTATGTTCAGTGGTAGCACACCATTCAGACAAAGGGAAAAAAGGGTATTTGTGAAGAGCTTGCTTGTTGGGACAATATGCTTACTGTGTTCTATGGTCAGATAAGCTCTTACTTATTATAAATAGAATGTATTTGAATTACTGTTGTATGTTAATCTCATTGTGTCACTTCAAATTTTGAAATACTAGTAAGAATTGCCTATGCATTATGCAGCATTATTTGAATGATTCATGTGTGGCAAGTGGAGTTCTGCACTTTAAAATGTGTCCTTGACCTAATGTTTATATTTATTCTGTATTTTTTGTGCAATTGTAAGGCTTTGTAGAGGGAAAAATGTGTATTTGTTCACTGCACTGAATTTTTCAGTAAGTTGGAAAAAGGAACTTTAAATGACCTTGTTTAAAAGCCTGTGCCTGATTATACACTTATGAATGGAAAACTTATAATTTTTTATGAACTTTAATAGCAACATTTTAATTAAAAAATATTTGCAGATAAATAGATTTTTTATATTTTAATTGTGACCATGCAATGCTAATTAGCAAAAGGTAGTAAGAATTCCTGCTAAATATCTATGGCTTTACTGAGCAAAAGTGAACTATTCTGGATTATTCACTTAAAAAGAAAACATAAGTATTGAAAAACAAAAAGGCCAAATTCTTGCAAACAATATTCCAGTTTTAAAAGAAAATAGCTCAGACAAGCTGTTTAAAATTATTATTTTAAGGATTTCAAGGAACAATCCATAAGAGATGATAAGGCTGACATCTTTTAAAATTATGTCTTTGTGTGAATAAATGGTGTTATCTGTAGCCCCGTATGTAGCAGGGGTCAATTAATCTGTAAAATTATAGTGTAGAAGGTATTTAAAAAAAAAAAAACCAAGGGATTTTGAAAATTTGTGAAAGGACAGAGGAAAAATTAATTGCAGAAGAGAAAATCATATCAAGAAGATGATATGTCAGTGAAGTTTAAGGTGGGAAGTACTCATACAAGATACTGCATTCTCAGGCAATGTTCTTTTAAATCACGGACCTAAAAACTGGTCAAATTTCCAAAGCAGTTGCTTACATGCTTTAATAATACAAGCCTAAATAGTGGTACTGCTAATAGCATTAACACAACCTCTCAATCTCTGCTTCTAAATTTAAGTCAAAATTACCTTAATAGGTCCAGAAGAAAGATCATGCAAGCACACATTAAGTTTTACCTACAATTATCCAATAGAATATTTGGCACTGGCCAGGGCTGAGTCTGGTCTTGGTGGAGAATCTCTGTTCCTTCATGCCCCACGTATCGTCCCCTGTCATGTGCCTGATGATGTGTCCGATACAGCACAAAACCTCTGGTGGGACTGAAGTGACTGAATACAAGCAGTTTTAAAAATCAGATTGTCTTAAAATTAAGCACACAGAAAAGACCACAGCACATTTTAAATGACACGATCATGTATCTAATACTGAACTTCTAGGTACTAGGAGCTACGGCTTAAAGCTGTGGGAACCTGAAGCCTTTGTGCTGTGTGTGCTACAACTTCTGCTTCTCTCAACAGAGAACTCAGCAAATGCCATCTGCATGGCTCTCTGTACAAAAAAAGAGTAACAACAACAACAACAACAATAATTCTTGGGAATCAGTAACATTAACGACAAACTATTGTTTAAAGAACTGTTAGTTTTTGTTGAAAGGCTGAACAATACTTATGGACAGCAGTTTCCTGAAAACTTCAGTGGAAATTCTTTTAGAAGATGCCCAGAATCAGAGTTTGTTCCAACCAAGGAGATCCCCTGTATCTTTTGCCATAGTCATGCCTAGAACCACACTTCTTTACCATGTCATAACTCAAAAGTGTGTAGTAGCTGTAATTCTGGTTTGGGTTTTGGCTTTTCATATACTTGCTTTTAGTTTGGAAACAACTGTGCTGAAGGAGTGAAGAAGGATGAGGCTAAAAGGCAGTCTACTAACTGCCTAATGCTTCAACTCAAAATACTTGTCCACTGAGGTAAACATTAAGTTTGCACAGTTCTTAGACTCAGTGATTTGGCTTAATGTCTTGCACCAACTGGTAACAATTAAACTCAGCCAAGACCAGGATGTAAACTGTCAGGAGATAACAAAACCGTAAAAATATTTTACCATTATCTGCTCTTAAATGACCAATGGCTTACCTTAGACAAGGGTCCCTAGGAACATTTAGATACAAAAACATCCCTGGACATAAGCCTTCACAAGAAGAAGCCAGTGTTGGTGACAGCTGAAGGCTTTTAATTGCATCCTGTCAGGCCTTGTGGCTTTGGGGCTGGGTTATGTACTCCTTTAACAGCTTTTACTGATGAAGCTTTTAAAATGTGTTTGCATGTAATCCTTAGCCAAGGAGGTTTGCATCCCTTGCTTCAAGACAAACTTTCCCCAAAGGAGAATTCACGTCACTGGAGTAAGTTTTTCTGATGGTGGTCTTTGATTTGTCTGCTTGTCGCCTGTTTTGCATAAGCTCTGGTTCCTTCATATGTGAAAATGCCTCACTGGAGTTAATATTGTTCAATTTATCCTTCCTGTTGTACTTGTGAAGTTTCAAGGGAGAGTGATATATTAGCAAAAATGGTATATAACATCCCCACTGTTCTGCTTGGTTTTAGTCATGCTAAATGGGAAGTCTTGTACTGTTGAAACAAAATAAAGAGGCCTTGTATTTACAATAACCCTGAACTCTTTCTGTTTGACTTCTGAGGAGTGAGAGAAAGCTGGAAGCTGACTAATGAACAATGAAGACCAAAATACACAGCAAAATACACTGTTCTCTGGAGATCTCGGGCAGCCTTGCCATCATAGGAGTTTGCAAACTCTGCTTAGTATGTACAGCAATATTTTTGGGGATCTTTCTCTAGAAATCTTACAGCTTTTGATGTGTCTTTATTTCCAGACTTTTTTGGCTTCCTAAGTCAAAGCCAGTGCTTCAGTAACCTTTTAAATTATTTTTGTGTGTGAGTGTGTTAAAGTTTACTGTCCTGAAATGCTTACTTCTTGTGGATTTTCTTAAAGGCTGACATAGGAGGACCACTCTGGCATTGAAGAATTGCATACTGAAATGTTGAGAATTATGTACTGGACTTTGAGACTCCTATTTTTAAGATTTTATCATATCATCGTAGAAATATCACAAATACTCTTATTTATTGCTGTTTGCATGCCAAGTTGCCTAAATATGACATAAAATTCCTAGTAGTGAATCTCTATAAAATCATGTAACAGGAGAAAAAAGGGTGCTTCCACTTTTCCCTGACAAGAAATATTTTTTTTCAATGGGCAGTCAGGAAAACTGTTGTTGTAAAAATCTCACACGTCATATCAGATATGGGAAAAATTCACATGGAGGTCCTATAAAGAATGATCACCTATTACAGGCATTCTATCTTCATGGTAGATTCCAAGATTTTATGCAAGCTTTGGTGGCACATTTGGCACACATTTTGGGGTGTGTGCACCTTGCCTCTGAGCATAAGTGAAAGTGAAGTCAGAATCTCTTGGTTAAATTCAATCTTCCCTGGCCCTTGCAAGAAGTGTGGGGATATGAGACTGCTTATGCTGGAGCAAGGCTGGTGGAGGGAATGCTGTCCTGTCCTCTTGCAGGCTCAGCTCTGCCTGGTCACTTCAAATATTTTCTCCATCTGATATCCACTTGTCCCAGTATCCTAGGGACCAGCACAAGTGATATGGCAGGCATAAATACACACCCCCTTTGAGGCACACTTGGCAGGGTCTGGCAGCTGACTACATCCACATATGGCTGAAACTCCACATCCAGCATCACAGTGATGGTGTGGCTACAGCCCCTGGAGCACCACTGGATAGCCCACCTTCAGATAGCCTTTTGGGCTGCTGGAAGTCACTTGAGCTCAGATGCTTAGCAGCATATGGTCAAAGTGATCTGATTTTGTGGTCATGGATCTTGGCACTATCCGCACAGATAAAAGAAACATGCCTGCCCAGAATATTGACTTGTTCCAGAAATCTCGTTCTAGGACTAGCCAACATGACTGACAATTTCTTTAACTGCACAGGGGGGGTTGTTTTGTCCTTGGTTTGTAGCCTTGGGAAATGGGGAGCCTTAAGACACCAGTTATTTTCTTTTATTTTAATATACTTCTAAATGCTTCCTTTTATTGAAGTTCCTTTTAAATACCCAGAAGGGAGGGAAAAGAAAGCAGTTATTTAGTTGCTGAGTCACTGAAGGGAGAGGTTTGCTGTGACTGGAGAATGCGTTGCTGGGCCAGCCTGGGCTGGAGTTAGCACGGCAGCAGGTATGGCTACAACTGCACAGCCCTACCAGCCAGCCCAGGGCTGCTGGAGGGGCATAAGTGGCCTGAACAGGACAGTTGAGAGGGATGGCAGGTGGGACTCCGGTTTGCAGGACAGTGTCAGGGCTCAACCCACGGCAGGGAGACCCTCACAGGTTGTTGAGGCTATCCTTCCTCTACAGCTGAGTTTTGTAAATCACTTTCAGATATGTCAGTGAGGAGCTCATGCACAGAGGAGACTGTGGTTAGCCACAGGTGTTATTAAGCTGAATTGTACTCTTGAGCTGGTTGCATAACTATCTTTGTGGACTGAGAATGGAAAACTGGAAAGAAAAAAAGCTACAAAGTGTGATCACAGCTGTAACCCTGCACACACAAAAGGTTTTGAAGTGCAAAAGCATGTATCTGATCTCTGAACATAAGGCTTTGCCTCTCTACAAGCAGAACTCAGACAACAGAGGTGGGATAGCAAGGGATAAGGATTTTCAGATCCAGCTCTGTTAAAGGTTCAAAACAAAAAAATGGTGGTGGGAGGAGTCCTTCAGGCAATTTTTCTCTCCCTATTAACACAAACGTTTTGGGAGCTGAAGGGCCAGGACAGAGAACAAAAGGTGTGGTTGATGAATCTAGAGTCCAAGTTAATAGTGGCAGGGGAGGGAGAGAGGCTTTTCCTGGTGCTGGAGTTCACTTCCTTTGCGGCAGCTGCTGCGACTAGAAGTCACCGTTTTACTGAGCTGGTGAGCACACTTGGCAGGGAGCTCCTTCTAGCTCTGCTCTTCCCCCTTTTCACCTCCATCTCTGGGCGCCCTGAGCTTCAGAAGGGGGGAGGAAAGGACGGAGGGAGGGAGGAAAGGACGGAGGGAGGGAGGAAAGGACGGAGGGAGAGAGAGAGAGGGAGGGAGTAAGAGAGTGTCACAGCTGCTGCTGGATGCACTGCAGACTTCCTGAAGACGAACTTCAGCTGCAGGGGGGTTGCTAAGAACCACCACACCCTCACAACTCCCAGCATCTCATTCTTTGAACAACGGACAAGGAGAGAGTCTACTCTTTCCCCACGGAAAGGGTTCCCTCTTGCCCCGTATCACTGCCATTACCACGTGAGTCATCAAAGGGGCAGGCACCTCTTCCTGCCTCTTGTCCTCTGCCTTGCAGGAAAGACTGGGGAACTGACCACACGGGCAGCTGCGGTGCGACACTGCCATCTTCTGTCCATAAATATAATGGCACCAGGAACAAACTCCTGTGAGGGTCGTTTGCACTGGTCTGTTATATAGAGATACAGCACTTAAGAACAGTTATCCTTTTTCTGTAAATTTTCTAATTAAAGTTCTTTTATATTTAATAAGGGGTGAAGTGGTTATTGAGGAGGAGTCCCCTCCTCTAGTCTTGATAGGCACTTTGGTTTCCTTTAAACTAGCACTCATCTGGAACAGTAAACAGCTGTGTTTGAGCAACAGACTTTTTTAAAAACACAGTGATCAGGTTGGGGAAAAAAACAAAGATTTCATAAAATCTGTGTCTGTACTCCACCTAACTAAACTGTGTTTAGTTAAAAAACTAAATACAAGTCAGCAACTTAACTGATGCTAATAAAACATTCTCTAAAAAAAAGGAATAAAAAAGCAGAAGAAAAAGTGGAAGTTAGCCTGTCTGCTTGCAGCCAGTAGTGGCATTCTTGTGTCACTTTTTAAAAAACTAGGTCTCAATTTGTAGGCCAAAATGGCATACTTACACTGCAGGCTATACATATATTAACTTTCTTTAGTAGTAGTAAGGCCTGCAAAAATATGTTCTTGGCATAACCTTATGCCACAGTTAGTTGAAAAACAACACAAGCACAGAGCAGCTTCTCAAATTATTTGAGCTGCTTTAACAAAATCAGACATGTTTGTTTCAGATGGTTAAAATCCCATCATGAGAGGGGGGTGAAATGAAAACAAAAGGCCAGCCAAATCTTGCAGGAGTTAAGTTACAGAGGGCATTGCTGAGGTCTGGCAGCAGTACTGTCTTCTTGACTATTGCTGCTTTTCTTGTTTGGCATGGGTGCGACACAGTTGTTTCCTGAGCTGAAGTGCCGACAACTGAAGACTTTTAATAACTCGATGAGGACCAAGTGTGGTGGTGGGTGGATTTTAGCCTCCAGAGAAGCATACCAGAGTCCACAGATATTTTCAGACAGTGTTTGCTGTTGGGGAAGGTTGGAATTGCGAGAGGGTTTAACAAGCCCTTGCCTGCCACCCCGAATGCAACCCCGGGTTTGGGCTTCTAGTTGCACATGCATATTCTCATGGAGTCATGCGCTAAGGTTAAAAACAGGAACGTTCAGCTTTATTGGGGAGTAAACAGGTTCTTATAACTTTTTGGGGTGAACACGAGGACAATAACAGAAGGCTCTGTCTACGTGACAGCAGTGTGCTCTGATTGGTGGAAGGGGCTGTGTGCACGAGGCTGGCGGCACGCCCCTGGTGCCACCGAGGCTGTGTTTTTCCCGGGTCTGAGGTTGTTTACCCACCTTCAGGCTGCCTCAAGGTTACAGTGACCTTGCCTGCCTGTCAGCCCCTGGATCGTGGGTTGTGCATTTGGGGGCCAAACCTCCCCTACAGTTTGCTGCAAGGCAAACAGAAACAGTAACCCTAGGCTTCATCTGGTTTTGCCCACCAGCATGATATGGTGGAAGTGTATCTTGGGTAGTGCCTCTTCAGGCCCTAGCCAAGGGCCTGCTGAACCTCCCCTGGCCCTCCCTTATGCAGGGGGAGAAGCTGTTGCCACTCCACAGCTTGGGGGAACCAGGTATGTAGCAGAGACATTCCTGAAGAAGAAGGGGGAGCTGGGTCTACAACCTGGCACTGCTGCTTTACAGAGTCAGTGGCAGTTTAGATCTTAGAATGTTGAGCTCCTCTTTCTGAAGGATGTCTGCACTTGGGGAATCCCCAGATGATGTACCTCTGTGCCTGGTACTGTACCTCACACTCTCTGAGATCTGTGGCTTTTTATCTCAGATCATTTGACCAGAAAAAAAATCAGGAAGAAATGGTGTATATCAGGGTGGAGCAGGGGGCCAAAACTAGGGCCATAGTACATTCAAGCAGCTAGTGCTGGTAATATGGCACAGCTGGAACCAAAACTGCAGGACTGTATCCTCACTGTTCCCTTCTGTGCTTTCTCCTCACCTCTGTTCATTGGGACAGCAACTCTTAGCCCCCATCATGGAGGACTCTGAGAAACAGAGAGGAGAGTCTGTAAAATTCTGATGTTATTATTCACTAATAAAACCTTTGGTCTTCAGTAGCTGTTTGCAGACTGAGTGTTAAATGCTTCTATTTACTGAAGGCTGGTCAACACTGAGAATGACTGTGCTGAACTGTGATTCAGCCTCAGAAATGACAAACACAACCACCTCTGTTTACATGAAATAATGAGTAAATAAACTTGAATGTCCAAGGCCATTTCCTAACATATTACAATTTCCAAACACTAGTTTAGAAAATCTTGCTGAGAAGCCAGTGAACTATTACCACAGTTGGTCCTTCATTTATTGACAGGTCCTAAGTGTAATTACTAGTACCATCACCTTCAGTCAAGTGTAAACCTATGTCTGCAACCTACAGGTGACTGGCTCAGACTCAGCTAGCAAACCTTGAAGCCGCAATGGCAAACGCTAACTTTTGCATCGCTGCTACCTGCTTGAATGTGTGAGTCAAATTGTTTCAGCATTAAGACCGAAACTGCAATTCCTCAGCAGTGTGAGCAAATACCTGTGTGGTGGTCTCATCCTCCTGTCTGTCTGTGCATCATCCTCACACTAAATCTGCTCCTCAGTGAACTTTACACAAGCTGCTGTGGTGACCGCACTGGTAAGAAAACATCCAAGACTTTAGTCATACAAGGTCAGTCAGAAGTTGAGCTTCTAGTAGAAACGCATAAATCCATATAAGTATTTATCCAACAGCTGAGTCCAGTACAGTAATCAAAGGAACCAGCTCAGTCTCACTCTGAAGATGAAACCAGACTGAAAGGGATCAAGATTTTTCCAGGGTGATAAATCTACTTTCCCCTCATAAATCCCAGGCTACTTAAAACACAGCTAAGGAAAATCTACTTTAGCCTAATCCTGTTTAAATCTACTTTGACCTGGTCTCCGAGAAGCATTATCCAAGTCAAATAGTCCTGTGCACAAACTGTTTTATCGGCTCCCTTGGGAACTCGGGGTATAGTCATCATGTACCCAACATCTCATGGACCTACTGAAGAAAACTTCAATCAAATCTAAAAATGCTATCCACTCAAGGAAAATCCTCATTAGGAAGTGACATGGGTTGGGTGGGCTTTAAACAACATAAATGTATACTATGGTAAAGAGTACATAAACAAGAATGACGAACAGTGAATTAAACTGCTTTTGTTTTCGTCAGATCTGTACTACAATCTCAATGATACTGCCCAATGAAGATTCACAGTGGGACTTCATTCTGTCTTCCTATATTGGAAAATTACTAGTCAGGCAAAAATATTAGAGATGGGCATTGTAGGTCTCCAAAGGTGAAAGATCTGAACTGTAGGGAGCATTTCTTCAACTACATGTTTGCCGTCTAGCAGTTTGGCAAACACCTTGAGCTTTTAACACCTCTTTGAAAAGAGTACATGAACAAGCTGAAGAAACATCATCACCAAAATGCTTTCAGACAACAAATACATTAACTACATGTCAAGACCACTATCAATGAAATCTGAAAATAAAACCAATGAAGTCCAAATACACATGTCTAAATAGACTCAGTTAACACCTATGACACCTTTCAGACACTGGAAAAATGGACTGGTAAGGCATTTCACAGAACCATAGAATATTCTGAGTTGGAAGGAACCCACAAAGATCATAAGAGTCCAGCTCGTAAGAGTATGGCCCACACAGAGATTGACGCTATGACCTTGGCGTTATTAGCACCATGTTCTTGGGATATGATTACAAGGGAAATATGAAACTGACAGAAAAGTTCTGCAAGTGGGCAAGGCCCCATACTGAATTGTGGCTTCAGTTTATCCTTTTTATGTCATGTTGCCTTCACTTATACTGATTTTTAGTTAGTGTATGAACAGAAGGAGCTACAGGAAGAACCTAGAAACACATGGACCAGAAATAGGCTAGAAGTGACTTATCATGAACAGTACTTACAGCCCTATCAAAATTATCTCAAAACCCTGGTAAAACCCCCAAACCCAAACAAAACATTTTAAAACTACTGATTTTTCCCTACTCAAACCAAAGCATGGTGAGGATGGCTGGCTATGGGTAGGGTGGAGAGTAAAGCCAATTCAGACGCAGCCACATCGTACAGTATCTTAGCAAATGATTCAGTGGGCAGTTAAGGTGTCTCGAGTCCAATTAGGCAAGTACCTTTGGCTATTATGCAGTCTTTGACTCCAACTCATGTAGCAAATATGGCTCTGGTCTCAGTAGTCATGTTACACTGATATTTGGGCTCATCTTAAACAGAGAAGGTCACTGTAACTACTGTGTATCAGTAGTATACATGTAGATTACTGATAGATATATTAGTTAGGCTTGTGTTCAGTTGAATCCTTTGAGATACACTGTTAACTGTAAGAAAAATGAAAAAGATGAAGGCATTTTATATTTTACATACAGAACTCCTTGATACACATACAACTTCTACACATATATTAAAAAAAAAGGCAGAACTACTATGCAAAACAAAACAAAGTAAGAACTTGCTCTACAGTCATAGTAATTCAATTGAGAAATGTCACTTGTGCATGAATCAAAAATAGCATCTCACAGCAACACTTAGCATTAGAGGCATCCCAACTTGGAAGGAGGAGGAGGGTTCAGGCCATGGGAACCTGTAAAATACCTACAGAGAGGAAGACACTTCATCCTTCAACGCTCTCAGGTGCCCAAAGGAAGACCTAACCTGTCTTGAGCCAGCCACGACACAACATAGTCAGAGAATCACAAAATATTCTGAGTTGCAAGGGACCCACAAGGATCATCAAAGTCCAACCCCTAGTCTACCCTGCATGCTTGCAGTCATGTGCAAGAGTAGATATAATTATTTCATATATTTTTTGTTTTCCCTCCATATTGAACAAACCTCAGATTGTGATAGGCAGGCTTTTTGCTGCTTGGGAATAAATGGGACCTGGTGGTAGATAAAGGGAGAAAAGAGCTAGTACTACAAGGGGGTTTAATATCTTACTTAGGACTTTTGAGCCAAAGTAACACTCACCTGAGAAACTTTACTTTCAAAATTGCTACCTATCATCTAGTACAAAAGGTGCATGAGACACAGCTTCTTCAGGAAACTGTAACACTAATAATTTCAATTATGAATTATTTTTTTTAAATGGTAAAGATTTTACCTACACAAATAAACAGTTAAGCCAGTGTTTTTGATTGCCATTTTAGGTGTTGATTCTTGCATTTATTTCAGTACTACCATTTTTACCTCTATTTTAATTTAACTGATGGGCTCCTGATATTCTGCTGATTTGCATACTACAGAATTCAGTCTTTCAATACCATCAAAGATCTAGTCCTTGGTTCTGTGTTATTAGGCTGATATACCCTTTCAAGCAGAAATGGTCTCTGTATTTTCTTCAGTGAAAAAATCCCTAAAGTCCCTGCTTCTTTCACTATCACTAAATTACTTCTAAAATAGGAAATTTAAAGGTTGAAACACTGTCTCCTAAGCGTTTACAGTAGATCAAGGGATAACTCAGATCTGCAAAATGGCATCTAAAACTCTCTGTGGTGATAGCTCTCACTGCACTCGCAGACTTTCACTCCTGGACTATGCTTTAACATTTCCACATATAATCACTCTCATTACTTTTCCAGCTCAGGTTTTCAAACTGTTTAGGCTGTCATTTATTAATTCCAGTGTAATCCAGGTACTTTTAGGTGTACTGCCAAAGCCCTTTGTGTCTCCCCACTCAGAGCTCAGTCCATTAAATGTTCTGGGTGTTTAATTACAACAAAAAGATTGAAGGAGTCACTAATAGGTCATTTGTGAGAAAATGTCATTTGTGGCTGGCTGAGAAACTAATTAAATAAACACAAAAATCACACACCTATAGAGAAAGCAAAGTTCCTTTTGTGACTGAATCATAGTTAACACACCTGTGTACCTGAAACAAACCAATTTCCTTATTTGCTCTACATTTCCTCCTTCAAGCATATATATCAGTTGATATTGTAGGCAGCTTAGAAACACCAAGAAACTAACATGTGTTTTGCATTTTGACTCTGTTACAGACACAGACATGAATCAAATCTTTTAAGTACCTTTTCAGTGACTAAGAGACATGACAAACACAAGCATCTACAACATTCCCTTACATGTGTGAATAACCACCTTCCAAAAGAGAGCAATCAATCAATGATCAGAAGCATGGTTTCAAAGGGCTAAGTGCCAGGAAGACAGTCAGGGCTTCTCTAGCCTGTGGCACCCTTATGCACCACAACAAACCAACAAGTCCTCCAGATGCTCATGAGCCTTGCAGCAACATGTTGGAACCACCAAAGGAAGGCCATCTTTAGATTCCAAATTCCAGGTTTAACAGTAACAGCTGTCAGTAACCTTGTTCAGGAATCCTGTGGAACACAGTATTGCATAGCCATAATACTTACTTAGGTATTTCAGATGGAAGATTATCAGTTTTTCATCATCTACCTGTCTTCATTTACTCATTTGCTGGTATGCAAAAAAGTCTCCATCATCTGGTGAAGTTGTTTGGAACAGAGGGAGACTGTTCCCAGAACACTGTTACGTATAAGTTAGTAACATCTCAATCTGACAGCCAAATGTTAAATGAGGATCAGTGATATGTGATTAGTTTTCTTGAAAGATGTAACATATTTGCACCTAAGTTTAAATAATCCCCCCTAATCCCTACACTTTGTCAACACCTGCACTTTTTAAACAACCTTTGTTCAGTGAGTATCAACAGAATTAGAGCAGAGTGATTATACACACTAGATACACTATCAAAAGAACAAAGCTCTGGGGAGCTTGAAGACTTAGTTTTAAGGACTGGGTCATATATCCCACTTAAGTGCAATTTACACAATTTTAGAGGAAAAAAGAGGGATTTTTCATTCCATACTTTCCTGTACAGATGTACTATTACCAAATATTCCAACCAGTGTTTAGAAGTACAGCATTTGTACAGAAAAAAGCAGACCATGAAATTAAGACCATCACAATAATTAACAGCATCAGTACTATTACCTGTTCTAAACCAATCTAGCCAAGACAGTACTGAAACCACACAGGACAGTCTCAGGTTCAAAAGAAAAAAAAATTAAAAAAGGATAAAAAAGGATAAAAAAAAGGGAAGAACATTTTATGCTGGAGTCATTGGTATTGCTTTCATACAAAAGGTAGAAAAACAATAATTTGGTGCTTTAAAGCAGTTCCACCATGAAGTCCGAAAATTCATCCAGGAAAAAGAAGTCCCAGAGCACGCCTGCATTCCTTTATTGAAGTATACACAGTGGCTGGAGTATTTACTTATCATGTTGACTATCTGCTGACTGGTGGGATACACATTACCCATTTCTGATATAAACAATTTTTATGCATTATCTTGTAGTAAAGATGTCTTCCTCCATGCTGTGTACTGTGTCCTCTTCCTTTGCACTGGGAAGGATAAATCAGGCATATTTACCATTTATATTTGACTGTTGACACTGACAGTAACTTTGCCCAGGTCTGCTGCTGAGATGTGGACAGAATGGTGTATACAGTGTTCTGGCTCTGTCATAACAGATCCACCGGAAATAAGTTTGAAGTTCATTGCTAATAGTGTCCTTCACTCCCTTTAAAACACCTTGTTGTTCGCTGGCATTTTTGTCAGGCCATCAAGTAGCTACCTGTATTCCACCTGCTCAAGCAAGTTGTCTCAAAAGAAGTTGGTATATCCAAAAAAGAAATAAGGACATAGGCAGAATTAAGTATAAAGACAACATCTGGAAGAACTTACTATTAACTTTGCACCGCAACCTATACAAGGTCACATTCTCATTACAGCAATAACTAAAACCAATGAACTGTCACAAAAGGAAGTATTTCCTTCTGTACATTATTTTTATTAATTACATAATACACTATAGCACAGATGCTGGGTAGCTTATGTGCAATACATAAGTATGAACTATCTGTACATGTTTGCATATCTAAAAACTGAGAAAAACAAAGAAGTAAAACCCTGACACTTTTAATAGTGAAGTAAAAACTAAGACTGAACACTGGCAACAAAGATCAGAAGGTCAGGAGTAGCGCCTCGAGTACATACGTAACTATTTACAGATGCGAACAGGCATTACCACAACACTAGTCTAAACTGTATTTGTTTATATAAAACCCACAAGTTTCATACATCACAAAACCCCTTCCATTATAACACAGAAGTGATATGTATTACCAGACAAGCATCAGTGAAGAATACTGCCTTTTCTAGAGTTGTTATTGTACAATGCCATAGATAATGCAGCCCATGCAATACACCCAAGAACACTACAGTCCTATACCCAAGTACAATTAAAAATGATAAAGCAGCCCTCCAAGAGTGGTTCCAGCTACCACTTAAGTCTACAGCAGCCATGTTTGGTATGGTTTTCCATGCAGAATGGTGCAACTGTTACATTTAAAACTAGAAAAATTAACTCCTAATATTCTTTTGAACTTGGAACACACATAACATAAGTAGTATATGAATAATAAACTGCTCTAATACTTCAGCAACTTACTTACACCTGTGTTGCTTGACAGAGCTGCTGTGGTACGTCTAGAAACATATGTAATTTCATTTTGTAAGCCAATCTTACAATATTGTGCTACAAATTTTTAGCTATGCAAGGAAAAGCAGGCAACTCTGTTGCAGGCCAGTTCATAAGCTTGTAACAGGACATTTCCTTTGGAAATCACTTTTCAAGATTCTGAAGTAAATGTGGTATTTTCCAAAAAAAATTTCTTCTTGTATATATCTGATATTTTCTATTTTTCTCAGTGCAATTGCTAAGTGACTTAAATATGGCACCAACACTGATCTTCCTCGGATGGTGGACCCTTCTACACAGCTCATGTTCTGCTGGAAAACTAAAATGGAGTGTGGAAACTAAAAGTAGAATGAGATTTTAAATGATACCAGTAAGACTGCCACTGTTTTGATGTGTCCTCCAAAAGAGGCATATAACCTTACCCGAACATTAAATACCTTATGCGCGTTTCAAAAGGCAGCTCTGCTGCACACAAGCAGACAGCACACACCTGTTTGGCACATCAACCAGAGTTTGTACTCTGCACATCTGTATTCCTGTGCAGGTTCCTGATCATCCAACTATATTCTGGGGAGGGCATATGTATTTTCAAGGGCTGTATCTCTCCAATTCTGCCTATAACAAACACCGAAACGTTTTGAAATATCATTTATTTAGACAGACAGGAGTAGAAGTAAAACTTTGAAGAAAACAGGAAAATGGCCATGCACCTGCTCTTTCATGTTTTTTAGGATGTATTGGAAAAAAAGCCCCACAAAAAGTCAGTCAGTCTTTTGATAAACAGGTTAATTTATATTCTCTGGATTTTTTCAGCCACCACAACTGGATTTTCTTTTCTGATTTTAGCTGCAGCTTCTGCTTTGTAGTCATATGGGCAGTTATGCTTGTCAGAATAACGGTGAAGTCCACAAAATAAGTTTCCACATCGGCAGTCAAATCCTGTACACACATAAAGAAGCAACAACATTAGGAAGACTTGTTTTCAATTAGATCAAGTTGTAAATTACAGGTGTAGTTACTACAAAGGGGATACGTTCATCTGTTTTGGCATACAGAGTAAGAAAAATGCATAGCTGTACCAAGCTGCTTGACTCCTGAAGAAGCAAATACATTTAATAGAACACATATTTTATCAAGTTGAATCTAGTAAGAGGCAACTAATCACACAGATTTGTTCAGTATTAAGAAAGTGTTCTCATACCTGTAAGGCCAACCTTCTTCCTGCACATAAAACATCTGTTCTTCTTTGGTTTTGGCAGTTCAGCAGCTCTCTCTTCATTCTCTGCAGTACTAGGCTGGGAAACTGATGGGCTTGGTTGAGTAACAACTGTTAAAGCAAGCAAAAGAAAATCAGGGTTAAATATGCTTTTCTTGAGGTTACTAGCTATTTAGTAGCATACATGTAATAAGTATTAATTCATCCACTAAGACTGATGTTTGTTGTCTAAAGTACTTAATCTAAGACTAGTCTACAGAAATGTGAATCAGAAATAGGGATTTTTAGGTACTCTATTCACCCCTTCTGACTCTACTCAAGACAATCAGATTTTCCCCCACACTTCTGCCATCTAGAAAATACACAGCACTTACTCATTGCACTTAAACAAGCTTGAAAAGCATTCTAGAAATTACATGTACACATTTAATATTTAAATAAATCATATGATCAAGTAACATTTAATCTAGAACAGTAACAATATTGCCACAGCTAAAGTTGCTAAACAGAGGGATACCTGTGGAAAATACAACTACGAGGAAAGTATTTTAGAAACAAATGAAATTCAGTAGTATGTTACCACCATAGTACTGGGTTACTGTGTTATTACTCTTGTGAAGTCAGATACCTGAAACAGTTCACCAAAACAGCAGCTACTGAACAACTAATTCTGTGACAGATCCAGAACATAGCTGAAAACCACACAGCTCAAAAGACCTCTCATTAAAATAACAAAGTGCAGATTTAGTTGAGTATCTGTATTTTTGTTCTTTATTCAGCTTTATTGTTCACGTAGATACAGACAAAATGAGCAATTTTTCAATTGCCTGGGCTGCAAACATCTTTAAACAAAATTGAGTGAAATTTTACTTAAGTTCTCTGAAGAATAAAAATGTCTCCTTCTATGAATCTGTTAATTTTATTTTAAAAAGTATTTTTAACAGAATTTCTTTTATGGATATCCTCTTTATATCCAAACTGGAACAAAGGAAAGCTGAGAAAGGTGCATTTGTACACAACTTTAATACTTGCTCCTGGTACAAGTTTGCTGAACACTCAAAGCTGTTTGATGACATCTATTGTTCTGAAACAGAATAAACTACATAATGCAATTCCAGGATAAACAAAGCACATAAGCCTTATGGACTTACTTGCAATCAACTTCATACAGACAAATATGATTTCTTAGTTGAGATTCTTTTGGATCAGTATTTGTTTTTCAAAATTGTGTTTGCATTACCATTCATAGGTATCCTGAAAATCACCTACCAGTAACACCTAGAGAGCTTCACAATTCACTGTATAACAAGAAAGGGCCCAGGCAAGATTTCATAATCTGAACAAGATTTAAAAGTGACAAAATCTCAGAAGTAAGAGGGAACCTTCAGTGCTCATCACCAAAAAATGTTGTGCAGTAAAGCAAACGGTTGCTAGCATGTTCTTATAGTTTTTACAATACATTATAGCAACAGTCCTAATGAACAACCAAGGCCATTTCCAGTCTTTATTTTATGTCACATCACATGGACAATTTTTGTAAGAGATTTGGGAAGTTCAGTGTTAGTGCTATTTTGCCAAGTACAAAGGATAAGAAAAATATTCCACTGCTGGTACTACAATCATTAGTGCCATTGGTACCCATGCTTAATTTTTTCCCCCAAGAAAACAATTTCTTTGTCTAGATTACCGTCTTCTAAACGAAGAAGTATGATCCTCTGAACTTGTTTTTAAATCCCAAGAAATGCAGCATTCAGCACCAGTTTATCTACTAGAGAACCTGTGATCAAAACCAGTTTAACAACCAGCAATACCACAAAGTGTACCTGTTGGATACTTATGCTCCTTGGCTAACAACCATCAGCTGTGGCCTTAAAAGATAAAAAATACTAAACAGCTCCCAAAAAGCATGGTCAAATACTCTGTTATATGGCTAGTTTGTTTAAAAACAAACTGCTAATTGTAAGCTATGACAGGTGAAAAACAGGAACCAGAAACAATCACACACTTTGCAGTTTGATGTGTTCTTAGTTAGCGGAAAGCTTCATCTGCATCAGAAACAACTTAAAAATTTGATCCCTGAAAGTATGTGTGATGCTTCAATCACATGGAAAAGAAAATGCAGAAGGACAAAACAAACAGTGACAAAGCAATTCATGACATACACTAAGAGAAAACAAAAAGGAGAAGAGGAACAATTTATACTACTAACATGTCAACAAGAAAGCAAAAATGAAACAAGCAACTTCCCAGGAATTACCAAGGCAAAGACAGCCTAGCAGATCACTCTACCACAAAAGACAAAACTATCCAAGAGAAAATACTACCAACTACTACAAGTATACTTTTTTCTTTGCATCAAGAAACTGTGACAACTGGCAGACTACAAATTGTGAAGTAATGAAAGGGGTCATAAGAAACTGCAGAAGGACATTTCCTGAAGGGCAGCTGAACAGGAACATTCCCCCAGAATTAAAACATATTCCAAGACAGAAAAGCAACACGCAACATGCAGTAATGGTCACTAAAAGGTTCCAAGACAAGAGGGGACATAGTCCTGGAAATCCAAATTTAAAAGTTCAATTATTACGCTTCATAAATAAAGGATTCTCCTATTCATTTACACCAGCAGATTTAAGTCTGATGATTAGTTTTTATCATATAAAATGTTCAGAAATGTGCTTCTGAGTAATGGCTAGGACAGAAGCAAAGCTGCCTACCCTGCCCCTTACTTAAAGCTCAGAATACAACTCCTTTTTCATCAACCTGTAGCCTCGATGAAAAATATTGAAAACTGTAGTTGTTTTGCCATGACAACAGGAGCCCATCTAAATTCAAATACTGTTGTTACAACTGCTTGTCACAAAAGGCTTCCTTTAATATAGAAGCCAAAGCCAACTGGGCAAGTACAATCCCAGTCCTCAATATGCTGAACTAATTTAACTCCTGTAGTCACACAGTATTAATCAAAGTGCTGTAAATGATTTCTCTATGATGACCATGGAATGGGCAGCAGAAGAAAATGCTGAAAAGTTAGAAAATAGTGGTTACTAGTACTTGTAGACCTGCTTCAGTAGTAACTGTTCAGATAAAGCAAACTTATCACAAAAGCAGTTTCTTTCACAGAGCTCCTGCTGGCATGCATGCCCTTTCCCATCCTGATCTTCAAACTGGAGGAACATGCGTTTGAAGGATGGGGCTATGTGGTGGGTAAGGGACCAACTGCGTGGATGAGGCCAGAGAGGTGTGGTCAATGCCTCTACGCCCACGTGGAGGCTGGTGACAAGTTGTGTCCCTCAGGGCTCTGTTTTGGGACCAATTCCAAAGATACAGACAATGGGATTGAGTGTGGTCTTAGTGCACTTACAGACGACATAAGCTGAGCAGTGCAGTTGACACAACAGGACAGGAAGCCATTCAGGGAGACCTGGATAAACTTGAGAAGTGGGCCCTTGAGAACCTCATCAAGTTCAACAACTCCAAGTGGAAGGTGCTGAACCCGGGCTGGGGCAATGGTAAACATGAGGACACACAGAGTGTGTCTCACAGAGAGCAGTCCTGCAGAGAAGGACTTGAGGGTCATTGTGGATGAAAAGCTGGATGTGTGTGTGCTGACAGCCCAGAAGGTCAGCTGCATCCAGGGCTGCATCATAACAGGAGCGGACACCAGGTGGAGGGAAGGGATTCTGTTCATCCGGTCAGATCCCACACAGAGAGCTGCATCCAGCTCTGGAGCTTGCAGCACAGGGAAGATGTGAATCTGTTAGACTAAGTACAGAGGAGGGCCACAAAGGTGATCAGAGGATTGAAGCACCTCTCCTATGAAGACAGGCTGAGAGTTGAGGTTGTTCAGCATGGAGATGAGAGGTCTCTGGGAAGAACTAACTGAAGGCCTCCAGTCTTTAGAGGGCTTGTGAAACAAGGAGATAGATACTTTATACATGGGCAGATAGTAAAAGCACAAGGAGAAATGTTTTTGAACTACAAGTAGAGAGAATTAGACTAGATGTTAGGTGGAAATTATTTACTCCAAGTAGTGGTACAGGAACAGGGGTGTTGGAAGCAGACAATCTTTACAGGCCCTTTCAACCCAACCCATTCTAAGATTCCTGTGTACCCCTCCCCATCGCTTTGGTCATTTCCTTTCCCAGCCTCTGGCTCAAGACCTGATAAGGTTTTACTTCACTTGAATTTTACCACACCATTTCTTGTATTACTAAACTAAAAAACTTAGGAGCAATAGATTTACAGAACTGAGAAGGCTTTTACTAACTAGTATTTTGGTCTTACATTATTACCTGTAGGCACTATAAGATTGCATTACCATCACACCAAGGAAGATTATTATTCTAGCAGATTCATCATAGACTAACATAATCATAGGACTAGGAGAGGTGCCTCATAAAACACCACATAACTACGAGCAGTTCAACAACAACTTGGGAAAATTTCCTTCGCATGTAGTCTGAAGTTAAGATGCACCTTTACAAGAGGAGCAGCAAGGCCACTGATGGAAGACATTAGCCACACAGCTAGTGTAACAGCTACTCAACCTACATGCAGAAAGGTCTTACAAACTGGAGAACAAAGCTCTTCTTCTCAGACCCTAATTAAGCCACAGGGACTATCAGGGAGTGCCACTCAAAATTAAAAACCACTCTAAGAAAAGGATGTTCAAAGCTTATATAAGGGATATTCTTCCTTATATAAAACAGTAAGACCATTCCAAAAAAGCATGCCTGTTGTAAGTATTTTCCCCCTGAGATTTCACACTGGTAAAGAATGAATCCAATGTTTCAGCCCAACAAAACACGATGAAAACAAAACAACATTATTTTCTAACCCTCCCCTTATCACGAGACCAGAAAGGGCTACTATATCAGTTTCTAGAAGCTTTTCAGACTAAACAAAAATTCACCAAATAAGATCCCAACAGCTTGAACTGCAAGCATACCAGTGGAATGCACTCTTGAAAGCATAGAAAAAAAAATGAGCTAAACATTTATTATTATTGAAGTATTGTGATTTGGGGAAGCTAACTCAGCTAAAGCAATGGAAAAAATGAGAGGAAAAAAGGGAAATTGAACAGTCATACAAAAGACTTTAAATGCACTTCTGCAGTTCTGGAGCTGAAACTTGTATTAGAGAGAGTGCAATCCTTACACTTCATATTAACACAATTGTCTTGGTGCCAGCTGGGATAGAGTTCTTTCTTCAGTAGCTGGTACAGTGCTGTATTTTGGATTCAGTATGAGAGTAATGCTGATAACAAACCAATGTTTTAATTGTTGCTAAATAGTGTTTACTTTAAATTACAAACTTTTCAGTTTTCCATGCTCTGCCAGCAAGCAGATGCACAAAAAGCTGGGAGGGAGCATTGCTGGGACAGCTGACCCGAATGAACCAGCTAAAGGGATACACCACACCAGAGAACATTCTTCATAGTATATAAACTGGGGGGATTGGTTGGGAGCTGCCAATCACTGTTGGGGAATGGGCTGGGCATCAGTTAGCAGGTAGTGAACATTTGTAGTGTGCATGACTTGTGGAGCTTTTTGGAGTTTATTCCTCTCTTTCCCCTTTTCATTACAGTAATTATATTATTATTGTTATTATAATTGGTATTGCTTCTTTTACTTTGTTCTAATTATTAAGCTGTTTTTATCTTAACCCACAGGGACTAAGCAAGTGGCTGGCTGGTACTTAGCTGCCAGCTGGTGTTAATCCATGACAATGTACTTGTACATACAATTTCAGCCTGAAAAAAAGGACAGTACTTCCTATGCTTTATCAAGCTTCCCGAGTATAAATACTTTACTCTCCAGGAACTGGAATTGCTATGCCAGTGCAGGTACCGTGATGAAAGGTGCAGAATAAACTTCCACCACATTCACTTTCATGCCAAAGAACAGGAATAGAAATGTTCTGCAGCATGTAACTCCTTTTCTCACATGCCCAACTCTGACATGTATTTAATATCTTTACTGCCATACTAATACAATATAAGATTCCTTAGTTTCAGCATCACACAGAAATATCATTTAATGTGGTCATCATAAAGACTTGATGTCTATGGGATATCATTATTAAAATAATAATAGCATTCTATCACCAACAAGCAAAGGACAAGCAGCTGGGTCCTCAGCCTCCTTTTACAATATGTGCAACTTCAGAGCTTACAAGGGATTCCATTTCAGAAATTTTCCAATTAGAGGGGTATCTACCAAAGCTACAGCAGACATGGGAAACACAAAGGAAAGCTAATTTATTTTCAACACAATACCAAGTTATCTTATCAGTCACAATAGAATTGTTTTCAGATAGCAGCTCAACTACTGTAGCCATGTGTGAAAATGAAACAGAATTAGCAAGTCACTTTTTACAACAAGATCTAAGGAATGTCATGTACTTACCATCTTTAGCCTACCATACCTCATAAGCTACCTCACTTATACCTTACTCAGAATATTGCCTGCAATACACAGATATAACACACTGGCTGTACCTACAATGTATGCAAGGGTCTCTCAACCTGAATGCAGGACAGCTGTAAAATAGCTCTAATCATTTTGGCTTGGTAGGAAATGAGAGATGTGTGCCAAACAACCACTGCCAACTACCTTTTAACACTGCTGCTGCCGAATTCAGGAAATGGAAGGGTAAATTACAGCATGGATTAAAGTTAAGAGTATTTGGGTATTTTTAAGATATGTAATTTATACAATACCATTATCAGTTCTATTTCTGGTTTACTTTTTCTGTAAGCACTGTTGCTGTGCACCTGTGGGTTTACAAAGGATAGCTAATCACACTACTCCCTAAAGCAAATCTATTACTGCCTTAAAAAAACCCAACCCAACTCAAACGAAAAACCCCAAAATAACAATGACAAAAAGCAACCAGAAAAAGCACCAGGCCCTCAAGCCTTTAATACATGTGTTGATAACTGTGCCCGGTAACACTGACAGACCTGACTAGAGGCTGACTATTCAGCAAGATAATGACCTACAAAAGCACAAGAAAATGCTGTGAGCTGAAACAATACAATTACTTTAACATACTTGTTTTCAAAATCATTATTTTTAGTGGTTATTAACTTAACTCTCCTTCTTTTACACATCTTATTTCTATTGGAATAACTGCTAAAATAAGAACAGGGTTCCACTATGCCTCACCAACTTGGTAGATATATTGCTCTGATAGCATAACACATGGAAAGAAACAGATTTCACTATATTTTGCATTTAAATCTTGCAACTCAGCAGGGCAAAAAAAAGTAACCATGAACTCCATTTCTAGAATACGTACAGTATGACTTTAGTATATACTACAGTATGACTTTGATCAAGACTGTATTAGAATTCAATCCGTATGAAGTGTAAAAGCTTCTTATATGTTTTGTAAATAGCATCTGTTTATGGATTTGAGTTTGGACATAAAGCTTCTTTGATACAAGAAATTCAAGCACAACTGCACTGAACACATGCCACAGTTCAGTTATGAAATTATAACAAAGCGAGTAAGTTGAACTAAGAAATTACAAGTTACAACAACACACAGCACCCCAGACATGCGAATTACAACCAACTAAATGAGTTACATCCATCATGCCTTTCTTTAAATGTTAAGATAAAATGAATTGTCCTAGTACCAGATTTGTTACAAAATTTGGTTATAAAATTGTTGCTAGGGTCAGACTACACTTAGACCCAGCCTGTGTGTGATATATTAACTACTCCACAACTGTCAGAGAATTGCATCTCATAGCATTGTTGTTACAAGGTGATTCGAATTATTCACCATTGTTTCATTTCATCCTTGAGAGGAGAGATCAACATACAATGGATGTTACTGGAAAAAAGGAGGATTAAAAAAATCTGCATAGTCCAGACACAACAGGAATTTTGTATAAAAACTCTGGGCCACCTTCTCTTGCCAGCAAGACACAGGTCAATGTGCCACTAAATACAGGCAACATTGTTTATTTAAGATGTCAAACAAACCCGAAGAATAGTACATAAGGACACCGTCTTACGATGTCTAGGATCTGTGCCAAATCATAATACTTTAAAGGAAACTTGGGCATTAGAGCAGGTGAGGCTGCTTCATGAATTTACAGCTATATCTTCAGGAAGGTAGTTTGGTTCTTCAAGCTTTTTCCAGAGACATTTAAGTAGTCTGGTAGTTTTTCGAGTGAGCTCTACACAAGCTTGTGACAGCTTTTACTGGTTTCAACTTGTGAACTTATTTATTACGATACGTAAGTATCTTGAGCTGCTTTGGATTTCTTCCCCATTTTAATCAATAGTGTGCTATGTGACATCATCTATCATAAAGCTAATTAACAGTACCTGAAAAACAGGTAATATGACAACAATAGCTAAAGATTTCATTTACAACTGGCAAAATGACAGCAGTTCTGAGAAGAGTAACACCACCTATGACTTCAACACTACTACCATTTTATGTATTCCTATTTCCTTCTTGTCACATTCAGGTAGGATTTCATAACAAGACATGATGGGTTAATGAATACTGTAGCAAAGTCTACATTATTTTTCAGTTACATAACAAAAGCCTCTTCAGTCAACATCAGTTACAGGGAATTAATCATTGCAAAAATCCCCTCTCATAATGAAAACCCCTGCACATTGTATTACTGTACTTCAGTCCATATCACAGAACCTTGACTCAGCAGGATTTATGCAGATGGTAAAATCCTCTATACAAGTAGCAAGCAATTAAACATCAATTGTCAGAGCAGTCTTTGTTGGCAAAGATATAACTAGTTAAAAATCACTCTGATACAGTGCAGAGTAGCATCTGCCACAATTTCCATGTCACTGGCTTCACAGCTGAAAAAAAGCATTTTATCTTCAGACTTCCTACTAAACAATAGCTCTTAGTTTTTAAAACTGTGTCAGAACTGTTAAATTCAATAAGCAAGCGTGGACAAGTTAAAGTAAAAAACAAACGTGTTAAGGTATCTGTTTGAACATACTGATACAAATTCCATTACTCATTAGCTGTAGTTTAGCAAGATCTCCCTCCCTCCAAGAAACAATTTAAACTCTAAACTGTAACTAATAGTTACAGTTATCTAGCATGAGAATAAAACTGTGAAATGACAATTCTTAGGCAGCAATTAAACCTGCAACTAACCTGGAACAATGTTTTGCTTATAAATACTGATTACTCAGTTAGTTCAGGCACCTTAGGCAGTTTTTGTTAATGCTTTTAAACAACATATTGTAAAAGGAGTGAGGAGACTCACTCCTTTGTAAAATGGAATTTAATAAGCACCATCTCCAAATGCAAAAAGCCATTCTGACTGCTTGAGTCAGCTGGAATCATTTTGCTCAGTAATACACAGAATCTCAATAGTTTGACTTCAAACTGAACACCTTAACCAAATGCAATTTTAGAGTGCCTTACTTTTAAAACAAAGGTTGAGGATCCAAACCCACCCTCACAGATGTCAATTTTTTTCCTAACATTGAACATATATCCTAAAGCTCTGTTCTGGAACTAGTCCTTTTTCTCAATTCTGAGGAGAAAGTACTTAAAAGCATCCATAACACAATTCCTCAAGACCCATAACCACAACAGGAAATGGCTACTCAGGAAGCTAACAAACCCTTCACTTGTGTTTAAGTCACTGGTTGTATCCAGAGTTATTCTGAGAACATACCTGGCTCAGTCTCTGTTTTGGGTGTTAATTCTTCCTCTCTTGAAATGCTCATTTCTGTCATTTGCTGCGTTACAGGCAAAGCGGCAACAGGCACGTTTCTGCTAAAGTACAGTGAAACACAACTGATATTAGTTTTATATACATAATAAAAGGTTAACCTGTCCAGTGTGGACATTAACAAACTACTAGTTCAATTATTACTGATACATTTTCATGACATGTGCTTCTACTATCTTCAAAACACAGTTTTTTACTCTATTTTAGTTCCCATAGAAGAAAACAGGCAAGACTGTAGGAAGGTATTTCTGCAGATCCTAAAAAGTTCTTTTAATTAGAGCAGTACAACACCAATTATTTGAATAATTTTTCATTTATACATATTCATAGAGCCCTATCAGGTCCTTTTTCCTATGCAGATACACACTATGATAGGGCAGGATTGCTGCAAGCCTTCAACTTGCTGCACATTCACAGCTCATTCAAACCTCACAGTAATACCTTAATTGTACCTTGTTTTTTCAGATGTGCTGCCAGCAGCACCTTCACAGTTGCTTATGCTTGGGTCTGCTCTCTGTACAGATGCAGAGTCTGAGGTAGGACTGTTTGGACCACTGCTTGTTCCTATGTAACAAGAATTTGACATGTTACAAATTGCGGCAAACATGTTAGTCAAATAGTCTCCTACAGAGCTATGAACTGTCAGCATAAAATCTTCACTGTTACTGCACATTACTTTTTACTTAAAGACATGTTGAACAGTTAACAGATCACATAACAATATACTAAGAGAGGAGGCTAAGTGGGAAAGCAAGTTATGGTTGAATGTGAAGCAAACCAGAACACATTATACAAAAAAGTATTTTTATCTTTACTGTGATTTAAAGGAGCAGTCTATTGGATATTCATTGTTTTAGTATATAGCTCTCAGAAGTTCTAAAAAAATTTCTAGGATTCCTTGTAATCCTCTATAGTTTTATTTTGAAAGAAGTAAAAAAAACCAAACCAACAAAAACCAAACCAGCAAAACCCCCAAAACCCAACAATGCCACACACCCTTACCCATTGGGCTGATTCTACCACTGTTCTGCTGTCGCTGAAGATGTTCTTTGTAGCACACAGAACACATCCCATTTGTCCTAGGATTTCCATAAAATCCACATCCTGTACTACATAGCATAGGCCCTGGGGTCTGGTTTGTCTCCTGAGTCATCTCGATGCTGTAAATAAAACAAAGAACTGCATGAGGAACTGGCATGTCACCAAAATCAATTACAGGGTTAAAGAATTAAAGTATGTCTGCTCACCCTGCCCCCCAAGTGATATCAGCATTCTTAAAGAGGGTTATATGAATGTTAATATACTATTCAAGACTGCAATTGTATTGCTAATTAACATCATTATGAACCTTTAAGAGAAGAAAAAGTGTCATCATACTAAGAAATAAGATACCTGTTGGGCACTGAGCTGCATGTGCAGGTTAATTTAATTCGACAGCCAAAAGAACCCCTTCATTACTAACCTCTGAGCACTAATATGCAGAATTAGCAAGACTGAGTTTATATGCACAAAACAGCTTTGGCAAACAACACAGCTTATTATTTCCTGACTCCCCGCTTTTTCAATGCTGAAGTCACATTATTTGGAGGCTAATTCCACTATTAGCAGTTCTTACTCTAACAGTACTCTTCCAAGAGAAATAAAATTAATAACTTCAAACTGTTTAAAATGTTTTATTACACGACTTACACATTTACAAAATAAAAAAAAAAAAAACCTTGCCTTTAATAAAGTTAGAGCAAGATTTTCAAGCCTACCAGAGGCAGTCAGTTCTGGCTCTCTGCCACGAATAAAAATTTTTCACCTCTGTTGTCTGTTAACCTCTGCAAAGCAAAGTTAGTAGGAAACTGCACAGCAACCAAATCCTTGATTCCCAAGGGCAATACAACTGGAAAACAATAATCATGCAATCTCCTACAAACTGAGAACATGTAAAAATACTGCACTAAAAGATAATTTCAGTAGAAGCCACGCATATGGCACCTGAAGATATTTAAGGTAAACTTCAGATTGCTGTTTTCCTACTCAGAACAGTCACATATTTGACCAATGACACTTGCTAGAAGTCAAAACCGCTGAAAGTTAATTTGTTACAGTATAGTGAAAATAAATGAAGAGATCTCACACTGCAAATGGTAAACTTGTTTCACTGGTACAAAACCTGCAACTGACAGCTGTCTTTGTCTAGGTAAACTACACTGGGAACAAAGTAAATCAAAGCCAGGAGGAAAATAACAAGCAAAATTCATCTGCTTGCCTGCTGGTGGTCACATGACTTCATTTCCAGGTATAAATAGCTGTACAACTTACGGCTTTTTAATACCCTCTTCCAAGTATAAATAGTGCCCTTTCAGGCTACAAAATGGCTTCAAACTTACGCTGATACAGTTTTGCAGCCATATACACAGGGCAAGGGAGCCAGAAAAAACTATGACCCACCTACAGAAATTTTAAAAAAATCTTGTCATCTGTATTGTAAGACATATGTCTATATAATACAAATAAATACTGTACTCCAGCCCTTTTGTTACTAAGCAGGTAAGATCAGAGTGCCATCAAACACACTGCCAACACGAACCTCAGTTGACTTGCTTAATTTCTAAGTCGGTGTGCCACAACAAATTTGATCACTTACTAAATCTTGCTTTAGGTGCTTCTATTATCCTACTACAAGCTAGAGACTTTGCAGTGGTTATACCCAACCGCTTCTCTTCGAGGGGGTGAAAGAAGATAATTGAGAAAGGTCTCCTTTCACCTCGGCCATGCTCCGGCTCAGGCCCGCAGCATCCCGACACCAAGCAGAGCCCTTTTTATCCCGCGGGCGGCGCAGGCCGCGCACCCCCAGCATCACCTGCCCCACTCGGGGCAGGGGGCGGGTAAATCCCGTTAGCAGCCCCGGCCGCGCACCTCAGTCGCCTCGAGCCCACGGCAGAGCCGGCTCCGTCCCGCTGGGCGACCCCACACCGCGGCTAAACGACAGAAACGAGAGTCCAAGGCGCACTGAAAGCAGCCACAAAATCGGACACTGCGTCAGCGATGGGCCCGCTGACCTAAATACCAATTTGCCTCAAAATTCTCCTCCAGAAATGGGACCACGAGTAAACACGAGAAACATAGAAACAAAACAAATGGAGAGTGCACAAGGGCTGCGCGGGGCGCTCGCCTGTCAGGGCCGCGCTGGTGTGAGGCAGAGCCCAGGGTTGGTACGGGGGAAGTGAACAGGCACCGGGTGATCCCCCAAGTGGGTGCAGTCCAGCAGCTGAGTCAGACAAAGCGGGGACCCCTGACAGAGGCCGCAGGCCTTAATTGCGCCCCCACGCCTTCGCCTTCCCCAACACCGGAACACAAAAGACCCGAGAGGCTGCCGCGCTCAAAAGCGGTGGCGGCGGGCGGGGCAGGCCGGCTGAGCCGCTTCTCCCAACCCCCTGAGTCATGACAGTCCCACAGCCACCAGGCCCCAGCCGCGGCCAGCCACGGGAACCTCACTAGCGCTGTCCCACACCGGCGGCGCCGGGGGCCAGGCGGGACGAAGTCGCCCGCTGGAAGGCCTGGGCACACCCTGCCGTCGTGAAGGCCCTAGGGAACCGAGCCGAGTTCGCCGCCCCTCACCCACCTGTTCTCGGCGGGGGCTACAAACCCCGCAGCGAGTGCCGGAGAAAGCGCCGAGGACAGCTTCGGGCGGCTGTCGGGAAGGCGGCAGGCGCCGAGCTGACGGCCGCGCCGCCGCCGCGTCGCTCCTTTATTCCCGCAGCGCCGGCCGCGTCGGCAGCGGCGCCAGGCGGGACCAACGGTACGTGGAGGGTGGGTGCTTGGAAAGCGCTGGGGGCGGGGAGACGGGGAGGAGGAAGAAGAAGATGGTGAAGAGGAAGAGGAGGAGGAGGAGGAGAAAGAAGAAGAAGAAGCAGAAGAAGAAGAGGAAGAGAAGGAAGAGGAGGAAGAGGAGGAGCGAGAAGCGCAGCCCGTCCGGCGGCGGCGGCGCCTCCTCTCGCTGCCCGCCCATCGGTACATGCGTGATGCCGCTGCCGCCGCCGCTCCGCCCGCTGCCGCTGTCGCGCGGGGGGCCCGCGCGCAGGGGACCGGCCGCGGTCCGAGCGCCCCACGCGCCGCGTCACGGGAGCTCGGGGGCCGGGCCGGGCCGGGCCGGGGGGGATTCCCGGCGCGGGGCACCCGCTGCTGCTCAACGCGCGGTGTCCACGGGATGCGCATCAGCGTCGGGTCGCTGCGCTGCACAGAGTCTTAGGGAACACTGATGGCCCTTAAAATACAATATTCCAGATTGTCTTTTTATTTGACCTAAATTTACCAACAAGATCTAGGTGTCTTGTAAGATCGAAAGCAAATAATGCAAATGTATTGCCCAGAAACAGAAGAGAACTTCCAGTTTAAATTCCTGATGATGAATTTCATGGCCTGTTGTCTGATCACACTGCCCTCTCCCTGCTCTGAAAAGCAGACCTTAACAGATTAAAAGAAAGAATATTTAGCCGCACATTTTACTTAATCCAATCCTAAAGAGCAGATTTTGCCTCCTATTTTGAAGAGCGTCTTAACATTCTAAGAGCCCAGTATCTTCAAAAATATTGTGAGGTTCACGGATACTGCCTTGGAGACCTTTTTTGACTTGGGATGCCTGGAATATCAAGAACGGTCCCAGGGCAAACTTAATATTTCAACCAGAGAGCAAAAGGGTACTTGCATCTTAGGAACCACAGCTTCAGAAGATGGAGATGATTTTGGACCCTTTGCTGTTTGCTCAACGGCATCGCAAGCAGGCTGTGCTGCTTTTAAAGAAATCTTCTCAGGTGAATGTCCTCATTGTAGAGCAGAAACATACCAATGGCTCTTACTGTTCTTATTCCTGTTTCTGTCTTATGAATTGTTCAAGAATGTGGTCACCTGGACCTTGGTAGGTGAGGGAAGCAGGCAATACTTAGTTTGGGAATCAGAGGGTGACATGCTATGGAGTAGAGTTCTGGACACTCCTCTGAAAGAGTAACGTCAGCTCCTGATAAAGGGCATCCCGCCTGCTGGAGAGACCTGAAGTCAGCTGTAGCATGCCTGAAATGTTTTGGTGGAGGTATGTTGGTTTTAGACATCGGTGGTGACCGGTCCATCTATAGATAGTGCTCATCTTTCCCACAGGCTGTTCATCTGTACAATATGTTGGACTACCTTACGGTATATAATTGTAAGCTTTCACCTAAGATGACCAACAAACTATATCTGACCATAGAAACTATGTATTTCTCCACCCAACTGTTCTCTGCAGCACTGCAAGGAAGAAACCCCAGTGTTTCTATCATCCAAAGCGCTGCAGTTGTTTAAGTTACTCAGATCATCTAAATCAGTGGTCTCCAAAGTGGGGTGCATGAGGATCCAATGGGGTGTAGGAAGAAAATATTAGAACTTCATTATACTAGGTTGTGTTTGCTTAAAAATATTTCACTAATAGAAATGCATGATCAAAAAATTTTGGAGACCACTGATCTAAATGATGTCAGTTGTGGGGTTTTCTTGTTTGCTTGTTTTTGTTGATTTTTTTTTGTTGTTGCTGTTGGTTTTGTTTAGGTTTTTTTTAATGCAAAAATAGAAATAATAGAAAGATTAACTATTTGCTTTATATAGCCATGTGTCTTCCTCTCAATTATTTTCCTGAGAAAATTGAATTTCTGCCCAATCTAGTACTTTATTTTATATATCTGACAATTAAAACGTTGTCTTAATTTGTCTTGTATTTCTCTGTATTTTGAGCATCTTCTAGGCAAAGGCCAAGCTGTAATTATGGTATGGTATGACCACACATCCTGATAAAGAAAGCCTGAAACATGACCAGTTGTCAGTGCTGAAGAATCAACTAATGTGTTTCAATTTTTCACAAAAGAGACAGGTATTTATGGCTGTTGTTTTGATAGATAAAGAAGTCAGAGGAGTGAGGTATGCAGAAAAGCTGCAGTATGAGAGCAGATGAATTTGCAGCACCTGTTTGTTCAATACAGGTGAATAATGACCCAGTTCACGTAATGCCCTTGGTGGTGGTCACATTCTTTTACCTATGTAGCTGTACAGACCCTGCTACCCAGCTCTGCCTGTGAACAGAGTGCCCCTCTTTTAATCCCTTTCTTTATGGATGATATAAACTAGTCCTTTCTGACTGATATTGGGACATATGTGGTACAAAAGATAAATTTGATAGGGCACAGCAATCACGTAGACTACTGTGTGACATAAAAAGATTCTTACCACTTTATTTGGAGCACTTCAGCTTTCTATCTTGTTAGAGTATGATTCTTTTGAGCTAATTTGGATATGTTGCTTATAATTTGATTACCACAGAGATGTAAATATTTGTCAGGAGATATTGGTAATAGTCTATAAATGTCCTCATTGAGTCTACAGAAGAAAAGAAACCCACAAACAACTTAACTTTAAATCTCTCCTCACAGGAGTTTTCAAGACAATACTATTTTTGTTTTCTCTAATGCTGGAGACAGCACAGGAATATTGAAGCAATTTCCTCAGATACTAATGTGTAATCTCTCTTCCCTATACCCCAACACTATCATGTGGTGTTCAGTGGGGACCCCCTGAGTACAAGAGTATTTGGTCTAAACCAACTTACAGTCAATTTCCTCAGTGAATGAAAATTCTGAATGTGAATTGATGGAACCATAAAAGCAACTTACGCTTTTAAACTGCTTAGATCCTTCACACAAAAGAGCCCCAGAAATTCTTACGCCTTGGACCTAACTCTGGATCAATTACACAGAAAGGAAAAAGCATTACATCTGCTGCCAAGTGGAGACTCATGCAATACTAGCAACATTGTAATTAACAGGTTTTCAGGGTATCCAGTTTAAAGAAGCCACAATTATTTTATGACAAATACAGACCTTTTAAAAGGCTGGAATTTTAAAGCCTTAACTGTAACTTGCATATCAGGACAAAACTGTCCCCCAGTAACAGGAATAAGACAGAGTACTGCTAACTTCAGAAGACTGGAGCTAGAATGGGCCATTACTCACAGGTATTGGTTTTTGAAAATTTGCTTCCTGTTTACATTTTCAACAGGTGTTAATTGAGGGATAAGAATTTTGCTTCACTGAAAGATGCCTTTTTGGGGAAAAGCAATTGATAGCTCTTGATTCTAAGACTTATTTACATTCTTCCATTACTTTATTGCCTTACTTAAATTGTGTTATGTCTTAGTTTAGAAGAAACTAAGATATTGTTATGGACTAGGAAAGGAAAAGGCTTTCCCCCTCCCCAGCAAAGAAAAATCACCACAGCATTGAAATTTAGGAGTTTTAATCAGGAAAGATATATGTGAATGAAGGATAAGAGTTCTTATCTACAATATATTTTTTATATATATGTATACACACACACACATATATATGTGTGTATATGTATGTGTGTGTATATATATGTATGTATATGTATGTGTATATATATATATATATATATGAAACTGAATTGTGTCTCTGCTCCTTTTCTGGTGCAACTATATTTACAGAGAGCAGGGGTCGCTGCTGCGCCTCAGCTGGAAATGAAATGACTCTCAGTTCCTCTGGTAAGGCAGACAAAAAGGTTGGCCAGACGCTGCCTCCTTTGAATCACTCACGTGGAGGAACGGAGGCCAAAGAAGATGGTGGAGTAGAACCGTCTCTCAGGCAATGCAGAGACCTCTCCCTTGTCCGCTGATCAGGAAATGAGAGACTAGAGATGGGAGTCAATGATGGTGATGCCCATTCCCTTGCCAATGGAAAGCTGGCCCAGACAAAA
>JAWWLZ010000094.1:4384517-4396204 GCA_035041345.1 Poliocrania exsul | reverse complement strand
GTGGATGGCCAATACCAGAGCAACTCAGCTCTCCCACAAACACCTCACCTTCACCAGTCAGGAGAACAGTGAGGGGTTTTTTTTTCCTCTCTCCCCCAACCTTCACTCAAGCAATCAAGTTGGAATTCAGAGTACTTGGCTACTCCTTTGTTAACTAGTGGCATGGGGATTGGGCATTAGCTTTTGAATTCTGTAGTGGAAGGGAGAGAATTTCTTTAACAACCAAAACTATAACATGTATTATGTTATTCATAGTTTTATTTGCATTTCATATCTAGATATTGGTGCATAACAGTCCACATAATTTGTGACTAAAGAAAATAATAATCTTTACTCAAAGGAGAATATTAAATACAGTTTGACATCAAAGGAAAATAAATGCTTCACCAGCAATATTTCTGTGCTTTCAAATTAAACTAAATAAATAAACAGATACATTCTCAAGTGCTTTAGATGAACATACATTTAAATAGAAACAATACATGATTTGAGAGAAATAACATCGTGAGTGCAGGTTTTCCATTCTGATACACTGTCTTTTTTACATCTTTGCGCAGAGGAGAGACTACTTCAGTGCTGGAAACTTAAAAGCAGTTTGTTTGAACTTTGGTTCAATTCTCATGTGGTGTCCACATATACACACATGCCTGCAAAACTGGGTGAAAAGTGTGTCCTAGTTCAGCAAGCTGGGACCAGTTTATCACTGTGTGGGTGTTACCAAAGCTGTGTATTCTAAACCTGCTATGTAATTTCTCATGAACTGTTAACAATGGGCCATTTGCAGCAGCTGCCCAGGGCACACCCGACCACTCAGGCTGCAAGTTGGGTTTTGAAGAAGCCTGTGAGATGGGAGCTGTGATTAACTCCCCTCCAGGAAGTCTTTAGCATCTCCACACCCAGCCTGAGGGGGTGTGTCTGCTAATGGGCCATCAACGATTCCAAAAATACTCCACAAGGCACAGAGTTAGATCACCCATTGTTGAACTCCCTGCCCTGGGCAAGGTACTGGGTGTTCCCACTTGAACCAGGAATATATAATCTTGGGGTTTGGGGACTTCTGGGACCACTTGTCGGATCCAGAGGAGGACCAGAACCTCAACAGGACTGCAGCCACCACTCTCGACCAGACTGTGACTGTCATCTGCACCATCAGGGGATTATTTTCCGCCTTCCTTTTACTTTGGCCTCAGGGGAACCATGTGGGGCTCATCACAGGGGCTAACAAACCCCATCGTGTTTGTGCCCCAGGGTGCTGGGTTATACTTCTGGGTTTTGTGCAGCAAAGCCAATTTCTCTTTGTATCATTGCATTCATTGTAATATTGTTATTAAATTGTAAGTCTGACTTATAATTTCTTTGTGTTGGATTCACTTCTCCTGCTGGTTTATCTTTAAACCAATACAGATTTCTTAATGCTTTATGTTAGAATGTTCTTCTGGGACAGTAAAAGACAACTGAAACAACTGAAAATTTGGTCTATATTTTGTAAAGCATATGAGTTTCATAAAGCACATGTTGCTTGGTGAAACGGAAAGCATCTGTGCCCCCTTTTTAACTAAAATATCTCTCACTTTAATGTAAACTAAGAAATCTATTTGTACTAGGAAAGAGGCCTCTTCCCAAAACCCACCACAACCTTTGAAATTAAGAGACTTCAATGTGAAAATGTATAGAAGAGGATAACAGTTCTTTGCTACAAATACCTATATATGTATAACCAAAAAACAGAAGAGAACAAACAGCAATACCATAAACAAAACTTTCAAACAAATACAGTCTTATCTCTGACCCACTGGTGCAGTTGTATTTACAGACCGCAGGAGGAGATGCTGCACATCAGGGGGCAGTAGCTGTGATAAGTCATTCATGGGCAAAGATGGAGACCAGGGAGAAGAGCTGGCTCTGAAATGTATGTGGGAATGGCAGCCACAGGGGCTGTCTGAAAGCTTTCCCATGGGCAGTAAAAAGACTCTCTTGCCGTCCTTTGTCCAAAAAAGCATGGGCAGAGGGGGGGAAAGGGGCAGCAACTCCTCTGCAGATGGTGTTGGCCCCTTGAGGAGTCCACTTTGAATCCAGGAAGTTGTAACTGCTCTCTCCAAAGACCTGCACAGGGCGCGTGGAGTCAGGGGTAAGCCAGAAAGAACACCTACCCTTTCCCCACCCCCCTTCCTTAAAGTATCTGCATTAGTCCACCAATCAACTGCTGACACTCATGCAGACTGAGGAGCGAAGTTTGGCCAGCACTAGGAAAAACCTCTCTCCCTCCCCCGTCACCAACCCCAGCCATCAAGTTGGAATGCAAAGCTATCAGCCATCCTTTTGTTAGCTGATTCTGGGAGCAGGTAGTGGGGGGCTGGGCTCTGTGTTGGTAAGGTAGAAGAAAATTCCATAGAAGATTTTGAAACCATAACAAATGCTAACATGGTTCTGGGGCCCTAAGTATTATTCTGCATTTTTGAAATGTTCAGTGGCATCTGGAAGATGGAGTTAACAGTATTTCAGTGTGCTGTAGTGTACATGAAATGGCATTGTAGCACACTTAATATGCACTTCTCTGTAACTACAGGCATTCATTAGTACAGTTTCATTAACAGTTAAGGTCAAATTTGTACCTATCGCTGGGTTTGCAAGCATTCCAGAAAGCTAAAATATCTTCATTGTATTCCCTAGTATTTCTGTTGTAACTCACACAGAGGTTAAAACAGTGCTTCCTCAGACAAACTAGCAAGTCTAATGTATAGCCAGACTGAGATGGTAGTTAAAGAAGATGCTTTGGCAAAGTTCCTATAAACCCCACCCTGAACATGAGCCCAGTGTGTCCTTCAAGATATCCAAGGTGGGACACCTAAGATCCATCTAGCCAAAATTCATAAATTTTCTTTTGAAAATCTTGATGTAAGTGACTTTTAAGACTTATGTAGCAACTTAAGGAAACCAAGATGCCTATTAGTCTAATTTTCACAACTGCTAATTTCATGTAGTGGCCAGTTTGGGCTTCTGCAAAGCAATTCTTTCCATGCCAGACCAGTATTCTTGCTGTGGCAGCCTCAGGTGATATTTATTTAACTTGTGAATGTAAAAATGTCAATGAAGAACTTTCTTCCAGAAGCCATTTTCATCAGATTCTTTTCAGAAGTGTTCATGTGCTTGTTTTGGCAAATCTTTAAGTTCTCTATATCAATCTATTTTAAAAGCTTTGTAAATATAAACAAATGCAAGTAATTTTCATTAAGATGGTTGTTTGACATTCATGTTTTATTTCCATAAATAAGATATGTTTGGAAAAAACACACAGCTGCTGATGAGAATACAGTTTGAAACATAAAGAATGTGCAAAATGAGAAATTCTGAGAAAGCATTCACTTAAATTGCATTCTAAATGCATCACAAGCCTAGATTAGGCTTCATATTACCTGTCTCTTCATTTCTCAGCACTCAGAGATTTCTTTGTCTCTATGTTCCTGGCCCACTTCCAGGTACCCGATGGCACCAGTTATAACTTCTGCTTTTCCCTTTGATAGTCTTAATACAAATAAAGAAATAAAGAGTATTCACTTATAAAAGAATAAAGGTAGTGTTTATCCAGAATATAAGATTATGGTCATACAGAAGTGAATGCAGATGGCAGCAGGGAGAGCTGGCTATCCAGATTAACTTGCCACATTGTCTTGCTGTTTTTGGTAGTGCTGCATGCTCCCTTGCATTTTAATCTGAAATAACAAAAAGATTAGAAAAGTGGTGAGAACTTTGGTCTATAATCTTGATATGTAAAATGCTGCTGCTACTGATCTCATTGCATTTGGTACTTTTTTTATAAAGTCCCAGCTTCGTGGGAGAAGATTTATTTCTCTCTGAGGCTGGAGAGGGCCTGTTGTACTGGGGTCAAAGTGGGAATTACACTGAACATTTCTAGAAATCAAGTCAATGCCTAAATATGGATTTATGTACCTAACTTTAGTTGAACATATTTACCTAATAGATTGGGACAAGAGCACGTGTAGTCACAGTGTGAATCAAAGAAGGACTGCAGAAGCCCCAATGCCCTGCAATTTTTGTTTAATCCCTAGGAGATTTCATCAGTAGTCACAGTACTCCTATTTGTGAAATACTAGACCAGGCTGCCCGTGCCAGTTCACACAGACTCAGTTAAATCTGTTTCTAGGCATAGGTGAGAAGGAAATTTACTGATGTGAATGTCTCTTGGCATGAGATCCCTTTTTAACTGTGCTGATAGGCAAAGATTGGACTGTTTAGTTACTCTGCCACTGAATAAATTTGTTTCTACTCAACACCTGGTCTACTGACAGCTGGCAGGATGCATCTATCTCCAGAGGGAAAAAGGCTTCTACCACAGGAGCTAGTGGGGCTTGTTGATAGAGCTTTAAACTGCCTTGGAAGTGGGAAAGAGGCAAAACCAGGCTTGCCAGTGATGAGCGATGGGATGAAGTGCCAAACCTTAAAGAAACAAGCACTAATGGGATCCCTCTATCTGCTTCACGATGTAGTGGCTACAATGTACCATGCCTGAAATGACTCTACACCTATGCATGCAGCATGATCACCAAACAAGAGGAGCTCAAAACTTTGGCCCAGTCCCAGAGATTTGATATCACTGGTATAAGTGAATCCTGGTGAGATGAGGCCTATGACTGGAGTGCCCTGTTGGACAGTTAAGGGCTCCTCAGGAGGGACAGGCAGGGCAGAAGAGGCAGAAGTGTGGCACTCTATGTAATGGAAGGGTTAGAATGTATGGAGCAGCTGAGAGCCTCTGGGTAAAAATCAAGTGGCAAATAATGGAGATGTCATTGTGGCAGTCTGCTGTAGACCTCCCAGCCAGGACATGATGCCAGTGAATTATTCTTTGAGGAACTAAGGGACACTTCCAAGTCAACTGCCCGTGACTTCAACTTTTCAGAAATTAGCTGAGATCATCACATAGCAGATACAATCCAGGCCAGAAGATTCCCAAAAAATCTGGATGACAACTTTATGGAACAGGTCCTAAGGGAGCCAACTTGGAAAGATGCCCTCCTTGTTCTGCTGTTTGTCAACAGAGCAGATCTCAGGAACAAAGTGGGGGATTTGTGGCCATCTTGGCCACAGTGACCATGAATAGATTGAGTTTAAAATCTCTCTTGACAGGAGGCAAAGTGCCAGCAAAACCTCAGCTCTGGACATGAGGAGAGCAAACTTCAGGCTGCTCAGGGAATTGGTCAGGAACATCCCTGGGGAAGATGTTTGTTCCGGTGCTGGGGCCCATCACTGCTGGTCACTTTTCAAACATCACCTCCTAAGGGCACAGTAGCAGGCAATTCCCAAATGTCAGAAATCAAGGAGGCAAGGCAGAAGGCTGGCTTGGATAAGCAGGCATCTTCACTTGAAAATAGGGCAAAAAAGGGAGGTGTATGCACAGTGACAGCAAGGTCAAGTAACGTGAGAAGAATACAGAGATACTTCTTGCAGCTGTAGGGAGAAAATTCATGTGCCCAAAGTTCAACTGGAGTTGCAGCTGGTCAAAAATGTGGGGACAATAAAAAGAGGTTTTTCAAATATATCAATGGCAATAGGCTGTATAGAAATATCATTGGCCCATTTCAGGATGAGGATGGTCACCTTGCACATAGGGACAGAGACAAGGCAGACGTGTTTTATGCTTTCTTTACCTCCGTCTTCAACACAGACAATGGACCAAAGGGGTCTCAATGCCCTGAGCTAGAGGACCATGACTTTGAGAATTATCAACTCCCAGTCAAAACTGAAATTCTGTGTGATCTGCTGCTCCAACTGGATCACTACAAATCTATGAGGCTTTATGCGATTCAGCCAAGAATCCCAAAATTGCTGGCTGATGTAATTACAAAACATCTCTCAATGATTTTTGAGTGGTCTTGGAAATCTGGAGAGGTCCCAGCTGACTGGAAGCTGGTGAACATTGTCCCAGTTTTCAAGAAGGGCAAGAAGGATAACTCTGGAAACTATAGGCCTGTCAGTCTAACTTCAGTGCCTGGTGAAGTTATGGAGAAAATTATTCTGGGAGGTATTGAAAAATAGCTAGAGGACAATGCTGTCATTGGTCACAGCCAGCATGTCTTTATGAGAGAAAAGTCCTGCTTATCAAACCTGATTTCCTTTTATGACTAGGCAACCCACCTAGCTGTCAGGGGAAGCTAGTTGATGTAATCTTTTTGGATATCAATAAAGCTTTTTATACTGTCTTGATCCTTCTTGACAAAATGTCCAGCACAGAGCTGGATAACTCATCATGTGGTGGGTGAGCAATTGGCTCACAGGTCGAGCACAGAGAGTAATAGTGAATGGGGGAACATCTGACTGGTGATTTGTCACTGGTGGGGTTCCACAGGGCTCCACCTCAGGCCCTGTTCTCTGCAATATCTTCATAAACAACTGGACACCACACTGGAAGGGATACTGAGTAAGTTTGCAGATGACACAAAATTGGGAGGAGCTGTTGACTCCCTCAAAAGCAGGGAGAAACTGCAGAGGTACTTCAACAAATTATAGGACTGGGCAATCACTAACCACATGAGGTACAACAATGAAAAGTATTTGATTCTGCACCTGGGATGGGGCAACCCTGGATGTTTGTACAGACTGAGGAATGAGATGCTGGAAAGCAGTGCCAAGGAAAGGCACCTGGGGATCCTTGTTGATAGCAAGTTGAATATGAGTCAGCAGTGCCCTGGCAGCCAGGAGGGCCAACTGTGTCCTGGGGACCATCAGGCAAAGCATCACCAGCCCATCGAGGAAAGGGATTGTCCTGCTCTGCTCTGATCTAGGGCAGCTTCACCTTGAATATTGTGTGCAGTTTTGGGCACTACAATATAAGAAAGATATTAAGCTATTAGAGAGCACCCAAAGAAGGGCAACAAAGATGGTGAAGGGCCTTGGTGGGAAACCATATGAGGAATGGCTGAGGTCCCTGGGTATATTTAGCCTGGAGGGGAGGAGATTGAAGAGGGACCTCATTGCAGTCTAAAACTTTCTTGTGAGGGAAGGAGAAGGGACAGGCACTGATCTCTTCTCTGTGGAGGCCAGTGACAGAACCTGAGGGAATGGCCTGAAGTTTCGTCAGGGGAGGTTTAGGTTGGATATTAGAAAAAGGTTTTTCACCCAGAGAGGAGTGGTTGGGCACTGGAATAGGTTCCCCAGTGAAGTGGTCACAACCCCAAGGCTGGCAGAGTTCAAGAAGTGTTTGGACAATACTCTCAGGCCCTTGAAGTGACTCTTGGGGATGGTCCTGTGCATGGCCAGAAGTTGGGACTCAATGATCCTTGTGGATCCCTTCCAGCTCTAACTGACTGTAGCGGCTTGACTCCTGGCTGAGCAGATTAATTGTGAGTGTGTTGATTTCCTTTCCAGCTTGTTTGCAGCTGTTGTGTAGCAATGTTAGTGTGTGCTCTAAGAAAACAACCAGACAAAGCATTGGCCTGTCTGCATGCTGCTACCTTTTCTTGTGTCTGGATTTGAGCAGGAGGGTGGTGGAAGGCTTTCCATGCTTCTGGCTCCCGTATCCCCTTTGTGCACAGAGTCTTCTCATTTTAACTGTAAAATTAGTCATGCTTATAAGTTTTTGTGCCAAGTGGATGGGTTACTGACTTTGGGGAGGCTACAGTCATGAACTGTGGCTTTTGTTAATGGATGTGAATGGCTTGCTGGCTGGTTACAGGCTCTAATCTGTGGAGAAACGATATGTAGAGCCCACTGGGTTGTATTCATTTGCCTTTGGGTGGTATTTTACCTGATGGCAGTGTATGGATACTCTGTTTATTCCCTTCCCCCTAAGCAAAGTTTCAAATTATTTCTCACAGTGTAGGCAGTGGATTTTGTATGACACGTGGCTTAACTTCTCCTCTCTACCTTTTATGTGCTGTCATACTTTGGAGAAAAGATACAACTCATTACTCTCACATCAGAAACACCTTTAGACAAGGTTGATCATGCTCCTTTCTTTTTTTACTTTTTAGCCATAGACATCGAGCCCAATCACAATCCTAATGTAGTACATCTAATGCTTCTTTCTTTGCCTTTTTGTAGTCAAAGTATTGTGAAATTATGTCACATTAGCAGGGTATCAGGGTGTGTCGTTGGAGCACAGGAGAAGCCAACCTATTGTAAGGTAATGAAGGTCTGACAAAAGGGCCGTGTGGGCCTCTGGTCACACCCTGTCCATTGAATTAGTTACCTAGCAGCTCACAAGTGCTGGTGGTAGAAATAATCCTGTGGACTATCTTTCCAAAAAATGCAGCATTATAAAAATGTGCATTTATCTGAGTACTTAAAGGATGAAATGATAAGACTAAACCACCTGCAAATGTTTATATTCATTTATCATATGCAGTGTTGTTGCAAAGTGTGGAATATGTAAAATTTTCTGGAGAAAGGATGTTCTTTGATATTTGATCTTTGTACACTTTCAAGTCTAATCAACAAGAGGGGAGATTTAATCTGTGAAACAGAGCAGTTAACAAGCAAGCTCAAAGCAATGTCCATGTGCTAGAAAAACAAATCCTTGTTAAAGTTTAGGACTTAGAATGGTTCAATGATCTCATATCTAGGTGGAGGTTGTCAATGACTGGGAAAAAGGATGCCCACCAATAGTGAACACAAAGAAAGGAGAATTTATGGGACATTTAGTGGAACTCCAAAGATAAAGAAACTGATAAAGCCAACTCAGCAACTGTGCTGAATCCGCTCTGGCTCAGGGTGAAAGGTAATTCCAACAGGGGGAATTCATGACCACTGACTCACAGCCACTGACCCAGAAACCCACTGACCCAAAAGAAGAGAAAGACTGAGCATATGGACTAACTAACGATAGAAGATAGAATACTAGTTTACAAGAGAACTATATAACTTGTAGCCAATGAACTCTAATTCCTTTGTTTGCTAAAAGGTACAAATAATAAAAAGTTTCGATGGTTGGGGTGGTTGACTTGTGGAATTCCACCAGGTACCCAGGCTTGTGTGGCTCTGAAATAGATAATAAATGTCTCTCTTGGGTGTGTTATTATTTGTTTGTTACACACTGAGTAATGAATCCGATTTTTGCAGACAACAGTCTATTTGTAAATCATTTGTAATTACTATGAGTCACTGTATGTGATTGCATCTCCAACAATGACTTTCTACTTTTTTTTTTTTAATATTAATGATTTTCAGTACACGGTACTGCTTATATTGCTGAAATGAAAAACTTAGGTTAAGTATTACAGCATGTTGCAACTTTGGGGATTGTGAGACCATTATTCCACACACTGATTCATATTTGATGTAAAATGAACTCTTACTGGTTGGGGGAATGAACTGGAGCTGTCTGTTAGTGGTTGTCACCCACTGAAGAATCTTAGCCTCTGCTGATAACAATTTTGATTTTTCTGAAAATTATCTGTGCACAATCTTCATCAGTGCCCCTTGGCTCAGGAGCTCCAGTGTTACATAAAAGACTTTTTCACCTGCTTTTTCTAAGGTTACATGAACACTTCCTATTTTTCACACTTTTTCAGTTCCCAGTGATCTATGGATTTTGAAGTTTGACCTACAACCAGGCTAGCAAATCCACAGATGGAAACAAGAGTTCTTAAGCAAACTCCCTGAATTTGAGAGTAGTAGGAACCAAAGAGCTCTCCAGACCACCTTTCACATTAGTCATTAACAGAGATAAGGAATCCTAACACTTTTCTCACTATTTGAACTAAAGGAGTGACTGGTAGTGGTAGAAGGCCTATAGACTTATGTTTCCTAAAATGCTAAACAACAAAAGCAGAGATGTGTAATTCAGCCTGGGCTACTCTCCTCTCTTCCTGGAAAACATACAGTGTTCTCCCTTTTCCTCTCCTTTTCCAGTCTGGGAGGCTGAGTATAAATAAGAAGATGTGCCAAGAAGAATCAAAATTCCAGGCCCACAATGCTATATTATTTTCAGTTTATTCTACCAACAAACATGGGCTTTGTTCTTGCTGCAGCTATTCATCTGCTTTTTTGGTGGATGGGAATTGCATTCAATATTTTCCCAGTTCTCTCTCAGTGCTCTCCAAGATATGCTGTCTTGAACGTACCATATGAAGAGCTAAGTACTTGCATTTTTCAGAAATACTGAACTTCCCAGAGGACACAGACCATGTAGTAAATGACAAAGTATTTTTCTAAAGAAAAGAATATGTTGGAGTAGAAAGTATATTAATATCTAAACAATGCCCTTGAGACTGCCTAAGGCACTGTTCCTAAAGAAGCATAGGCATTTGAAAAGACACAGAGGAACAATAAAAACATATTTTTGAAATCAAAATCTCATGGAAAAAGATCTTTGGAGCTGGAATGATGGAATACAGATTTCAGTTCCACCAGTTGTAATTAAAACCAAACTTCCGTTGTGATCCAACTTAAAAAGAAATCAGGAATTCTTATGGAAGTCATTGTTTGACTTCCTGGTGCACCACCCAAAGAAAGAAGAAAGCTCCAGTGTCATAAGTTAATTCATATGGGCAAACTCCTTTACCCATCATAAGGTCCATGGATTTTACTAATTTTAGGGTAATATTGTCCTGAACATGAGCTTGTAACCCATTGCACAGTACCAACTGGCACTACAAGGTGAGGCATTTCTACTTTTTATTGTGGTTGGCACAAAGTAGGGTGCTTGATGCTGACTCAGAAAATACTGTCTTGCTGATCATCAAAACTTGACACTATTTATACATTTAAACAAAGAGAGGCATCAGCATTCATTGATTACAGATCGCATAATATTTAATGCTCAAACCCCTATTAACTAGTTACATCTAATTACTTCTCATGCTACTTAGTAGCAGGTGCAGTGCTTCTCTCCATGTGAGTTTAGGGTCTGTTTTGAGGGAGTGGATAATGAGTTGGTAGTTGTGGTGGCCCACTGCCAGAATTACCTTTCCATGAGTTCCTGCTCAGTTCTGCTGACTTCTGTCCTGGTAGTTCTTGTCCAGACTATTCATTTTGTGAAGATTTTCACTATCTCTTAAAACAAAAGATTAGCCAAGTAAACAACATTCCTAATGCAATTGCTTAATTTTACTGTCTAGATATAGCTACTGATTAACAAGTTAAAAAGATTGAGAAGTTTGATTCAAATCTTGAGGAGCTTAAATTTTGAGGGACTTGATATCAAGATCTTGAAGGGACATAACTAGCAGTTTTGGAGAACATCAGTGCTTTGTTTGGTCTCTGCTTTATAGTTTTATCAACAGTCTTATGTTGGCTGGCTGATGAGAAAACTAGAGTGGGTCTGGTGAGTCAAGCAGAAGGATTGTGCTGTGTCACACACAGGAGCATTGCCCAGCCTGGCACCTACACTGTGGTTCTTTAGTGTGTCTGGTCAGTGTATCTGTCCATACACAATGCAACATGGCTGTTCTGGCTTTCCTACACATTCAGGGAGGCGAGTGCTGGCTTTGCTTCCCAAACCTGTGCTTCAGCACAGCAGGGTCCTGTGTCTACCCCAGCCCATGTGCAGTTCCCACTCAAAGTGTGTGTGCCCATGCCACTGCAGTGACTTGCAGTATTGAGACCTCAAATGTACAAGACAAGACAGTGTCAAACTGCAAGTGCCTGCAGAGATTCTTCAGCACTTAAAGAATGCCTGCTTTTAATCAATAAGGATTTAGCCCTTTGAACTTTGAAACTGTATAGCAGATCGG
>JAWWLZ010000094.1:4336890-4353762 GCA_035041345.1 Poliocrania exsul | reverse complement strand
GCTAATCATTCTTCTTGTGAAAGAAATATCAACCTCACACAAAGCCAAAAGGAGACATATTCAGAACAAACAAAAGCAGATTGGTCTTCACAAGCTATTACTCTGTAGATTCTGACAAAAGATGCTGTGCATGATTAAGGGCTTGGATTAGCTCAAGGGAGAACTGAACATCTGGGCAATGAAATGATGGTGTGGTTATTTTAGTGTTTGTTTTTTCTATGACTCTTTTTAGAAATGGATGAAATTTCAAAGAGATTTTGAGAATTTTAAGACAGCCTGCATACCCTGGGAAATGAAAATTAAAGAGATTGAAAGTAAGTAAATAAAAATAGTTTTTACTATCATATTTCTAATGTCTGCTAAAATGATAAATTACTTTAGAATATGTGTCAGTTTTCAATGCATAGTTTGAAATCAAGGAGTATTTATTTTTTCATTAATATTTGTTCAGCTCAATATTATAGTTAATTGAACATTTTCTTGAGTATTTGAATATATCACTTTGCTGATAAAAATCCTCAATAAACAGGTAACAGTTCAAGAGCCAGTGTTTTAGTTAACCCTGGAAAAGTGGATTTGAGATTTAACTATATCCTCCCTTCACTTTATTTGGTCTATATTTGTAATATACTAGTTATACTATAGAGACTATAATTATTTCTGCCATTTTTCGTTATCTTAGTCTTCTTGACAGATGCATTTTTCTCATTTTCACCCCTATAATAGAACACAGAGAAAATGGTAGCAGTCTTGGAAGCCCACATATATTTGTCATGAATATAAACAAGGCAATGTAGTTAGCACTATAGGTATATTTGAGAATAGGTGTTTGGCACAAGCCAGTTTTTGTTGCAGTTCCATTGATGAATTTAAACTGCAGCCCTTTAGTTGAAGGAGATTTGATTTAACTGTACCTGAGTGAGGTTTTGCCACTGAGAAAATAAAAATGAAAGTGTAATGAAGGTGATTTTAGAAAGGTGCATTTGGAAGAATCTGTGGGTTGCATCAAAAAACAATAGACAAAACAGCAGGAAAACATGAAGAATGTAAAAATGCAACAGGATCATTTTTGCAGACCTACATTTGTATTTATTTATATTTTCATTTGAAAAAAGTAAAGTTTTGGTTGGAAGGTTTCAAAATCACAATCGGATAGTTTCATAATCTCAAAGGGTAAGATTGTGAAATAAATTTACTGTTTTTCTTTTGTTCTTTTTTTTTTTCTGTTCAATATATTGCTTGGGCAAGCTGCAATTGCTTTTACTAGCAGAATGGATCCTCTGTCTGAACGCTAGTAATTTAAGGAGTCCAGTTAAACTACTGTTTGATCCAAATCTTGAATCCAAATCTAGAATAAAGTTTGATTTTATTTGGCTCTGGTTAATCTGAGTGGTGGCTTTCATTAAGTACCTCATATTAGTGTAGTACTGAGATTGAGATCATCCTAATGATGATGGCCGAAAAAGCTGGAAGGTTGCAGAGGAAAAAAATGAAAAGAAGGAGTTTAGATATAATGAAAGGAGAAAAGAGGGAAACTGAAATGGAAAAAAGCTGTTCTGTGTATAGGGAAGAGAAGAGTTTAAGATATACTGAGTCTTAGATGAAAAATGTGCTGTTTCAACTTCTAGAAACTTGATTGTCATCTGAATATTTGTATGGGTAGGTTGTGCACTACATTTAGTAAAATGGAATGGGTTATCCTCTGCTTCTTGGCAGGTAAGAAACTGTTAGTGCTGAATCAATGATTACTTTTCATTTTACAAATTTCAAGTTAGCAGAGTCAGTATGAGATCATTTTTCAAATCACTTTATATGTCAAGATCTGACCAAAATCTCCAGATTTTTCAGAGATAAAATACAGAACATATGGGAGGAGGAGCCACCTTTTCAACAGAGACAGCTTTAACTAATATGCATGAACTAGAGAAAATCAAATGTTCTTCACAATTGCTGTCTTCTGGCACGCAGTTGTGTTCTATAGGCAGAAGGAATAACTCTGCCAGGAGAGGCAGGTTTCCAGATGGCTCCAAACTGAGCAGGGACTTGACTGCCCTTTGACTCCCAGCATGAATGGCTTTGTCTTTTGGGTGAAGAATCCCAGTAAAATTACAGACTTATATATGTGACATCAGACAATGAAAAGAATGTGACTGATACTGTTTAGAAATAATTTGGCAGAAAAATATCTTTGGTTGCTTAAGACTTTACATTGGACTTGTTAAATGGAACACATGGAACACCTTAGAGTATTTTGTTGGCACAGGGAACAGCTCACATGTAACCACTGGATCCTTCAGTCAACCCAAAATACTGAGGAGTGGTTTAGAAAATGGTTGAGCCCTAAGCTTGGATACCAGGATCACTGTTTTAAAGGGTATTGTGGTTAGACAGCATTGTTTGTGGTGTGTCCTTAGTCACCTCTGTTTCCATAGGTTGCAGGAGGGACCACTGCCTACATGATAGCTCATTTTTAGAGGAGACAGTATGGTGGAACAAGCCAGAAATGACATCCAGTTGTGACACATAAAGTAGGCTGTTTGGACCACTTGTCTTTGATCTTTGCTTAGTTTCCTATTGCAACAAATGCTGCTTATTACAACAAATCGAGCCCTTCTTATCATAGCTCTCCTCAACTAAATCTGACTCTCCCAGTCCTCTAGCTACCTAGAAAGATCAGTTAACAGCTTGAAGTGTTGTGCTGTCTCAGGTAGACTCCCTTTCTAGTACAGGGAGACCAGCTTCAGAATTTAAAGGCATCAAGCTCTGCTGGGTGGCATCATCATGTTAGCAATAGGTGAATCTGCTGCTGGGGTTTTGGTGTTTCAACAGAGAGACATTGATAAATATATGAAGTATTTATATTTAGAAAGCAGATGCTTTGAGTACTTAATGGGAATAACATGTTCCTGTGTTGGGACAGGGTGAGCCTTCTCATTCCACTGATATATTTATATTATGTCTTCCAATCTGCATGCCAATGTCTAGTGAGGCTGTGCATACAGGAAATGATGGCTAAAGTCTACTTTAAATTATTGCTCTTTCACTCATACCTGGAACGTATTGCACCTGAGGTGGATTCAATACACTCGTGAAATTGAGACTGGTTTTGCTCACGGCTAGTGCAGTCTATTAGTGATATTTTCCATGTTCCATGTTGTGCCTCATTTGGACCTACTCACTCTGAAAATGTAATGAAGGACAACCATGGCTAAAATATCCCTCAATCACAGTTAAATGTTTTGCATAGCAGGGATGTCTGTCCTTGTATCATTGGCAAAAAATAATAAAACTAACAAGCAGTCTGATTTATGATAACTATACTGTTGCAGGTAATTCCAATGTGTTGTGTTAATGTAGATGTTCCAGATGGATGCATAGCAGACTATAACTCAATGCATGATGAGAAGGCATTCCCAAAAGAATGGGGATTTTAGGATTCAAGCAAAAGAAATAATGTGGCATAGAAACATCTACAGTATCAGAAGTAACTTGAAATCAGAAATCTTTCTAACTTCCTGCACTTTATCTTTTTGAGTCCATAGCATCTCCAAAACTGTAGTTTGGTTATAATTGGGTATCACAGCCAGATGGACTAACTCAAAGTCTCTTGCTTTATACCTCCCCCTAGACTGCCGAGTACGTAGATCAGTGCTAAGATTGACCACTTCGTGCAAAACTTCAAAGTGGTGGTTTAATCCTGAACTTTGTAAGAAATTTTCTACTGATTGTGTTGTTATAGTAAAATATACATATATGTGTCCCAAATAGCATGAGCTAAGTACATCTCATTTTACAGAATGGAAGAATCTCTTACATATCTGCAAAACAGTGGAGATAACAACATAAATTCCTCTGATCAGAGAGATTTACTTCTCATTTGCCATCAGAGACCACTAGTCTCCTTTACTAGACCATGTGTGAAAAACCTCTTGAAAGGTCTCCCTTTTCTTCCCTGCAAATGAGTGATCATGAAACTGAAATCTAGTGTTTTTCTAACTCTGGCAGACAGATGAATACGACTTTTAACTCTCCTACACTCAGCAGAACTGTGCAGCAGCAGGCTGGGATTGAATTTGAACATTTATTTCTCTTTGGCCTGACTTGCAGAGCATTGGTCAAATCAGGCCCTTGGTACTCACTGCTTCCCTTGCAGCCTCTTATTCTGTGCACAGGACTGGGTCAAGGAGCTAGAGCGGGTAGAGTCCAAGCCTTCACCTAATGATGGGACTCTCTTCACACTTGGGTGCTGGTGTAACACATAAACAGCAAAGGAAGGCAAACAAAGCAAACAAACTTCTGCAGATAATTTTGTTCTTCCCTTGAGAAAAAGTCTGGTGAGCACTCCAATAACAGCACTGACTTGGAAACACTATTCCCACTAGCTAATTCTATGCTGCTTCGTGTTAAAACTGGGCAGGTGCTGGCTTATCATATCAAGAGCATTTAAAATCTGTATCAGACAGGAAAAAGTATAAGAAGAATTGAAATGTACTTATAGAGGTTACTTAATAATAGCAAGTATCATAGCTTTTATGTGGCCCTGGATAGTCTATATAACTAATACTTTTATAGTTTTTGTTTCTGTTTTCTCAGTTGGGTCAATGCATACTATTATGCAATCTGCAATAATGTTATTAGAATTACGGTAGCAAAGAAGAATAAAAGCCTCCTCTGATTTTACTTATTTTAAATAAATTTTGAACATCTTCATGTCGAGGTAAAATAACTTCAAATGGCTAACTTATCTACCTTTTTATCACATCTGATATTTTCACAGGTCACTTTGGCTCATCAGTAGCATCTTATTTCATATTCTTGCGCTGGATGTATGGAATAAACATGATTCTTTTTGGACTGACCTTTGGACTTGTAATGGTGCCTGAGGTGGGACTCTTTTAAAACTGTCATTGAGAATTGCCATAGTAGACAGGCTTCTAAGGGGAATGGAGGGCCTGATATGCAGATCAGCTCCAACTCACAGGGAAGTCTATTATCACCCAGGGACTTGGGTAAGGGATGCTACTGGAAAACTCTCCAGTCTAATAAGGCCCTCTGATTACCATCCACTATTGGTTGTTCAAACTGGCAGCAATGAAATAACAAAGAGGGCATCACAGGAGATTTCAGGGCCCTGGGTTAACTGGTAGAGGGATCAGAAACACAGATAGCGATTTCCTCAATCCTTCCAGTAACAAGGAATAATGGCCAACCTTTGTGAACGAAGATTTTGGGAAGGGCTCTCCCCACGTGGGTGGGCCCTTCCAGCCTGTGCAGTGGATTTTTAAGGTGAGGCACAGCGTGCACAGAACTGGCCCCACCGTTTAAGTCCTGAGGTTCATTTGCCATGGCCGAGCAAGCTTGGACAGTGACAGTGAAGTTCCTCAGGACTATCTACAGCACCCGGTACTAACTGGGGCTGACCCTGCTGAGCATCCGAGATCTGACGGGATCGGATGGCAGGGAGGCATTTAACTGCCGGGGATGGACCCCTACTGAGACTCGAACTCACAACCTTGGGATTCACAGACCGGAGTGCTTTCCATTACACCACGGGGAAAAAAAACCCAAAAAACAAGGAATAATATTGATAGGAATAGACAGATCCATCAGGTCAAGGAGTGACTCTGAGGTTAGGGTAATCAGAAAAAATTGGGGGGTTTGACCTTGGGATGATCTTCTCAACACCTGGTCTACTGACATCTGACAAGGATGCACCTATCTAAGGGAGGAAAAAGAGTTCTACCACAGGAGATAATGGGGCTCATTGACACAGCTTTAAACTACCTTGAAATGGTGAAAGGAACAAAACCAGGCTTGCCAGTGATGAGTGATGGGATGGAGTGCCAAAACTTGAAGAAACAAGCACTGATGGGATCTCTGCATCTGTTGCATGAGCTGTTGGCTACAATGTAGGACACTCAAAACATTTCTACACTACCCTACAAAGCATGAGAAACAAAACACAGAAACTCAAAGCTTTGGCCCAGTCCCAGGATTTGACATCACTGGCATAAGTGAAACCTTCTGAGATGAGTCCTTTGACTGGAGTGCTCTGTCGGACAGCTACAGGCTCTTCAGGAGGGATAGGCAGGGCAGAAGAGGCAGAGAAGTGGCACTGTATATAATGGAAAGCTTAGAACGTATGGAGTTCACAGCTGGGGCAATGGCACAGTTGAGAGCCTCTGGGTAAGAAACAAGTGGCAAACAAATAATAGATTTCCCAGCCAGGAGGCTGTTGCTGATGAACTATTCTTTGAGGACACTTTCAAGTCAACTGCCCTTATCCATGTGAGGAACTTGCCAGAAATCAACTGCAAGCATCCCACAGTTGATACAACCCAGGCCAGAAAATCCCTAAAAATTCTGGATGAGGGAGTCAGCTTGGAAAGATGCCCTCCTTGATCTGCTATTTGTCAACAGAGAGGATCTTCTGAGAGAAGTAGAGATTGGCAGCCACTTCGGAGACCACAATCATGAAGGCATTGAGTTTAAAATCTTTGTTGACAGGAGGAAAACTGCCAGCAAACCTCAGCACTGGACATGAGAGCAGACTTCAGCCTGCTCAGGGAATTAGTAAGGAAATTCCCCATGGAAAATATTTTTTTTGGGTGCTGGGGTCCCTCAGTGCTGGTCATTTTTCAAACCACCTCCTAAGGGTACAGGACTGTTGGAGGACAACAGCAAGATGAAGAATTTATCTGATACAGGACCAGGCAATTGCCAAACATCAGAAGTCAAGCGAGGCAGAAGGCCATCTTGGCTGAGCAGGGATTTCCTCTTGGAATAAGGCAAAAAAGGAAGCTGGATGCCCAGTGGAAGCAATGTCAAGTGGCATGGGGTGAATTCAGAAATGCTGCTTTCAGCTGTTACCAGATTTGTGCAGCAAAAGCTCAACTGAAGTTGCAGCTGGCCAGAAATGTAAGGGATAAAAAAAAGAGTTTTTTTCAAATATATCAATGGCTATAGGCATTATAGAAATATCATTGGCCCATTAGAGGATGAGAATGGTCACTGCACAAACTGGGATAGGGACAAGGCAGAGGTTTTTAATGTTTTCTTTACCTCTGTCTTCAACGCGGGTGATGGACCAAAGGGGTCTCAGTGCCCTAAGCTGGAGGACTGTGACTGTAAGAATGATCAACTCCCAGTCAAAACTGAAATTCTGTGGGATGTGCTGCTCCAGCTGGATCCCTACAGACCTATCGGATCTGATGGCATTCATCCCAGAATCTTCAAACAGTAGACTGATGTCGTTGCACAACCTCTCTCAGTGATTTTTGAGTGGTCTTGGGAATCTGGAGAGGTCCCAGCTGACGAAGCTGATGAAAGTTGTCTTGATTTTCAAGAAGGGCAAGAAGGAAGACCCTGGAAACTACAGGCCTGTTAGTCTCATTCAGTGCCTGGTAAAGTCATGAAGAAGATTATTCTAGGAGGTACTGAAAAACACCTGAAATACAACACTGTCATTGGTGACAGCCAGCATAGCTTCATGAGAGGAAAGTCCTGCTCATCAAACCTGTTTTCCTTTTAGGACAAGGCAACCCACCTAGCTGATCTAGGAAAGTCAGTTGATGTAATCCCTTTGGGTATCAGTAAAGCTTTTCATACTGTCTCTCACAGTGTCTTTCTGGACAAAATGTCCAGCACACAGCTGGATAAACACATGTTGTGGTAGGTGAGCAATTGGCTCATGGGTTGAACACGGAGGATAATAGTGAATGGGGGAACATCAGACTGGTAATATGTCACTAGTGGGGTTCCACAGGGCTCCATCTCAGGCCCTGTGCTCTTCAATATCTTCATAAACACTGGAAGGGATCTCAAATAAGATTGCAAGTGACACAAAATTGGGAGGAGCTGTTGAGTGTCTTGAAGGCCGGAAGGCCATGCAGAGATCCCTGGACAAGTTAGAGAGACGAGAAATCACCAACCACATGAAGTTAAACAAGGGAAGTGCTGGGTTCTGCACCTGGGATGGGGCAATCCCTGATGTTCATACAGATGGGGAATGAGATGCTGGAAAGCAGTGCCATGGAAAGGAGCCTGAGGGTCCTTGTTGATGACAAGTTGAATATGAGTCAGCAGCACCCTGGCAGCCAGGAGTGGGCATCAGGCAAAGCATCACCAGCCCATCGAGGGAAGGGATTGTCCGACTCTGCTCTGCACTTGGGCAGCCTCACCATGAATTTTGTGTGCAGTTTTGGGCATCACAATATAAGAAAGATATTAAGCCATTAGAAGTCATCTAAAGAAGGGACACAAAGATGCTGAAGAGCCTTGACGAGAAGCTGTATGAGAGGCAGCTGAAGTCATTTGCAGTGTTCAGCCTGGAGAAAAGGAGACTGGGGGGATACTTATTGCAGTCTACAACTTCCTTGTGACAGGAAGAGGAGGGGCGGGCACTGATCTCTTCTCTGTGGAGGCCAGTGGCAGAACCTGAGGGAATGGTCTGAAGTTTTGTTAGGGGAGTTTTAGGTGGCTGTGTGATAGAAAAGTGTCCTCAGGAATGTCATTGCAGAACCAAGTCTAACAGAGTTCAAGAAACATTTAGATGGCACTTGATTTGTCTTTTGCAGGGCTAAGGGCTGGACTCAATGATCCTTGTAGACCATTTCCAACTCAGCATATTCTGTGATTCTATGAGATTTCATAGAACTGGACCTTTAAATAAGTTTTTCATCTCTTTATGATCCATTTCAAAGTATTAAAGTGTACTAAGTCTGTAAAGATGTATTTTCTTTGTGGACAATTGTCTCTACAGAGAGATGTCTTGAAATAAACATGACAGAAAAAGGTAAAATATATATGGGGTTGTCTACTGAAAGTGTTTTTTGTTAGTTTGGTTTGTTTTGTTTTGTTTTTTTTTGTTGTTGTTTTGATGGTTTTACAGAGAACTAAGTAGAAGGACTGAACTAAAAAGAAGCTTAGTAGAGTATCTTGAATAAAATGTGCATTGTAGTAGACATTAGAAAGATGCATTATGGAGCTCAGAGGATCCTTTCAGATGTAATACTCTTATGCTGTGAAGGCCCAGTTGGTCTATAAAGTCAGAAGAGACACCTCTCGTGTTTACACTGTGTGCAATACTACAGTTAAAATCAGTTTTTAGAGCAGATGTAATTCAAAGAGAATTTATTTCTATGAAATGTAATACTTTTGGGGATCCTTTGAGCCATCATATTGTCCTCCTAAAATCAGGGCTTTTATGGAATAAAATTATGTGCCATCTCCTTGATCCAAATATTTGATATATTCCTACCTTATTTTCTAGTAAGCAGATAGGAAACCGTCAGGCAGAAATTTCCATAAGCTCCTTAGTACAGGATTTCAATAGCATGATACATCTTCCTTAGAAATGAAAACTGACAAAATTCCCAACAGTTTTCAGGGTAAGCCTGGAACGGACCCTGTGAGGCAATTTACTGTTCATGAGCAAGTATCTTGCCAGTAGCAGTGGGACTGTCATAATCCAAAAACTGATTCCCTACCATCTTCCCATAGATGTCAATTAAGCAAACAAACAAACAAACAAACAAATAAACCCCAACCATAAAATCCATAATGTAAGAAAAAATCATCTTTCAGTCTTTTCTACAAGAAAAACACTACTCAGAGAAATCTGGACTTCTGTGTTGCCTTTGAATGTAAGATGCAGTTTGATACTCGTGGAACTTTAAACTTAAAAAACATCATTGAACGTATATGCTAAGCACAAGTTTGAATCAGCAATGTGATGATCAATGAAAGGAACTGTGCAAGTAGGTCATTCTCGCTAAGAAGCTTAGGAGCATAAAAGAAGTCTTTCTAAGAAATGAAAAATCACTGTCCCCTCCTTCTCTTTGCTGATATTTTGCTTTAAAATGTAATTCACTCTCAATTTTTGGTTTCAGGCTTTGATGGGTAAGCCATATGGCTCTTTACCTAGAAAAACTGTCCCAAGGGCTGAAGAAGCAACTGCTATGAACTTTGCTACTCTTTGGGATTTTAGTGTAAGTGCATAATCTTGCAATACTGCATATTTGTATGACTCTTTTATTTGTAAGTAGTTACTTATTTAATATTCAATGATGTAATATGAAGTATTTCAGGATATAATTGGCAATAGAATTAATTTGCTTTTTTTTTTCACAAGCTCTCTGTATAGACATTGACTTCAGACAAAACACATAGTGAAGCTCTATGTTCACAACCACATTTCAGTATATGTAGCAACCCAAAGACACATGGAGAAGTACCTCAAAGCTGGTTTACCATCTCTGGATGTTGATCCATTTCTTATGCATGAATTTGGTTTTCTGCTTTTATATGATTAAGATTCTGAATTTTAAAGTGCAGTGTGACTTAGGAAAATAAAAAAATTAAAAACAAACCTCTCTGTAACATTTTTCTAAAACAAAGCATGATGGTTTTAGTTTTTTCTCAGTCTCACAGGACATGCAGATATTTTATCTGAATTGAGAAGCACATTATAATTCTTTACTTTTGATGCAATCCACAGTCTAACCTGTACTGATAAGCTAATCATATATGTCATACTTATTTTTTTTCCTTGAAAACAACAGTTTTATCAAATTGTGGTAGATCTCTATAATAGATGTCTTTATATAAAGATGCAACAACTTTGCATAGAGTCAGCTGGTCATAAATTTGGTACTGCAATATGTTGCTTAGAAGACTTTTATGTTTCTCTATAGTGTGCAGTTACTGTTATCCTAAGGTACTTCATGTGTGAAAATGTGCAACCCTACAGTTCAAGTTTTCTTTCAGGTTAATGGAAGCAGCATCCATTGAAGTAAGTGTGATCCCTTTCACAGTCCTCTGCACTCTTTCCCTTCTGAAAGAAGTACCAAGACTTTTAGAGTTATGCCTATATATGTCTTTTAGCACTTGAGTTGGTTTAGGAACAGCAAGGATGAATATTGTTGAAAACAAATTTATTTTGTGAAAAAATAAACTCAAGTACAGGTTACTCCAGTATACAGCTCAACCACTTCAGATGTCTGCAGAACTTCTATCTAAAAGTGTCATCTCCATGTCAGTTTGGCCCATGTGAGGTCACGTACAACCCATACTGGATGGGAGACATGGGCAGGCTTTACAGTTCCATAGGCAATCGCGGGAGGTGTGCAGGCAGGTTTCATACCTTTTCACTTTCCAACAGAAGGCTAACTCTCCTGAAAAAGCATAACTAGGGTATGGTGTGTTGTTGCAGACCTCCAGACGGGATTGCACCACACCATTATGATGTCCTCAAGCAAATCCAACTTTATTACAAGTAACAACACATTTAACCCCGAAAGCCAGACCCTGCTTGCCTCTGCAAGCCATCTCATAGGTTACAGGCTGCTGTCCATATATAAGATCCAATCTTGATCGAGGAAAGGGCAAGGACTGTCCCAGGGGGCCGTCCCAGACTTGCATCTTGTTTTTCTCCAAGTTTGTTGTTGTCCTGGGGCGTCTCCTCCATCACGTGGTCTCCAGGTGACCCCCACTAGGGCTGTTGTTCAATCTGCAGTCTTTTGGCACAGCCAGGGCCCCAACATCTCCCCCTCTCTGTTCAATAACAGAGCGGGCACAAATAACATAATACACAAAACTCAAAGCAACACAGTAATACCTTGTTTTAACAATGAAATCAACCAAGGTTTAAGGCTTAGGCTCCTTAGCCACTCATCGAATGGAGAAGTTGTTACTATTAAGTCCTTAAAATGACAAGGTCTTATGCAAATTTTCTGAAAAATGGGAAAAAATTTGGAAGGTCATTAGTTTCTTTTGGATTTAGCTAATTCAAAACATAACAAGCTTTCATCAATACACCCTGCGGGCTACATATCCCTACCTCCCCCTCCTTTTTTAAAGCAGACCTAAGCCTCCAAGGTACAACTTTTGAACAGGGCACAGCAACACTTGTAAACTGACGCAAACTGACACATGTACAGAACATGCAGGGCTTGGGATTTTACACTTACAAAGCAATTGTTACAAACATACAACTAGTACAATGTTGTGCAAAACAAGAAACTTTTTTCCACGTGGATTATTGTGGGTTTTTCTGTGCAGTTGTTATTACTGTTTTTGTGCAAGGTGCCCATGTGTGACTTCAAATTAGCAAAGAGGCAATTTCAGTCCTGCTGAATTAATTCCCCTTGTGCAATTTTTCAAGACCATTTCTCAAACTCTGCGTGGCCAGGACAGAGTTTACTGAGAAAAGACTTGAGCTTCAGCAACTAGACACTCCTGGGACTACAGCAAACAAGGTGTTAATGTGCAAAGAAAATTAAATCTTTACCTTTGCAGCCTTGCTGGGCAGCTTGGCAGTGCAAGGAATCCAAAACTGCTTAAACCTATTATTTTGCAACTTGGAATGAGTTTAACTTAATGAAAGGAAATACAGCTTGGACACTTTTTAAAGAAAATTATTACCAGGCTAGAGGTACTGGCTAAACAAAACATGACACCAATAGCTAGAATTAGAGCTTCTTCTTCCAGCAAGGTATCTTGCTAACTGAAAAATTCCCAGGGAAGAAACTCATCTTTTTAAAGGAACAGTCAACCTGTCATTTTAAACTAGACTTTGAAACACAACTTAATCTTAAAGCAACTGCAAGAAGCTTCCTGTTGAGCAAATATTACTCACACATTTTGATTCACACTCCATTTTTATGCGCACATGAGTGTGGGTAACTGTATATTAAAAACTCAGTCCTCAGAAAGGATGCAATACCTAAGGCAGGGACATGACAAACTGTAACTAGACATTAGACTAATGATGCAACATACAGTAGGTTTGAGACACATTAGGTAACACACAGCTTATACAATACAGACTAATAGCTTGTTCACAGAGCATTGGTTTGACTCTGCTTTTTGCTTTACTGCAGTGTTGATGTCCCTTTAAGACCTATTGCTCCAGTTTTGGCTTCCTCACAGCCGAGGAGGGTGGGGCTCCGCCCCTGCATGGCTGCAGGAGCTCGGCTTCCTCGTGGCTGGGGGAGACTGTGCCCCAACTCCACAAGGCGGCAGAGGGCTTGAGGGCTTCTATCCTCCCCCTCCTCTCTCCTCTGCTGCTGCTGAGGGTTTTTGGTGTTGGTGTTTTAACTGCTAGTGCGAAAAGGGCTTTGTTTTCTTTCCCAAAGCGGCGGTTTTTTCCGTTCTCTTTTCGGGGGCGGCACTGGCTCGGCATCGCGGCGGGCATGAGAACCGGCGCTGATTGACAGCTGGGTCCGCCTTCCATTGTTAATTTGGTGGGCTTTTGGTCACGCAGTCTGGCTCCTTTGTTCGACAGCACGTGGCTCGGTTTTTCGCGCACAATTCCTTTGTTTTGCGCAGCGCGAGCTCTGCTCTGTGTTGGTGGCACGTGGGTCTTGCCCCGGCACCAGCCGCATGGCACGGCGTGCGCGGTTCCGGCCCCAGGGCCCTGCAGCTCGCGGAGGGAGCGGCGGCGCGGCTTGACAGCGCACATGGCGCGGAACGCGTTTTCTCCCGTCTTGGGCTCCGGATTAATTACCGTCTGGCTAGCATGCTTGTAACTGCAAAGCTGCCATCTCTCAAAACTTTCCAAAGCCCACGTTTGTCCAGTGGACTGGGACCATGCAATGGCACATTGCTGACCGCTTGCCAGATAACAGATTTCCAAAGGTCTTGACCAACTTTGTCCCATATTTCCATGCAATATGCATGACTTGCATCAGTAAGATGCTCCCGGCGTTGGCACCATGGCTCTGATGCCGCCTTATTTATTTTCTGCTTAGTAATATAAGCCAGTTTTACGAAGCTATCGAGCACAATTTGCTTCACCGCTGATACAGCATTTTCCATCCTGCTTTATTTTTTCCCTGACTCACTGGTCAGACGTCGTGGCCAGGAGAACACGCTTTCTTCGGCGTCCAGCTTACAGCTGCTCACAGGATCCTGGTTCTTCTACAGCTGGCATTTTTTGCCCCCAAGCATCACGCCAGGGTCACCAATTGTTGCAGACTTCCAGACGGGATTGCACTACACCAGTGTGATGTCCTCAAGCAAATCCAACTTTATTACAAGTAACAACACATTTAACCCCAAAAGCCACACCCCGCTTGCCTCTGCAAGCCATCTCATAGGTTATGGGCTGCTGTCCATACACAGAATCCAATCCTGATCGAGTAAAGGGCAGGGACCGTCCCAGGGGGCCGTCCCAGACTTGCATCTTGTTTTTCTCCAAGTTTGTTGTTATCCTGGGGCGTCTCCTCCATCACGTGGTCTCCAGGTGCCCCCCCACTAGGGCTGTTGTTCAATCTGCAGTCTTTTGGCACAGCCAGGGACCCAACAGTTTCCAAATACACAAATGTCTAGAATGAAATTGTAATTTTGACTTTTCTCTCGTGCCCCATGTTGGGCGCCAAAAGATGTGCTGGTTTAAAGGTAAACTGGCTGGAGAAATTAACACAACACAAAAGAGATGATAAGTCAGAGTTACAATTTAATGACAATGTTACAATAAATGCAATGGCACAAAGAGAAAATTGACTTTAACCCACAAACCCCCAGAATTATGACCCAGCACCCTGGTGCAGCAACACAAAGGGGTTTGTTAGGCCCTGTGCTTAACCCCACGTGGTTCACCCAAGTCCAAACTAAAAAGCAGCGAAAAACCTGTTAGTGCAGCTCACAGTTGCAGTCTGGTGAAGAGTGGTGGTCGCAATCTGGTTGAAAGTGGTGGTCTCCTCCTTTTGAGGTTCTGGTCCTCCTCCGGATCTGACGAGTGTCCCCTGAGGTCTTCAAACCCCAAGATTGTGTACCTTCCGGCCCAGGTGGGATCACCCAGTCCCTCCCCCAGGGCGGGGAGTTACGCAATGGGTGATCTCACTCTGTGAGTCATGGGGTATTTTGGAATGTTGATGGCCCATTAGCAGACACGCGCCCTCAGGTGGGTGTGAAGGTGCTAAGGACTCCCTGGATGGGAGTTATCATGGCTCTTACCTCACAGGTGTCTTTCACACCCATCTGACAGCCTGAGGAGTCGGGTGTGCCCTGGGCAGCTGCTGCCAATGGTCTATTGTTAACAGTTCATGGGAAATGAATAGAGGGTGTAGAATACATGGCTTTGGTCACCCTCACACATTGATAAACTGGTCCCACCTGCTGAACTAGGACACCTTTTGCCCCTCTCTTGTGCTGCATCTTCCAGCCCAGCATGGCCCCGGCTGCAGGACAACCCCGCTGCCGACACCGTCCTGCCGGGGCCGGGTTTGGGGGGATGTCCTTGGCCTTCCCTGTGGGCCAGAGGCAAATGCCCTGCCTGTGCTTGTTCCTTCCTGCCCCAGGCCCCGAGCTGAGCACGGAGAGTATGGAGGACAAATTCCCCCAGCAGAACCTGGTGGTAGAGGCTGTTTTGAATGGCTCCACAGCATAGGAGGTCACTGCGGAGGAAAATACACAGAGATATCCCAGTAGGAGGAGCTCCAAACCCAGCCTAATGTGCTCTGAGGAGGAGCAATCCATCCTGTCCCAGGAAGGCGTCCAGAGCCGCAGGCGGATCTCCAGCCTGGAGTTCCATGTTCAGTTTCACCCTGTGGAGAGGCTCTACAAGTGCTTGGAATGTGGGAAGTGCTTCAGGCAGATCTCACACCTCTTCATCCACTGACAAGTACACACAGATGAGAGGCACTACAAGTGCTTGGCATGTGGGAAGAGCTTCACCCAGAGCTACTACCTCATCCGACACCAGATGATCCACACCGGCGAACGTCCCTACGAGTGTTCCGAGTGTGGGAAGAGGTTTCAGACCAGCTCACATCTCCTCGGTCATCATCGGACGCACACAGGGGAGAGGCCCTTCCGCTGCACCGAGTGTGGGAAGAGCTACAATCGCAAGGACACCCTCATTGTCCACCAGCGCATCCACACTAGGGAAAGGCCTTACAAGTATGAGTGTGGGAAGAGCTTCACCGACAGCTCTACCTTGACCAAACACCAACTGACCCACCAGTAATGGAAGCCCCACGAGTGCCCCGACTGCAAGAAGAGCTTCATTCGCTGCTCTAAGTTCATCAAGCTTCAAATTCTCTATGGCTCTGCCTCTCTATAAGCTATTCAACCCAAACCTATGCATCTTCATCCCTTGAAATCACCTGAAACTGAAGTAAAAATAAAGAAATTGAACAAGAACATCTAAAGCCCCTCGATTTCCCTGGGCTTTTAAGGTGCAATTTGGGGTTCAAAAGGATGTTCAGGAAGAATTCTCAGTTCAAGGGAGATTTGGGTGAGTTTGGCCCAAATTTGATCATCCAGGTCCAGAGAGTTTTCTCCATTACTTTGCAGTCCACAATCTGAGAGGAATTGATCTTTCACCTCATAATGCTTCAAATGCCACTGCAAAATAGCTCCAATCCCAACTCAAAATGACTTAGTCCCTCCCCTAAATGTCACAGTCCAACAAACTCCACAATTTCCCCTTGAACCCACCTATGGGTTGGAAGCTACCAGAGATGGCGAACTACAAGCACAGGAGGGTTAGGCTGAAATTTGGAGAGCTTTGATATGAATTGGGAGGGTTGGGATGGGGCTTGGAGGAGGATGGGATGGGGTTTAGGAGGCATGACATGGAGGATCTGGAATGACAGAGGGAGTTTTTAGGGTGCACTCCTATCCTTAGGGGAGAAATGTGAGAGAGTGGGAGGGACATGTGGCCCTAACACTTGGAGTGGGGCTTCACAGGAGGGAGGGACACAGGGACACAGGGAGCTTGCTTTTGGTGGATCTGCTGCTTTCCCCAAATTTTGGGACTATAAACACCTTTTGGAGATACCCCTCCTCTTTTTCAAGGGCTGAAGTGAACTCCTTGCATTTTGAGGGGGGTGAGATGACCATATTTGGGGGGCATTCCTGCTGTTT
>JAWWLZ010000094.1:4298196-4308345 GCA_035041345.1 Poliocrania exsul | reverse complement strand
CACCCACATGGGGAGAGCCCTTCCCAAATCTTCGTTCGCGAAGGTTGGCCATTATGGCCATTATTTAGTCATAATCTTAGACTTCATATGGAACTATAAGCAGTATGAGAATATAAAGTAAAATAATAAAACAAACCCTCTCATTGCTGCTGTCTGTTCTAGCTTGCTTCCTTCTAAAAAATCCTCAGTACTAATAATTTTTCTTGGGACAGTTGACTACTTAAATTTTGCTTCCATTGAGGATAACCTTATGGTATTTTGGTTAATACTTCTGCCAAATCTTTCTGATTTGCTTGCTAGTAATTTATAGAAGCAGCTGTGGTCTCCTCCTCTTGCATGGCTAGTTTATATATGTATATATAGTCTCTGTTGCTGCTCTTTGAGGATTGTTTCACAAGTTGAATCTCCAGCAGTTAAATCATCCAATACTCAGTCGTGTTTATGAGATAATTATTCCTGTCTAATAATTTGTGCAACATTTTGTTGACTGCACGAGCCTATACTGTATTTCCAAATATTTTGCTTTTGTTTCCAGAGCACTGGATTCATCAAGCCACTCTTTTTCTGCCAGCATGACAAAGGTTATAATTAATTTCTTGGGTCCTTTTACTAAATTCACTGGAAACTATTATTTCCAAATTTTCAGAACCTTTTTTTATTGCTTTAGTTTAAAGTGGACTTTTCCTAATAAGGAAGTATTTAAATCTCGCTTTTCGGAAAGGGAGTATATATGGAAAACATTATTAACACCAAAAGAGCTGGCATATGACTTCAATGAACACACAGAGAGCAGAAGGATCAGGCAGTTCAAAACCAATCTGGTAGCAAACATATGATAAAGGGCCTGGCGAAGCACACTTCATCTATTAAAGTCCTCCATGCTAAATCTTACAAAATTATAGTAAGATTTTACAGTGAGATCTGTCAGAATTTCAAGGTGATCCTTATCTTTTCTTTCATTCCTCATCAGACTGCTTGTACTTCTGTTATAGCTCCCTTCCTTACTCTCTCTTTTTCTTTCACTGACCTGTTGTGTCCCAGACAGAATAGCCCTCTCTACTCCCCCCAAAACCTTTTGGCTGCCACGTTCTCACATCTTTCAAATTCCTCCCTAAAACCTACTTCATTAGGGAATTTTCACTTTTTATCTGAGCCAGATGTCTTTCTTGCTCTGAATATTTTTCCGTATCTTCTGTTGTTTGTCTTAAGACCTTGATATCTAGTCATCAACGATTATCAGCAATTTTCTTTCTTGAAACAGAATGAGAATTCCTTACAACTTCACTGTTTTGACTGAAATAGCTTAAGGGTCTGTTGCCATTCAACATCTTCCTCTCTCTTAAAAAGAAATAGTGAGTCAGGGGCAGGAGAGAGGGCAGGGGTCACCTCACTGATGGCAAGACAATGACTTTAAGGACTCCATGTTTCTAGGGTTTGCTTTTCTATATGATATAAAATTCCTTGAAACAGACAACTTTCCAAGAAAGTGCAAACTCTTCTACTTGGTCCTACTTTCATGAAAATTGAAGATATGCCTTCAATAGTGTTAAAGCGATAGAAAGATAGTTCACTAGAAAAAAATAGTCCCACTTAAATCTGCAGGGATTTCCCTCTATGTTATTTACCTAGATAACTACTGCCTTCAAGAACTATATGAAAAATATAATTGTTTCAATCCAAACATGCTGCTGATGCTAGTAGACCATTTTCAGGGGCTTTGAAAGGACACACAACAATTAAATTTTATTCTATGTGAAATACTGACTACAACTTCACTAACATTGTAAGCAATATTTACATAAAAATCAACTAATGCTCTTCTCATCTTTCACCCCAGTAAATTTCAACGGCAGCTGGAGCAACATGATAGTGATTCAAGTCCATAAGGAAAGGGCCTCCTTAATTACCTGTGTAATATTTACAGGGTTTAAGTCTTCATTTATTACTGTCTAGATCACAAGTCACCATACCCATGTGCAGATGTAATTCAAAGGCATAGCAGATATTTCACCATCAGACGGAGACTTTAGTACTATGAACATAGTTACAAAGACACTTAATTTTGAAAGGATATTTCTTGTACTTACAAAGAGATTGTATAATTACTAATAGTGTGTGTATTGTGGAAAGAGAATCCTCATGACCTTGACTCTGAGTCAGCACATTAGCAGTTGAGGAACAAATGGGATAATATTCTGATTTTCTTTTTTCTGGCTTGGACACAGTCATGCACTGTGAACAAATATGCTCTTGTAAGGGATGCCGAAGAGTCTATTTCTTTACATTGGCATATCTTGGGAAAATCTTCAGTGTGTCATCAGATTGATCCATAGCTCAAGGCATGTGAAAATCTGGGAACTTAAAAGTCGCTATTAGATATTACATTTTGATCACATTGAAAAATTAAAATTGAGAAAACAAGACCATTGCCAGCTTTCTTTTACCTGTCAAGACTGTCAAAGAAGAACCGAGCCATGAATTTACAATGTTGCTGAAAACAGTATTAAAATAGTTTAGACACTCTAAACAGAATATATATATTCTTGCAAGGATCGAGTTGGTCCTTCTCCTTTACCCCTTTATTGTGCTGGCTGTTCCCTTTCCTTGCATTATATTTTAGTCATTCTTTGTTTGAGCTTGCAATTGCAGGTACCTGCAGTCCTGTGCTGCCAAAGGACATTGTAAGGATAGGAGAACCACCGTGTACATAGCACACATTCAGAGGGCTGTGGCTTCAGGCTAGCCATAGTATGCTTCTAAGAGCTGAATGGTTATTAGTTGTTGATCATACCAGACACAGGGCAAGTGTGTGCCTTCTGGCTTAGTGTCACCAAAAAGGCACCCCATTTTGCTCCACTGTATACTTATTCTAGGTAAAGAAGGCAAATGGGGAAGATCAGGAATATAATTTCAAAAGTACACTCCTGATCCAAGCCCAAATACAAATATGGACTTACTGTACTTTGGCTTATTTATCCTTGAATGAATCTCCTACAGTGGAATGCAAGAGCAGAATTTGGACAGCAGTGATTTGTGAAGACCCACACCAGCTGTACATTATGGCTTTTCATTTCTTTTTAAATATATTATCCTTCATTGTATCCAGGTTTTCACTAATACTATGTTCGTCACCACTTTTAATGTCTTTCAGATTGTTTTGCCATTCTTTCTTTATCTGCAGCTCATTTTATAAAGTTTTTTTTTTTCTTTCACCTTTATTTGGCCTTTATTTTCATTTCTGTGCTTTCTACTGTACACACATCTGCTGAACAATCTGTAGTAATTATTGCACAGTACACTTACTTTTGATTTACGCTTTCTTCTTTTTCTTCCTCAGTGTTTCTTATATGGGACCAGTATTGGATTTGTTGGAAAACCATGTCTAATGAAGGTATTTCAGAGGCATATGTATGGGATTTGGAACTGATACCTTTCAAGAACAGATAATGTAGAGGATGCAGAAAGAAATAGCTGTGCCACAAGTCTTGTGTCTAGTTCTTAATGAAAAAGTAGCCTGAGAAGAGTCATAGGATGAAAATCTGAACTGAATTTTGCTTTAACTATCTTATTTAAGAATAAAAATTGTTAAAAATTGACCAACATATCCAAACAAATGAAAATGCTTTCAATAGTGTTCAAATTCTGTTATTGTTGCTCAAAAATTTGTGATGTGTCATGTTCTTACTAGTGAGCAGAGGTTGTACTATGTACAAGGTTGTATGTAAGGCTGAGCCTGCCTGACAAGAGTTGCATTGTGACTCTGGATTCAGCCCTGAGGAAATATGAGCTTGTCAGTAGCAGGCTATGTAATTGCGGTACTTGGTGTTTATAGACCCTTGTTCCAGAGTTCATCTGGTGGCTGCTGATGCTGAGTAGCCATCAGAGGGTGCTGGTAGCTGCTCTGCCAGGGAATTGTGAAACAATGCACAGACTGAGAGACCTTGAAGATTATGATCAGCTTGAGACACACATATTTGCAGATGGCCTTTGTGAGAATAAGGAGGTATAAGAAGATGAGGAAAAAGGATGAAAGGAAAAAATGGGATAGAGGAGGAAGGAGGAGGCAGGAAGATATGCAAGTTATATGTAGGCACGAGTACAGGAAAAATGGAGCAGGTAGACATCACAAAGGCAATTTCCTTCCCTCATCTCTCCTTCTCTTTTTTGTCTTCAGTATTTCTTGCTTGTAATCTGTTAAGACTTGTTATGTACTTACCACTGCAAATCCAAGTACTGTCTCTTAGCAAATTGTCACTGTTCTGTGTATTTGTATTTTTCCCATTACAATATTGACAAAATATTAGGGACCTTAGTCTCTATATAGCAGATATGATAAGCTGAACACACTAGAGACACTTCTGTGCTGAATACTGCCCAGTGGTAAACTGTTGTAGTATAAAAGACTTATGAAAGAAATAGTAGGTTTTGCAGGTGAATTTTAATATTTTTTGACATTATACAGGTTATACTTGCATAGCATGATGAACAAATTTAATAGTCTAAGAAATACATCTAGAGAAAGATATAGAAAAGTATCTATCTGCTAACTACTCTAAGTGCCTTTGCTAAGGCCACAAAGAAAAGAAAATGCAGAGCTTGCCATCTAACATTTAGAAGAGCACATAAATTCAAACTATACCTGTAGAATGTATCAAAAAAGGAAATTTTTCATAACATTACAGAGAGCTTCAGTTGCAAAGAGGAATAGATCTTTCTGAACATGAATTTTTAAAATTAGTTAGCTATTTACCAGACATTAAATTTTCTTTACCACAATTAATCAAATTAAATTTTTCTACACTATTCCTTACATTGTTAATGCAAGCAAGTGCCTCTTACACAATCAGAAAGCAAAAGGGTTAATGAATCATTTGGATAATAAAACATTTAGGAATTCAGATAGCCTTTTCATATTCATTTGGAGCTGTTAGATTCTGCATCTCAAGCAGCATTACGAGTTCTTTTCTGGGATTTTGATTGTGACAGTCTTAACTTCTGTGTATTCATGAAGTCCATATTCTCCCCTAGATAAAAGAGAAGTAAGAACAATATTTATGCTAATGCTTTTTATATGAGTTTTGTCCTGGATGGGATTTTCAGTGATGCTGTACAATTTGCCATATATATAACAAGTACATTGGACATATATGGAGGACAGCTGTGCAGGCTATACTGTTGCTTGAAACCTTTTGAACAGCTACAGCAACAGTCCCCTGAGAAAACTGGGAGAGACAGCAATTTTCTTTCTGTACTAAAGAATGGCATTTAATTGAGAGCATTTCTAAATTGAATTTCTGTGCAACAAATAAGGATCATGATAGATCTTTACAAGCATGCTCAACAAACTTGCAATGGTTGCAAAAGTCTTCTTTTGCTGTCAACAGTTTTCTTTCACATCAAACTGGTACTTCATGTCAAGTAAATGAGGGATATAATTAATCCATGATGAAAACTCCCAGACAGTAAAAAACACTTCAATATTTGACATGTTACTAACATATTTCACTTTTCCTTTTCAGAAGCTTGTTTTTGTGCCTGGTTTGACATCTGACACAGTCAAACTATTTAGACATAATGGATTGCTATAAAGAACAAGGGTTTGCTACAGTAAGTGTTCTTCATTTCTCACAGCCATGTTATCATGTAGATACATAAGCAGAGCAAAAATCTCTGCTCAGGACCCATGTGCTAGGGGAAAATGTTTACTGATTTCCTTAATTTTTGAAGAGGCATTCTCTTAGTTTGTGACATTCAGTAGTTTAATTCATAATGGTATTATCATTCCAAGAATAATACAGGGAATTTTATTCTATGGTTCAAGGAAGTCAGTGGCTTGACACTATGACTTCCTAATTATTTCAGTGCATACTGTTTCACACATTTTTCTTCCTCTGCTAAAATGGATTGTGATATATTTACAATTTTTTTTTTCAAAGTGGACATCTATCTGGTGATGATTCTTTCCTTGTCCTTTAGAAAGAATATTGGTCTGATAATTGTGACATTAAACTAAAAAACTGCATTGGTTCTAAAGCTTAACTCCTTCAAAATGCACTGTTACAGACAATATTTTTGATAGTCTTTTTTTGTTTTTCTTTTATTTTGAAAAAATAAATGCAGAAAATGTTTCTGCAAAATGCTGTAATTCAGAATTGATTAACTCCCAATTTTTGGCAACTACCAAATGCAAAGCAATATTTGATAATAACGGCCTAAATTACTGGGATTTTTCATTTTCCATTTTTCTAAAGCTCTCAGCATTGGCTTGACTCTGTTTCTTTTGAAGTCAGTGGGAGCTTTGCCATAAGGAGCAGATTGTGTCCAGTGATGAGCAAGTATGAAAACACTACTCTTTAACTCTGAAAAAAGTATATAAAAAGAAGACCTGAACACCTTATCTATACATATATTTTAAATTGCTTCCATGATTCTTTAAAAGTTTTATGCATTTGTCTGAATAAAAAGGAAAGCTTACATGTATGGGGTTTTAGTTATTGCTTTAAAAATAATTTGTTCCCATACATATGGCATTTTTAACAAAGGAGGAATACAGCTAAGACAGGACATGATTTAAGTTCAAACTGGACTAAAACTTAGAAGTTTGAACAAATTTGATTAGTTTATAATTTTTGTATACTACTCCACTTCTAGTTTGGGGGTGGGGGTGGGGTGGGGAAGGGGGGAAGAAAAAAAAAGAAACAAAGTTGCAAAGGCTACAGAGGACTACTTTCATCATCACTTTTCACCAAGCTCATTTGTACTGTAAAACCATTCTTGTCACAAGACTTTTAAACTGCAAATTGTGGTTTAAATCAAGGATTTTGAAAAGTCTTCTTTTCCAAAACCTAGCATTTAAAGGGTATATCACAAACTACACAAATATATTTCTTAATGAAAATGACACTTTCTCTATATATGCAAAAACTGTAAACCATAAACAAAATGGTCACTTTGCTTATCAGTAGACTATAAGCTTCTAAAATCAGTCATTTTGAAAAAGGATGTATCTTAGCAATTGTCTTATTTATAGAGGAATTGTTTCGTTGGCATTGCCCCTGACAACATGAAGCCTCTGAAACTTAACATCCTAGTAATGCATATTTAAAGTTGGGGTTTGGAATTTCATTTTGCAGTTCCTATGAATCTACATTATTAAAAGTATTTACTTACATTTCTCGTCCATTTCCTGACATCTTAAAACCTCCAAAAGGACACTGAGCAGACACTGCACTATAACAATTAACCCTGGAAGAACAGGAAAATTACTTTTGACAGTGTGAAGCAACTTTTTTCACTTCTGAAAAATCAGTGTTTTTTCTGTCAACTGTAAAAAGTCCTGTGAAGACAGTCACAATTTCTAGCTGAGTAATATAGTTTGCAAAAATAGGTGTAGTTCAAAGTTCAGAGAAATGTAGCATTAAAACTCACTACAGTTATGATCAGGGTACTAACACTCATCAAGGGTCTTCAAACAGAGTAACGGTCATATCTTTCTCTGATAATTTCAGTAAAACTCCTAACTTGTGTCTAAACATTTGAATGAAAGACCAGCCACAGCTAAGTCTTCTGCAGGTCCACTTCTAATTGATAAACTCAGGACAGCTTCAGTATACGTTTAGAAACTTTAGTTTGGTTCTACTGAGTTAAATCATATTCAGTATTGTGGATGAGAGCAAAGATACAATAATGAATAAGAATGGAATTTCACAGGGGAATTTTTAAGTATCAAGAGATTTGGCAGAATGCGCATCCTGTTTCCTAGCTGAGAAGCTCTTTTTGTCTTACAACTCTGTCAAATCAAATCTTCTCTATTTTCATATCACATAATCTCTTTCCTGCCAGTCTACTAGTTTCAACAAAAGAAATTCTGTTTATAATTACAGATTCCTAGACCACCAATTGTGTAAGAGCAAAACCCAAGGATGCTACTATTCAAAACTTTTTTCCATATAAAAAGTATCAGCTCCTAAGTCAAAACAGTCACTTATTTTTAGAAAGTATAGGTTTTTAGATCCCAGGACCTGGGAAGGAATTTGTGCTGGTTCCAAATGCTTTCAGATGAAATGTAAATTGGACTCAGAGTTTGCATTCAAGTAAAATTGGTTGTTCTCCTTCTGATGCATTGAAATAATTGTAGGGAAATGAAGGGTTTTTTCTGTGATAGTCACTGGACTCAGTCTGCTATGCCTCCACGGTTTCACTCTTACATCTCTTACCATTTTATTTTCCAGATCCATTGCCTCTTCTTTTCTATTGCTGGAAATAATTGACCTTGTAGGAGTTCTCCTCCAGCTTGTGTTTCCTTCCTTTGTTCAATCACATTTTATCAATCTTTTTCATTAAAAGTGAATGTTCTGCGTAGGCTAATGGCCACAGAACTTCAGATAACTAATTTCTTTACACAATACTACAAATGAACCCCATAAATTATGTATACACAAAGTCACAGAATCACAGAATTTGCAGAGTTTGAAGGGACCTGCAAGGATCATGGAGTCCTCCTCTTAGCCCTGCACAGGACCACTTCCAAGAGTCACACAATGTACCTGAGAGTACTAGTCAAATGCTTCTTGAACTCTGTCAGGCTTGTTGCCATGACCACTTCCCTGGGAAGCCTGTTCCAGTGTCCAGACCACCTCTGGGTGAAGTACCTTTTTCTAATATCCAACCTGTATCTCCCCTGACACAACTTCAGGCCATTGCCCCAGGTCCTTTCACTGGTCACCACAGAGAAGAGTTCAGTGCCTGCCCCTCCTCTTCCCCTCATGGGAAAGTTGTAACTTCAATGAGATCTCCCCTCAGTTTCCTTTTCTCTCTGAACACACCGAATGACCTCAGTATCTCCTCATATGGCTTCACCATCTTCATTGCCCTTCTTTGGACACTCTCTGTTGGCCTATCCCCAAATCCTCAACATAAAGGAAAAGGGCTTTGTTTTCTTTTGTTTCCTTGCCTTTTTAGCAAGTCAATTTCCTTTTTTAGACTAAGTTTACAGGCCAGTTGTGTGAACACTTATAAGGTACAGTTATTTAATAGCACAGTAAGTAGGGAAAGGTGAGGGAAGGAGGTACAAAGAAGGATGACAATGATGTACCTCTATAAAGATGAGAAGGAATAAATATAAAAATATACTCCCCTCTGCTGGTTTAAAGGTAAACCAGCAGGAGAAATGAACCCAACTCAAAAAGAGATTACAAATCAGAGATACAATTTAATAAAAAGATTTCAATAAATACAATGATACTGAGAAAGAATTGGTTTTAACCTTCAAAACCCCGATGTATAACCCAGCACACTGGGGCATGAACAAAATGGTATTCTTCAAGCCCTGTGCTGAGTGCCATGTGGGCGCCCTGAGTGCAAAATAAAAAGACAAGGAAAAGCCTGTTGGTAAGGATGATGGTTACAGTCTGGTTGAGAATGGCAGTCCCAGTCCTGTCAAGGTTGTGGTCCTCCTCTGGATCCCACCAGAAGTCCCCAGACCCCAAAATTATACACAGTCAGGTTCAGATGGGAATGCCAAGAAACTCCCCCGGGGCGGAATGGGAGGGTGGTGGTGGTGGTGTCGGGGGGAGTTCCACAGTGGGTGATTTACTCTGTGACTCATGGGATATTCCTGGAATCCCTGATGGCCCATTAGCAGATATGACCCCTCAGGCTGGGTGTGAAGGTGCTAGTGCCTCCCCAGAGAGGAGTTACCACACCTGAGTCATTGGTGTGAAGACAGGAGCATTTCCTATCTCATAGACCAGCTTGTAGCCTGAGGTGTCAGGTGTGCCCTGGGCAGCTGCTGCAAATTGTCCGTTTTTATCAGTTCATGAGAAATGACATAGAGGTTATAGAATACACAGTCTTGGTTACACCCACACAGTGATAAACTGGTCGTGACCACTTGAAACATACAGATAATGTAGAAATGCCAAAAATATGTTTCTCCATTGTTTTCCTGCCTACCAAAAACATCCTATGAAAAATTCTCAGTCAGCTTTCTCATCAAAACTTCCCAAAGAACTCTTCCTGCCAAAGAATCCTGCCATTGTCTATGGTTATCATATCTTCTCGAACATCTGGACTGGCTACATGCCAAGAAACCATGTACAACCTCCTCTAAACACTAGAAAGCTTGAGGACAAATTTTGGAAAATTAGA
>JAWWLZ010000094.1:4213050-4229979 GCA_035041345.1 Poliocrania exsul | reverse complement strand
CTGAAATAAAAGAATGGGAGTTTTCTGGAGTTTTAGCTGGAAATGCAACAAGGAATTCCTATTCAACATTGCAACACTGATGTCCATAAAAAGTCTTCTGGATACAAATTATTTTGCTGTAAGTCAACAATAAACTTATATCTAAATAGAGGGGGGAACCACATAAAATGAAGGGGGTAAAAAAAAAAAAGTAAATTTTCAAAAGCAAAACTGCAGTTTAGATATTTTTGCTATCAGTACTTTGTTTTTGTGAGGGTTTGAGGGAAGAGCACATGGAGGGTTTCATTTTTTTCTGGACTGAAACTATTCTAATGTAAATAGAAGTAAATCAGTTTTGCAAACACTAATTATGAATCAGTTCTGTATCCTAATTTTCTCACGTAAGGTATTGAGTGGAATAGTAACTGCCAAGCTGACTCAAAACAACTTTTCCTAACCACAAAACCCTCTTACTGGTAAAGGAAACAAGGTATTACAAGAACAAATGGAATGTACAATTTCCTCCCTTTTCGATGACTGTTCTCACCACACCCTGAATGTAGACAGTAAGCAAAACATGATTCACTATTATTCACTTGTTATGTGATTCGTGTGTCTGCATGGTAGTGGGACCCAACACACAGGTTTTGCCGCTCTGAAAAAAATCAGCTTGACTGAAGGGATTCTGAAGCTTCAGAGTACAATACTTGCTCTTCATTGTAAGTAAGGAGTAAGATGTTTTATTGTTTTAACCTGGATGTTTTTTGCTAATAGATCTGCTTATTGGTATATATATTTCAACATACAAATACTACCAAAGCAGCAGATACTTGTAAATACATACTTATAATACGTGTTTATATATTCATCATATTGATTTCCTTTAAAAGAAAAAGAGACACAGAAGAAATAGTGGATGTAAAGATTCTTTGAAGAATCAAATAAATTTTAGAATGTCAAATAAACTGGGAAATCTGAGAAGGCTAAATTTACCCTGCCTATTGCAATGACATAGGTATTCATCTACTGATTAACTACTTGCTAGTTAAAGTATCTTTTTTCTTTGAAGTTAAAACCACATAATTGTGCAACAGGGTTCATTCTTTTGTAAATCACAGGACTGCTCACCTTGCTTTTTGGTCTCACTGGAAGAGACTCCCCAGTTCCACTCCTAAGATGACCCAGCACCTCTCCTGGGTTTTATTTGGTTGAGGCTTTTTGTTGTGGGGTATTGGGAGTTTTTTTTGGTTGATCGGTTTGGTTTGGTTTTTGTTTATTTGTTTTTGGGTTTTTTGGAGGGAGTGCTTTGGTTTTTTGTTTTTGTTTAGTTGGAGGTTTGTTTTTGTTTTCGTTTTGCATTTTTTTGTTTGTTTCACAAGACTTTTCTTGTCAAGGTCACAGACCTTTCCACAGCATTAATATACAGTTCAATTGTTTAATGCAAAGCTCTGTCATTTGTATTTCCTGCTCTTTCTTGAACGACACCTCTGTTACTATTTGCACCCTCTGATTATCATTATACAGTTCATAGACAGTAAAAAACTTTTGCATTCCCAATTTGTCTTGTCTCCTCAGTACTTTACCCTGAATATACACTGAGTTGTCTCTTACATAGTGATTTATTGTTTTTGTCACAGCTTCATCATCATACAGGTCTGTTTTGCTCTGCTGTGTAGCTAGGGTTTGCCAAGGTTTTTTCCTAGAGGCTTCCTAGAAAGCACAGATTTTCTATATATAAAGTACTTTGGCACACAATCATAGAGGAATGAGGATTTATGTCTTGAAGGCAGTCTGACAAGTTGAAAAGTGTCTGGAAGTGTTTCTCAGTTTGTGTCTGTAAGGCTTCAGGTTGCGAGATACAAGTTCATCAAAGGGGTTTTACTTTAAAAATATACAAGGCTCCAAAAATTCACGCAACAAATTTTTCAGAAGAACCTTCAGTTCTTTTAAAATGTTAAGAGAGATACATCCTAGTTACGGTGGCCGAGACCAACTTATCACTGTGTGGGTGTAACTAAAACTATATTCTATACCCTCTATGTAATTTCTCATGAATTGTTAATAATGGAGCATTTGCACCAGCTTCCCAGGGTACACCTGACTCCTCAGGCTACAAAGTGGGTGTTAGAGAACCCTGTGAGATAGGAGAGTGTTCCTGTCTTCACACCAATGACTCAGCCTGAGGGATCATGTCCACTAATGGGCCATCAAAGGTTTCAAAAATATCCCTTGAGTCACAGACTTAAGTCACCCATTGTGAAAATCCCAGCCCTGGGGAAGGTACCAGGAATTCCCACCTGAACCTGAGCAGATATAATCTTTGGGTTTTGGGACTTCTGGTACCACTCTTCAGAGTAGGACCACAACCTCAACAGGACTGCAGCTGCCACTCTTAGCCAGACTGAGACCATCATCCTCACCAATAGGTTTTCCTTTCCTTTTTCTTTGTACTCAGGGGGTCCTGTAGTGCTCAGCATAGGGGCTAATGAATATCATTCTGTTCATGCCCCAGGGTGCTGAGTTATACATCTGTTTTTTGTGGATCAAAACCACTTATTTTTCTCTGTATCATTTTATTTATTGTAATCATCTTATTAAATTTTATTTTTTACTTGTAATCTCTCTTGAGTCAGGTTCATTTCTCCTGCTGGTTTACCTTTAAACCAGCACAAAATTGGTGATTCTGTTCAGCTCCAGGAAAATGATGTCAACATCTGCCCACCCGTTAAGAAAGAGAAAAAGCAAATGCAGACAGCTTCTGCAATGAGTTGTAGCACAATGCCTTCCTGTCAGATCACACTGAAGGTAGAAACACAGGCCTGAAAGGCAATAGAGTGAATTTAAAAAAATAAAACACAAACCAAACCAAACAAAACCCCAGAGGTGAAAAACTGCTATGATGAAAATGCAATAATAGTCCAATTATGGAGAAACTATAATAGAAAAAAGAGTCAACATGTCTTACTTGTAGCACACTGACTCCTACCTCATTAATAGACAAGGGAAACAGTTCCAGAAAAAGTGTCAACAGAGATTTTGGCACCTGACACAAGTGAAGTACAATTGGTAATGTCATTCTGACATGGAAGTTGGGAGTGGAGGAGTAATCTGAACATCACACATCATAACTAAACAAACCCAAATATAACCTGACAGCTTTCTCACAGTATCACTGTCAGCTGATAGGTCCCTTCAATTATTCAGCTTATGAAAATATCTGAAATACCTTTCTCAAATAATACATGGAATGTACAGGGGAAAAGGAAATAATAGAGTATAGGGGCAAATTGCTGTCAGGAAACCAGATGGGCTACATGCTCCCTGGGGGCCAGGAGGGGTTCCCATGGGGGTCAGCAAGGCCCCTTATATCCCAGAAGCAGGACAGCTGGGGATCACTACAGGCAGTCCCTGCTACAGGCATTTGGCACCTTGATGGGGATAGGACAGGACAACAGTCCACAGGGTGGGCCCAGCCCAGGTCCCACTGTCAGTCTCAGCCTGGCTGTAAGGCAGCAAGGAAGTGACTCAAGAGGGAACAAAGGGCAGAGGGCAGGTCCTAGGGCTGAGGTGGCCTGATCATGACCAAATCCTAGTAGGGGTACATGCTTAGGCTCAGGTGTTTCAAAAGTGATATTGTAAACAGAAGGGGTAAGCCAGACGGGCATGTATATGCACTGAGATGTCACAGTGGAGAAATTTGTAAGGCTCCCCTCTAATAATAATCATCAATCTGTTCCTCTTCCTCCTCATCTTATTAACTGGTTGACCTGGGTTGCACGGGCAGATTGCATTTCATGGATGTTCACTGAGGGCAGATCAACGAAGTGTGCAAGCAAGTCCAGGTCAGTAGAAAGGAGAATGAAATCTGTTGGGATGTCTATCTGCCAATTGCAAACACTTCTGGTTCAGGAAGAGATACTTCTTGACTGGGCATCAAAATTTCAGGCTAATCTTAGATCTCAGTGATATGCATGGTGCTGTGGTGGACACATTCAGAAAAATATGTTTTGCTGGCTTGGCAAGGAAGTGCTTGCAGAAAATGTCTTCTAACAGACTGGGGTATATCCTCATCTTGTGCAAACCACTGTCACTTTGAACTTCAGAGCTTAATCTAAATGTTATAATCTCTTTCTAACTATGAAGTTGCCAGTTATTGCTGTTTCTATTAAACCTGTAATTTTCCAGGTGTTTCTCTTCAAGGAAAAAAAACAAACCTAAACCAAAATAAAATTAAAAAAAAATCAAATCAAAACCAAACCAAACCAACAAACAAACAAACACAAAGCAAACAAAACCCCCACAAACTAAAACAAAACCAAACCAACCAAATCAAACAAACAAGCAACAAACACACACACCCACACACACCCACCCCACCCCCCCCCCCACCCACCCACCCCCACACCCCCACACCCCAAACAAAACGATAAAAACCACACACACAAAAAAGATTTATATTAATTATTAGCCCTGTTTTTTCTCTGGGCCATTTCTGCCATGGGCCCATACACAGACAAAGCAAAGCTAATAGCCACCAGAGCTCAGTGAATTGAGGAATTTGCATTCACTCTTCACTCTTTTTCCATCTCAAAGTTTCACTAAGCAAATATATATCTTAATATATTCACTTTGAACTGATATCAGACATGTCAAAATGCAAAGGCAGTAACTCAAGTTTGGTTTTCTTAACATTTAATCATATGATCCTGAAAGATTTATAGCAATTTATTAGAGCAAGGAATGGGGCCACAGCAAGGGAGGAGAGCTACCATGGCATGCTCATTCATTATCTTTTCCTTTCTGAAATCTGCACATGCTTTCTCCAATATATCATTTTGCAATGACTTTTTTATGTGGTTCTCTGTTTTGGGAAGTACCCAGATATAGCTGTTACAGATGATTTCTTGAGCTATGGAAACACTCTGGTTGCTGGGTGGAGTCTCCCTCACAGGATATAAAGGCAATGAGAACCCTCTGTTCCTTTATTCCTGACTGTGCAGCCCTGTAAGGCAGTGTTTGTGAGGAGGAAGGTAGGTTTCATTATTCTTTCTGTAGATCAAGCACACTTTAAGAATTCTATGTTGAATTTGTCAAATGGCCTGGTGCAATTTTTTTGTGTATTGGATTTGCTGGCAAGGAAAAAGATGGGTGTGAGAAGGAAAAATTCTTTCGGTTTCGAAGCATTTTATTACAATTATTACAATTATTGTTTTTATTGAATGTAATTAAATAAAGTGAATTAAAAATTATTATTTTTCTCTCTGATATTTTCATATTCAGCAGAATTTCCAATGCAAAATGAATTACAGTGTTAGATCTTCTGCCTGATTTTCTGATGGAGTGTCATGACCATAATATACATGAAGGTCCTGATATCTAGCCTTGGACAATAACCAGAAATGATGTATCTGACATGTTTCATGATATGGTTAAATAAACTGTTGTTTGACACAGATTGTAGTGTAAAAGTCTGGGTTGTGTCTTTAAATTTAATTTTCAACACAGTACCTTCTCAAAACTTTCATAAATTTGTATGTGTCCAGTTCAAGGGTGTATCTTCTAGGGACTAAGAGCCAGATAGAAAGCAGAACTGTGATAATTTTTGTGAAACAACACATAGGGCTTTCAGTCTGGATGTGTGTTTGATTTTTCAATCCAGTTACCATGTTGATAATTCCAACCGGGAATGATAAAAGGCCTTAAAAATCACATTTTTCAAACTGGGATATTTTAAGTTCATGATCATCTTTCCTTTTAAACAGAAGATCTACAGATTCCAGATTAGGAAGTAGGACACATGTCCAGGACAATATTTTATTAAATAGAATAACTCTCAAAAATATATCTGGTATGAAACAATCAGAAAGGAGTGTCACACTTTTACGTTGTAAATTCTGTTTGCACTACTCAGTAGGCACATGGTTTTTTACCTCTGCCTGTTCATAGTCTATGCCCTGAGCATAAAAGTAGACAAAAATGTATGACATCCATAAGTTCTGTCAGTCCTTTTGATACTAAATTAAAATATATTTGGACTGAATGCATCCGTCCTGGATCTAGGTACTGTTTACATGAGCTTTTGTATTTTAGAGTGGCATGAGCCAAAGCATTGGGAAAGACCACATCTCCATCAGGGAGTTGGCTGTCTTCCTAGATTTTAGTCTTTATTTTATTAGCTATATAAAGCAGAAGAAGACTTTGATATGTACATTAGTTTCTTATCTTTCTAAGCCAATTCAAGCAGACTAAGATCTTTAGCTCCTTTCAAGAGCCATTGCCTACTTGGTCTTCTATTAAAATGGTTTACTAGATGGAAATACAACTATCTACATGTCAAAATGTCTTTATTTAAAAAGAAACAACATTACCTGATTTTAAGACAGATTTTTTTAAATGTATACTTAAAATTAGAAAAGACATAAAGGTTTAGAGGCTTCATAAATCCAGTTTAGTGTGGTCTATCACCCTTCTGTTTCAACTAACCCCAAGATCAGCAAAACTTCCAAGAGCTGAATGTGAGGGATGGGTTTGAGGATATGCAGAAGAAATGGATATGTTCCTGAAACCAGGACTCCCTGAGAAGTGTTAGTCTATCAACCAAAGCACAGTATTTGTCCCCCCTTTTCTCAGAGGTGCTGTGAGAATGAATCTTTTTTCTTAATTGTACACTCTGTGAATCAGTTAGTCAACAGACATATCAGTACATGTCAGTGTTGGTGACTCAGTGCACCCAGTATGGAGACTTTTAAGTGTTTTCATCCTGCTGGATATGACCTTCATGTGGGCTGTTATAAAATGCAGCAGAAGGCTGCAGGAGCTTGATACAACCTTGATAAAAGTGGTGGTAGTTACAGTGATGTAAGGATGCATTTCTGATCCTGAATATTCTGCTCCTTAAATTTTTCACAATATTCTGACCATTATTTATCCAACTGTGACCTACTCTAAATAATACACAAATACAGATTTGGAATTAGTTTGTGGCCTTGGGGCTGGGGGAAGGGCACAAACCCAAAAGTTTTCAAGGGACGGTGGAATATAGGTGGCTCCTGCCTTGGAAGGGGGAGGTAAAGAGAGCCAGAGGTAGGATGTGGGAGGTCATTGTCACTTTTTTGGTTGCTGAAAATGGAAGTAAGCTTTATAGATTTCTGGGAAGGAAAGGAACAGCTGGACTGCAGCTACACTGCTTGGCCCTAATTGTGCATCACTTTAAAAGACTGGTCTCTTCCTGTAGGACCTACAGCATGTGTTAGCAGCATAAGCAACACCATTATTTATAATTGTCTGTAAGATCTACCTTATACAATCTGTATCCTGAGACTAGAAACAGACTTTTGTCTCTTCACACCAGATTCAAAGTCAGTCTGGCTTACTCAGCAACATTATTTTATTGTTTATATGTATGCCTTAAAACTAAGCCCACCCTAGAGTCTGCTGTGGAAGAGTTTTGAAACAAATTATTTCTTTTGAATAACTTCATTTAATAAGCCATTGCTTCCTCCTTTGTGTTCATTCATTATTTCAGTTAGCAAACAAAGTATTTCTCACACTGACAACATAAGTTGTTATGAAGCAACCTATTAATTATTTTTGAGTGCTCAATGTCACATCACCACTCATATTTTTTTCCCATTCTGCATAGTACCTTGTGAAAAAGCTCTATGGATTTTCCTTTTGAGTAGTAAAACTCAAAAACTATGCTTTTTTTCTCTTCTTATATGGGAAATGCTCTATTATTATGTAGAAATTGTAGGAAATATGTAAGAAATAAAGAATAATGTATGTGAAAATATCCAGTTTTGCATGTCTTCCTTAGAAAGGGTCTAGTCAAAGAAATTACAAGACAGTAGATTTAACAAGGGAATATCTTTTACCTAACATAATATACAAGAACTCTAATCTCAGTAAATGACCAGACAAGAATACTTGTTTACTACTGAATTTGAAAATGTTCAAATACTCAGTAAGTTAATGGGCACAGCTGATGGAGAAAAACAGACCTTTTTTTTCTGCTAACTAACCTTTGGAAATCAACGTTAATCCTAAGGTATTGCTGCAAGAAAATGGTCCAGCTACTTTACTGTACTAATCTAAAACTTCTGCAAGTAGCTAAGAGTGTAGTGGTGAGCAAGTAGTTGTGGGGCATCCTTTCACCTGTTAAACATCAAAGTTGCCTGTTTCCAATACCACAGGCCAGTTACCACTTGGAAAACTAATATGCTGCATGTCATAGTTCTAGAGAAACAATTTTGAGCATGGGAAACCTTGGGTTGCACTAATGCTGAAAATGATAAAAAATGGTAACTTGATGCGTCTCTTCCCAGAAAATCTGTCAGCATGGCTATGGTATCAGACTTTCTGAAGCAGGCATGGTTCATGGAAAATCTGGAGCAGGAATGTATTGTAAGTATAATCATCTTTCATACTTTTACAAGTGATTTAAAGGCAATGTATAATCTAATGTAATCAAATAATCTAGGAAGTCTGCTATTAGATCATTAGAGTAATTACTCTTATCTGCACTTATCATCTAGTTACCAATTCCTAGGCAAAACTGATTACTGTAATGAAACTATATATCCCAGTGGCCAGTCACAGATTCACTCAAATTGGCCTCTTTAAAGTAGCAATCTGATGTTGAGGTGTGTGAATGTGTATGAACATGTCCAGATGATGTACATGAAAAAACAGGGACTTTCAGGCTGAGGTGCAAAAAGACATGAGCTGGAACCCAGAAATGCAAAGAAGAAAGTAAAGTCACTAGTACATGTTCTAGTTTTCATATCACATGTCATGCTCATGGTGGAAAAAGCTACATTACATAATAAAACATCTCAGACAATCAGTACTGACACAGATTAGAAGGGAGGAATATGGTGGTAAGAAGTCTAGAGTTACTGCACTTGGATGATGTGGAGAATCTTTGTGATAATGAGGTTGAAATACTGAAATGGCTGTCAGCAAAGCAAAGCAGTACACTGTGAAGTCACAAAGTTCCCTAAAGAAGTTAGTGTATTGAAAAATATATACAGGTGAAATTTCAATAAATAAATTTTCTGCTTTGTGGATTTTGTAATTTCACTCCCCAATATTTTGTACATAAAGCTTTGGCTCCACCATCCTATCCCACTTCCACTCTCAGGGTCCTGAGGCGTTTTCTGTTGTGGTGGTTACAGACAGTTTTTTATTGACAAGTTTGTCATGGGAACCAGTATACAAAGATTAACCTGGTATCACTGAGAAATAGGCAGCAAAACACTCCCATTCCTTTGTTGACTTATGCAAGTCTCAACAATCTTTTGAAAAGTAAGCAAGAGACTGTTTTAAGTGCGCACTCTGCTTGCTGTCCTATGACTCCTGGTGATATAATTGTGTAGGGAAATGAACATATAATTATCAGATGTTGGAAGTGTATAAATTCAATACAGAGTGTTGTGTGTAAAACATGTATCCATCAGACCTTGCCATTTCTCTTGTGTACTTAATTGTAATGGCAAAGGGTTTAAAAAATGAAAATATTAGTTATTGAAACAAGAGAAAGAATAGAGGAAATTCTTGAAAAATCTAGCTAAACTACTGGCGTTTTCTAATAAAAAAACATCTTCATACATCAGAACAATGATGATTAAATATTTCATCCAAGAATCCTGGGGCATCTTATAACTTCAGTAAAAGAAGTAGACATCAGTCAGGTAGTGCTGTTGAGTTGTAGGTCCTATCATTAATTTAATTTGTCATGTTGCTGACTTAGGACAACCCATGCAATCTGTTGCATAGTTCCCAGAGGCCTTTAGACATTTACTAGGGAGTCGCCACCTAGGAGTAGATTCACCAAAGACAGCAAGTAGATAATGCTTAGTGAAGAGTGTGGTTTATGTCCAAAGTCTGAAGAAGTTGGGCAACAGGTCTCCATTTCCTTATAAGATTAGGTCTGAACTCTCCTCCAAGAGCTTGAGTACAAGAAGAGTGTGTAGCCTTACACATAAGACAGCTGAGAGGACCCTTAAGGAGACACACAGTTTGCCTAAGATGAGCAAATGAATTACTAGCACTTAAATGGCAGTGCCTGTAGGATTTAATTGTGGATTTAGAGCCTTAAAAATTTGGATACCGTTTCCTAATATGAGAGTTAAGTGTTTTTCTATGCAATCCAAGTTACTCTGAGAAACAATTCTTCAGCTATCTAATACAGTAAATTAAATACTTTCTATATATGGGCTGCGAAAGGAATAAATCCAATGCATATCCATTACTGAATCTATTTAATTCTCTGAAGATACAAAACTGTATTCCTTAATACGCCTATAATAGGTAATCCTAGATGCATACTTTATTTAGGCATCCAAAATTGTTTCTTTGCAAAAATATCCTTTGCAATGAGCAATTTTTATTTAATTTTTAATTTTATTTTTTATTTTCCCTGTGCAGAAAAGTTCAAAAGGTACCCATGGAGTAGAGTCTTACCCTAATTTTGATCCATCAGCTGATGTTGTTGCTTTGGACAGAGCTATTATGGTAAAAGGTAGGAGGAGTATTAACTTACTACACTAGGACTGTTCCTTAGGATATTTTGAGGATAACACTGAATAAAATAGACCGAGAGGCAATGACAAGTAAGAGAGGAGTTTCTTCTTTTAAAAGCCTGGCAATACATTAAATTATGCAATACAGTAAAGCATCTCAACTCTTTGATAGCCTGATGTTGTATTACAGTTTCAAACCTTAATGCTGCATTAAAGTTCTTGAATATGATGAAGAAAGGGTTGTAAAAATTCAATTTCTAGAGAAGGAAAAAATATTGTAACATACCCATACTTTTTGACTAGATTTCTATAAAATTCCTGCGAGAGGCAGTGAATATGCTGATAATGTGGTGCATGCTTCTGTTGTGCTTCTTTCTTTTAATGAAATTCACATTTAGTGCTTTGTCTATACTTCGAAACCTTTTTCAGTTTGTCTGAGATTAAATATGCCATCTATTTTTTTTTCAGTTTTGTTGTTGTTGTTTTCAGTTTAGAGGAAGTTCTGCATTCAGAGGAGTTTCAGAATCTCAATATGAAATTGCACAAATGTATGTTTTTAAGTTCTATGGGAATTTATTTATTTGATTTCTTTGCTACATCACTAATTGTGAGTCAGTAGATGATCACGCTTTCAGTTAAACTTGAGTGTTTCAAGAAATCAAAATACAACAGAAAGTAAATAATGATAAAAACTATAATTGGCTAAATTATGCATATATTTTTAATATATTGGGAATTTTGTTGTTTGGTGATTCATAGGTGTGGATGAAGCTACCATTATTGACATCTTGACTAAAAGAACAAATGCTCAGCGTCAGCTGATCAAAGCTACCTATCAGCAGACTAAAGGAAAGGTAAAGTATTCAAACCAAGCTTAAATTTACACGCTGAAAATCAATGTTTCTCCTGGGTCAGATGTTATATATGAAACTAGAAAGAAAACTGACCATAACACTGTTCCTTAAGTAAGTATATGAACACTGGTACAGGGATGGGCCTGTGGCTGTCAGTGTTCTCTGAGTTGTAAAACTGCTAGTCCCTGGAACTGAGAAGCTTGGAAGTTACTGCATGTTTCTGGAAGGTGTTCAAATCACTGTTACTCTTCCCTGTTACAGACTTTTTCCAGTTGAAAGTGTAACTCCAAATTGACATTGCAATTTTGCAGTTGCCAACACTGGAGTTGCTGAGCGTTTGCTCCTTGGACAGGGATTCCTTTAAGTGCAACTTTTAAAAGCCAACTTAGGAAATTAGTCTAATATCTTGTTTTAGCCTAGATTTCCTATTTATTTTCAGGAAAACCTCATTTGTGGTTTTCACAGCCCTCTCTTCCATCAGAGGAAGCTCCAGCTTTGCAACTATATTTTTTTTAATTATTATATTAAAACATAATTTCAAAGACACAGGGAGACTAATTCTCTTAGACTATTTGATACCCTAGTTCCTGGCACACCATCAAAAGCAGAACAATACTACCTATGGACATAGTGCTTGTTTCTGTAAAAATCATGTTGGTTTAGCTGTCTTGACAGAGCAGATTGACATTCTCACTTCTACAGCCACAGCGTAGCCACATAGTGAACAATAGGGTTAAATGTTTAATGTAACAATGTAAGAGTACTGAGGATTTTCAGAGAGAAGACAGAATAAATCATAGGATTTTTTTTTTTTTTTGCACTTAAATTTAGGTCAGATTAGAATGTAGCCCACTCTTAATTTCAGGACTTGTAATTTTGTTTATGTATGTCCAGAGTTTTCACTACAAACACTGTATCCTTCAGGCAATAAATTGATTTATTCAAATGTTATACAGATAAGCAACTCATTCATAGTTTTAAGAACAATGTAGCATTACCTTTTCTTGGAAAACAAGCAGCCTATTTTGAATCTTCTGATGCAGTAAATGAGTGAATATAACTGAACTGCAATGTGTGAAAATACTCCCGAATATTTGCCAAAAAACTCTGATGCTTTGATTAACATAAAGGTATCAAATAAAAAACTTTACATAGAGCATCATAATTCTTTGTAGAAGATGAAGGAATGATTTAGTCTGAGATTCATCAGAGGTCAGACTAATTTTTGGACTGTAGCTGAGCGGCAGCTACATTGTTATCATTCATTAGCTTAGAGTTTGTCTTGGGTTGAGCTGGCAAAATGCCAACTGTCCAAGACAGAGTGAAAAGGGTTCCTACCCCCAGCCAACCAAGGGAAAGAGAAGAGGGGGAGAGGGAAAAAAAGAAAAATCAGTCCATTATATCAGTCCATTGCACCTTTCAACCTTTCCAGCAGCAGGTGCATGATACGGAATGTGATATACCCATTCAATACCATGCTTCCTTGCCCAAGTGGCCACTAGACTGTTCTTGAAATGAGTCCCATTGTCTGACTCAATGTGATCTGGAGTACCATGCCTCCACAGGACCTGTTTCTCAAGGCCCAGGATAGTATTCCGGGCCGTTGCATGTGGTACCGAATATGTCTCTAATCATCCGGTGGTCACTTCTACCATGGTAAGCACATAGCGTTTACCTTGGCTAGTCTGTGGCAATGTGATGTAGTCAACCTGCCAGGCCTCTCTGTATTTATATTTCTCCCAGTGTCCACCATACCAGAGGGGCTTCAACCTTTTTGCCTGCTTAATGGCAGCACAGGTTTCACAATTGCGGAAAAAAATCATGTTCTTCTTATTCTTCCTGACAGAGTCTGGAAGAAGCTTTGAAAAAAGTTCTGAAAAGCCACTTAGAAGATGTTGTTGTGGCTTTGCTCAAAACTCCAGCTCAGTTTGATGCTGAAGAATTAAGAGCCTCTATGAAGGTAAGGCAAAATCGTCAGAGGAAAACTTTCTTTAAGAGCGTAAGTAATTACTGGGGCCTGTAAGTTACACTGGACTTTGATTTCCAAGCTTGTGTATTGTTTTTATTTTACCCCATTGTGTAAAATAAATCTCTACTGCTAATTCAAGTTATGGAGCAAGACCCAATAATCTCTGCTGAGCTTCAGGGTCAAAGGGGATTCTTTTGTGAGAATGAACTCTCTCTGCCTTCTGAAAACTAGTTGCTAATGTAGAGATGAAGACCCATAGTGTTTACATACATGTTTACATAAGATAAAACAGAAAGAGAAGAAGGTATTATTCTTCTTAGATTTTACACTGCTCTTTTTTATGCACCATTTGGTCCCTTGAGTAGCTCTTTTGGATACCAGGGTGTTTAATGTGATAAAAAATAATTACAAAACAGCTGAAAGAAAAATATTGCATGGCAGCACAATGTTTTTAATTTTTATTTCTTATTCCATGGGGTGCCTTCAAAGCCAAGTCAATGATTTTCATATAATTTATCTTTTAAATTTGCTCTATCGAATAGCATTTCTAAAAATTGAATCACTTTTATCAGGGTCTTGGAACTGATGAAAATACCCTAATTGAGATTCTGGTATCAAGAAACAACAAAGAGATCAAAGAAGCCAACAGATTCTACAAAGAAGGTAATCCAAAGCAAGAAAAAAGTACTAATGGTATAGCTCTGTAGCAGGCAAATTAGAGTCACAGCCTCATTTCTTAGTATGAGAGGCTGAGAATGTTATGGGAGGCAAATGAAACTTCACAAAAAGTTTGAAAGAGTTCTGGGGGAGGGAGGTCATGCTGACTTTTTCTGACTTAAGTAGTTCCCAATACAGAAGAAAAAGGAACACCATCACTGCCAAAACTGTGGGTGTCTCATGAAAAGAGATATTTTAAAGCATTCTAAGATGCATGTAAAAGTCATCTGTTTTAATTCCCTTGTAGCTAAACCTTGGCTGACATTTTAAGACATCACTAGGCTTGAAAAAAATCTTGCTGATTTAGAAACACAGGCAATGTTAACAGTAGCAGCTACAGGAGGAAAATATTTGAAGAAATTACTGAAGTGTAATGTGGCGTCAGTCATGTATGTCAAATTTACTGTGTTGTCTGCAGTTAAATGCCTCCCTGACACCCAGTCCTGTCAGATCTTGGAAACTAAGCAGGGTCAGGCTTGGTTAGTACATGGATGAGAGACCTCCTGAGAATACCAGGTACTGTAGGTTCCAGTCCTGAGGACTTCTCTGTTACCATCCAAGCTTGCTCAGCCATGGCAGATGAACCTTAGGAGTTAAAGGGTGGGGCCAGTTTCCCACACTCTGTGCCTCACCTAAAAAATCCACTGCCCAGGCTCAAAGGATACACCCATGCGTGTAGAGCCCTTCCCAAATCTTCATTTGCGGAGCCTAGCCATGATGATGACTGTGTTGTCTAATTAAATCATGTTTTCAGAGATTATGAGCCAATTTTTCTAAGACATCTCCATTCAAATAATCTTACAAGCCCAAATGAATAGCATGATTTTTCAGGAGAGTATTGTGATTGAGTACAGTACCTGGTAAGAAAAGCCAGAAATAAGAAAAGTTGCTCAGAAAAAAGCTTTTGTATTTCACAAGCAGAGTCCAAGACAATGCTGCCCACAAGACCTTAGAGAAGGATTTTTTTTGTCAGATTTTGGATTTAACCTCCAATTTTACAGCACATCTAGGATTTATAGGACACCTTAAAAATATACTCCTTCACTAGAAGCAAAATGAGAGAAAGTAAGAAAATGACATTTCTAGTGGGCACATTTTAGTGGGGAACTAAGGAAAGACCAACAAAGATCATGGAATGGTTTGGAAAGGACCTTTAAAAATTGTCTGGTGAACTCAGATGGCAACTTTTGATGGCAAATCAAACTACAATTTGATTTCAGTGCTGAAGAGAGATCTGATACAAGACATTATCTCTGACACATCTGGTGACTTTCAGAAGGCTTTGGTTGCTCTAGCCAAGGTATGCTGTGCTTAAGCATTTTGAGTGACATCATCTGTTATTAAAAAAAAATCAATATTATCAAGACTATTTTAGAGAGACATACAATAAAGATAGATCTGGGTAATATTTATTTCCTTGCATTGCTTTTTATTTCATATTCTAGCCTAGTTGTAATTTTCCTTACTCAAACTATAATGAGATTTTATCTAAAATGCATTTTAAAAAACACTACTGTTTATGGTAAAACATATTTACTGTTTATCTGTTACACTTTTAGTGGTTTTTTTGTTCTGTCTTTAAGCACTTGAAAAGGCAACAGGCATAATGTTATGTCAATTGGCTAGAAATAAAAACCTAAGAAATACTTGCAAATAGAGAAATAAACCTTTTGTCCTGCTGTTAAGGTATGTTTCCAGTAGTTAGATAATGGGACAAAGGCAGGGAATTAACAAGTGGACAAAGTGTTTTTTAAATTTATGTTCAAAAGATGAGTTTAAACACTGGAGCTTCCCATTAAAATGTATAAACATTTGATTTTTGAGTAATAGTACATGAAGCTTGTACATGCACACAGGATTAATTTTTGATACGTCCATGTACATGGCTTGGATTTTCAGTTTTTGCTTTCAAATGAACTTGAAAGAAGTTTATTGAATGATCATCAGGGAGCAGATCACTGGCTCTAATTCTACAATTTTACATCAAGAAACAATACTTCTTGTGGATTTTTATGTAGGTGTTCAGAAATGCCTGATGGCCTTAGAAGTGTGAATTCCAATTTATTACAAAGAAAACAGCTTTATTCATAGAATGATTGACGTAACTGTACCTATTTCCAGTTATATATTGGTATGAGAATGGTTCTGTAGAACTCTAAAATGTTGAGCTTTAGTGAAGTGAATGAATGTTCACTTCACTAGTGTCATTTTTTTATTTCTTTATGTAGGCTGAACGATGTGAAGATCCTCATGTGAATGATGAGCTTTCTGACAATGATGCCAGGGTAAGATTATACTTGGCACTCTGCAGAACTTCTTTTGACCTGAGATTACACCAGCTGCATGTGTTCTGCCTGAATCCTAAACATTGCAGACCTAATAGAGAATGTTATACAGCAGTCTTTTCTGAGGGTATACTATTTACATGCAGTAATATTTTCACTTACATGATGTTGATGTAAGCTCATTATTGGAAGGAAATTTGAACTTCACCCTAATATCTAGCTTCAGAAATGTGTCTGCAAGGCTTCTTCTAGTTCATGTAAAGTGTGAAGACCATTTTAAGGTCAACAAGTGAGGAAATTAGACCCAATCTTCCTGCTGTTTATAAAACAGTTCTTGAATTGAGGGACAAGGGTGGTGTTTGTAACTAGGTAGCATACCTTGACTTATGTGAAATCTTGTGCTGTTTTAAAGGTAAACCAGCAGGAGAAATGAACCCAGCTCCAAAAGAGATTACTAGTTAGAGTTACAATGTAATAAAAAGATTAAAATAAATACAATGATAGAGAGCAAAATCTGGTTTTCACCCACAGAATGGTGTTCAGCCTCTGTGCTGAGCACAATGTGGTCTGCCTAAGTACAAAGTATGAAAAGAAAGGGAAAG
>JAWWLZ010000094.1:4162691-4181352 GCA_035041345.1 Poliocrania exsul | reverse complement strand
GTTTTGTCTTCTTTTATGACTAATGAATTTTTGAATGAAGGTATATGGACTGGCTAAACATTACATTTTTTCCCCCATATTCCTTCTACAAATACTTGTGGTTCATGTTTGCATTGGAATATGATGAAGTAAGTGTCTTACTAAGTATAAAATTGAGAAAAATCAACAAAAATCGTATTGTACTATGTGAAGTGTAAGCTAGAGAAAAGCCAGTCATGTAGAGCTGTGAATGGAAATGAGCCACACCAACTCACTGTTCTCTTGCATAGGTGAATTTTGTAATCTTCATTTGAGCAGTACATAGGTGCTCTTCTATCTGCATTGAAGCACAGTAATTAATTCCACTGGATCTTTGTGAAGTGTCAAATGCTTCTCTCTGAGGATATTTCCTTTTGATGCTTCAGCATGTAGAATATGAAAATTGCTTTCAGTTTCTTTTAATTCTTGGAATTTAAAAAAGCCCGATTTTTTTTTTCCTGATTGCATAATTATTAAGTACAAGCTACTTTGGCATAAACTACCAAAGTCCTTTGGTTTCACGATCGGTAGTTGGAAACTGCAATGCTTTTTTAATCAAATAATCACAAAGGGTTGTATCTGTGTATCCCGTAATAGTTTTTCTACTTTTCCCTTTGAGAAATTGGAGAAACCTGTGGTTGAAAAGAGAAAAATCTGCTTTGGACAAACCTCTGTATTTCCAAATATGTAATGTGCAAGTAAAAGGACACCATAGGAATCTTAGAATTGTTTAACTTGTAAAAATAATTCACAAGTATTATTGTGAAATATGGTATGATATGAGAGGGAAAGGTAAGTATTACAAGCAAAAACTGTTTATACTTTGGATATACCAAACACAAAGTGTGAATATCACAAAGTGCCTTAAATTTCTGACATGTCAAAGCTTCAGAAAGAAACTTTGCTGGGTTTGGTGTCCAGTATGGTGAGGGTTTTTTCCCTTGAGTCCATACATGCAGTGCAGTGGTGCCCAAGGTGCTTTAAGTACTCCAGCTTAGTCACTGTAGTCCCTTTGAGTCAAAGAAATAGGTGCTGAGCCTGCTTACTTTCCCACTTGGTTTTATGACAACAAATAGTGTAAAAGCTAGAACAGGCTCTCCATTATTTTTCTTTCTCCTTTTTTTTGAGCCAAGACAGGTTCTGGTACCTGCATTTCAATGCATTCCTTTCTCCCCCTTTTACGTTTTGCAGTTTATTTGTGAATATCTTGGATTTGTCAGTGCTAACTAGTCCCATCACAAATCATTTTAGGATTTCTGTTTTACCTTTGTTCAGGTGATCTCCAATTATAGTGAGGTCAGAGTCTGTTTCAATAATGAATTCAGCAATCAAAACTCTTACGCAAACTCGTCAGTCCACATTCTATGCAGATTACCAGCCTGTCACTGACTTAAAAGAGTAATAAAAATGCCTTATTAGATTTTCAGGAATGAAAATTAGAAACACTTACACTTCAAATAAGGTATTTGAAGTTCTCTGTAATTAGTGGTACTGTTTTATGAGAGATTATGGTAGTGGAATTTGATTTTTTGAGACATATTTGCAGTTTTCTAATTACAGTGTACTCATTCTATAGATTTATGATTTCAGGACAGGGAGCAGTAACTCTGCTAATCTTTAGAAGATGCTTATTTTGTATGAAGTCTCAGGTAGTTAAGGAAACAACAGTATTTTAGTGTGTTTTCTTAAAAAAAAAAGTCTAGCTGATCATATATTTATAAAAAATAATCAGTCACAGCACTTTGAGCCAAGGATGCAACCAAACTTGTTTCCTCTCCTAGGCTGGTCAGTTTTTTCCTTAGAAAGGAAAAATACTTAAGATGTTTTCATATGAGGCAAGTATTTAAGAGAATACTGCTTAAAATATCACCTATGCTGATTTCTATGATAATAAAAACTGTAATTTAAAAACATAATAAGCAATTAGCAAACACAATGGTATAAAAATTATGTAAAGGCTAAGACACTGAGTTAGAAGAATGTTGTTTTAGAAAGGGGTGATTGGTGCAGGGAAGGAATGAACTACTTAATTTCCTGAAGAGGAGTAAGCTTTCCTTTTAGAAATCTAGGTACATAAAGGTGAAATTAGAGAGACAGCAACAAACAGGTTAATGTTTGAAGGTTTCTGCTATGGTGTATTTCTATCCCTTGTTATGGGATAGCTCCTCAAAACACAGCCTGAAAGCAATAATAATCACAACAGTGCTCTGCCTAGCTAACACTTGCCATCTGAGTTTTACATAGGACTTCTACCTGCGATCAGCTGCCTTCTGCTTTCAGCAGAAGGTGGTGAAAGCCATGCCCTGCAGGCCAGCTACAGCTCCTAGGGGTAAACCCATATATGGTCACTTGCCTCTTTGTGCCATGGCTTTGCCATCAAGCTGTATCCAACAGGGGAACCCTTACCCAGACCCCACTATTGTTAGACTAGCCTGTGAAAGCCAACAGTCAAGTGTGTGCGACCTGCCTGCAGAGCAGTCAGCAGTTATTAAAATAACAGTATCACATGAACATGGATGTCCCTTCAGCTGCCCCAAGCCTTTGGAGGAGTGGCATGGACAATAGACAATATTCATCATGAATCAGCCCATCTTCTTACACTGGATAATTTGGCATTGCTTTAAGTCTTGTGTTCTACTCTGAGAATGTTTTACAGACACCCTAGTAAGTTCAGGTTTTCCTCTTACCTCCAGACATGGGGCACTGAAGCACAGACATCCTTCTTAGAGAAGCACCGTGTTCCCTGTACATTAATCACTCTTTGGCCCTTGATTTTTAGGTAGGTATTTGTGGTTAGTTCAAAGAGGTCATGTGGATAACTGGTTTTTTTCACTCCAAAGCAGAGGATGTTTGTCTCCTCTCCTGTAAAGCTCAAAATATTTGCTTTGACAGGTCTCTGAGTATGAATGCTAACACAAACCTCTTTCCAATTCTATCTTGTCTATAGTGTCTGTGAAACAGATATCATAGAATCAGAATGTTAAGTGTTTGGAAAGGACCTTAACAATCATACAGTCCCAATGCCCCCTGCCATGGGCAAGGACATCTCCCACTGGATCAGGTTGCTCAAGGCCTTATCCAAACAGGCTTTGAACACTGCCAGAGTTGAAGCATTCACAACCTCTCTGGGCAACTTGTTGCAGTGTCTCACCACTCTCACAGTAAAATATTTTTCCTAGTATCTGACCTAAATTTCTTCTTTCAATTAGTACCCATATTACTCCTTGTCCTAATACTACAGTTCCTGAAGAGTCCCTCTCCAGCTTCCCTGTAGGTCCCTTCTAGATACCAGAAGGTTGCTCTAAGTCTCCATGTAATGTTCTTCAAGCTGAACAACCTCAACTCTCTCAGTCTTCATAGGAGAGGTGCTCCAGCCCTCTTATCAGCCTTGTGGCCCTTCTCTGGACTTGCTTCAACAGTTCCATGTCCTTCTTATGTTGGGGGTGCCACAACTAGATGCAGTACTCATGAGAGCAGAGGGGGCAAGTCACCTCCTTCAACCTGATGGCCCATGCTTCTTTTGATGCAGCCCAGAATTTGGTGGATTTTCTGGGCTGTGAGCACACATTGCCTGCTCATGTGGAGTTTTTGTCAAGCATCACCCCCACATCTTCCTCCACAGGGTGTTCTCAATCACTTCACCACTCAACCACGTGTGTCTGGGATTGCTGTGGTGCAGGTGTAGGACCTTGCACTTGGCTTTATTTAACTTTATAAGGTTGCATCAGCCCACCTTTCAAGGCTGTTCAGGTTCCCCTGGAGGGTGTCCATTCCTTTCAGCATGTCAACTGCACCACACAATTTGGTGTGAATGAATCTGTGATTGTTGCCCTGCAGAAGTACATTGGGCTTCTCTATCACTGTGAACGGTTTATTCTCAAGAGATGGAGGTTACTACATCTTAAAGCTGCCAAACACACTCCTACACTGAGTCCTCTTAGGATTCCTTCACTAATTTTCCTACCTCAGTTAAGGAAATTGAGTAACAGAGACTAGAGAGAGCATCTGAACCGCTATTTCCCAATTCTGGACTCAGATATCCTGTTTTAGGAAGCTGGTTTCCATGGCACCATCGCTAGAAGCACAAACTATTCATGATTGTAACAAGACTAAGCCATACCATTGCATTTAGTTCTTTGGGTCTGCACTGATGTCCTAGTTTAAGGGAAACCTAAGTGTTTACCAAGACTAGAGAAGGGGACCCCTTCTCAATAACCACTTCACGCCTTATTAAATTGAAAAGAACTTTAACTAGAAAATGTCTATAAGAAGGATAGCTGTTCTTAACTACTATAGATATAGATAAACAGACCAGAGCAAACTACTCCCCCAGCTCTAGAACAATGCAAAACGTTTCCTCCTGGTGCAATTATATTTATGGACAGCAGGTGGCAGTGTCGCACCCCAGCTGGCCTCAAAGTGAGTTCTCAGGCTCCAGCAAGGCAGAGACAAGAGATAATATGACTCACATGAGGGAGGGATGGAATCTTTTCCATGGGGAAGAGCAGACTCTCTCCTTGTCCTTTGTTCAAAGAAGGAAATGCTGGAAGTTGGGGGGTGATGATAGTTCCTAGAAATCTCCCTGCAGCCAAAGTCAGTCCCCAGGAAAATAGGTCTGCAGTGTATCCTGAAGCAGCTGTGACCCTCCTCCCTCTCTGAAGCTCAGGATGAGCTCTCACCCACTCAGCAAATGGTGGCTTCTAGTCCCAGCAGCTGCTGAAAACACAGTGAAGCCAGCACACAGAAATACCTTCTCCCCCTCCCAGTGCTGGGGGTCTGTTTCTCACCTCTACCCCACCATTAAGTTGGAATCTAGAGTCATCAACCGCTCCTTTGTTCTCAGTCCCGGCCCTTCAACTCCCCAAACCCTTGTGTTGGTAGGAAGAGAAGAATTCCCTGAAGGACCCCTCCCCCATCAACTTTTTTCATTTATGTCTTTAGCAACTGACTTCAAAGGTATTCCAGAATGCATTTAAAGAGAATTATGGTTGGGTATTTGTGACTCTGACCATCTAGTTAAGTAAAGCTACCCCACTACTTTCCTGAAAACTTAAAAACTCTAATAAAAACTTCCAAAAAGTCAATTTTTCTCAGAGAGTAAGTTCTGCAGAGCGTCCTGCTGACTTTAAGTAATTCATGTAAATACAATGTTGTAACTATTTTTTGAATGATATTGACCTACTTCTTGCAACCTTTGGATGATGTGCTTAAAAAACATCAAAAGAACACAAGGCATCCTGACTGTGTATAATTCAATATTCAAAAATGTCCTCCTTTTTGCCTCCTTTGAAGCACATCTATCATATGAACAAGTAGATGATGCACATTTATATACCTTCACTGAGGTGGAAGAGACCCACAAGGATTAGGTCCAGCTCTTAAGTGAATGGCCCATACAGTGATCAAACCCATGACCTTGGTGTTACTAGCACCATGCTCTAACCCACTGAGCTAATCTCATCCTTTAATCAAAAAATAGTTTTATTTGTGATGAAGGATGTAATGTTTTGTTGGCAGATCAGTTCCTAGTATCAGTATGCAGTAGGCAGCAGAAGGGAAGATTTACTATAATCAGATCTGGAATAATCATTGTATATTTGCATACTGTGAAATAAGCAATAAAGCGTGGCTTAAGCTCACTCCAGGAGGTTGCCTTTACATGGTGTATGTAAAAGGGGAAGGCCAAGGCAGAAGATTCTGTGCTGTTGTAGTCCAGAATCTGCATAGTAAATCAAGATTTATATTTTGTTCTGTAATGAAGAACATTCTGCCACAATGTCTTTCTACAGCATGCTATATAGTGGCTAAATAGGCTGAAATAATCATCATCTGATGAGTATGTTCAATGTATCTGCTGCCAGCTTCTGGTGTTAGACTAACTTACAAGATTAATTATATTGGAAGATAGAGGTAAATATGCCTAAAGACAGGCTGATTTGTTGATGATGATGTGGAATGGGGAGAAATCTAGAAGCAATGTTTACCAGTTTCATTCCTTGCTCCTCTTTCCTGCAATATCAGTTCTTGAAGGTCTGCTAGGGCACTAAGACACAGGTAAAGGTTTGTATATAGTCTTGCAAAACTCAGTGTCTTCAGTGTGCTTGGAGATGATGAAACAATGAAACTGGGAGATAGATCCCTCTAAAACAGAGTTGTGCATGAGATGTAAATTAGTTTTTTTAAACACAATGGATGGAAAAAACCCATTTCAATGTACTTCCTGAAAATGAGGTATGATCTAACAGAACATAAAGAACAGAGTGCATATATGTATGTTTATGCCTTTACAGACCCCCCCACCATGGAAACAATAGAAACAAAGCCATTGCTATTTTGATAAGGGTTTCTGTTAAGCATATTATTCTCCTTTAAGATTGTTTTCTGTTGTGACATTTTTGTACTTTGAAAATAATACAAGGTTATACATAAAATAATGCAGTCATACTTTGACATGTATGCATTTCACTTAGGTCAGGAAAAGCAGGAGGTATGATGCACTATTCCTGATGAGCATCCAAGAATTGAGCTGGCTGTGCAGCTCTTGAAGTGACAGCTTAGACACTAGAAATATAGGGCTAACAAAAAAGAAGCTTAGAAGATGAGCAAGCAAGATAGCACTGATACTAAGGTAAGTCTGTAGAATTAAGACTGATAAGGAGAAAACATCTCAGCAGTTCTGATTTCTAGAGATAACAGTATAACATGAGAATTATATGGACTTTGAACTACTAAAATAGCTGTTATAAAACATACCACACGTATTTTCATATCAGTGAAGTGATGAGGAATTGGGTGTGGGAATTTACAGCATGAGAATTGGTTTACAAGGCTTTTCAGAGCAGATTTTTAGGTATTTTTACCAGATTATGAAGGGCAAGACTTGATTCCTGGGAAGACTGAGAATTTTGTATGTCTAGAAAAAATCTTCACAACTTAAAAAGAAATGGCAGAAATTTGAAATTAAGAAAATGCTTGCAGTCAGAGGAATATGTGCGCATAGCTGTGTCCCAGTAAGTCCAGTGCACCTGCATGTGCTGGTATACATGTGTTTCAGTTTTCTTACAGGGTTCAGAACCATAAGAAGAGTGGGCATGGTAACAGTGACTGACACACCCTGTTCAAAGAACATTTAATTATTTCATTTATAGACATCAGTTATACTAGTAAATTGAGCTGAAAGCTTCTATGCTGACTCAGGATTGACCTGTTTGAGAGAATTTAATTGAAAATAGTACCTTAAAAGGTCTAGCTAGGTAAAGAGTATGCATGATGTTCAACATTTGCTAAAATTTCTAAAAGTCCATTCTTTTATTAAAAGCTGTAATGCTTTTTTAAGAACTACTTCATAGGAATATAAGAAGTCTAAAGACAAAAGCAGTGCAAGAATCAGAAAATAATGTTTGGCAGGAGGCTGGAAACAGTTTTATTATTGTCCCTGTTTTTGAAATAAGAGTTTATGTGAAACTACTGCTAAGTTTGACAGCTGCTATTTCAAAATGCCCTGAGGCATATCCAAGAACCAAGCAGGCTTTTCTCCTCTGGTTTTTGGGGTGCTGCTGAGTTTTTGGGGTTCCTGATCTAACAGTGGAAGTATCTTCTCCCTGGTGCTCCCAGAGGCTCTGCTCCCAGACTCCTGCACTGGAACAGGGTGGTCTGAAGGCAAGCCTCTTCTATAGGGGAGGAGGAGGGAGAGCTGAGCACCACAGAGGAAGATGAGACTTGGCTGGGCAGGAAAGTTAGAAATGGAGAGACCAGAAAATGGGAGAAACATCTAGAAAGAGCAAGCAGATGGGAAATACAGGTAAAATCCAGAGGCAGATGGACACTGGAGCTCACAGTCAACACAGTGGTGTAACTGAAGGCAACAAAATAAAAGAAGTGGTGAAATAGAAACAGATGAGAGGGCAGAGCTGAGAAACAAAAGAAGTAGAGCCTGGGATTGCTTACAGGAAGAGGGCTAGTTTGGGATAAGAGAAACTGGAGATAGAATGAAAAGTGAGGTTTGAGGTAAGTTGGAGAAAATACAACAGACTGGAAACAAAACTCAGAATGAAGGGAGAATGGTGTCTGCCTGTTTTCTTTGTTCATACTTGGTACAAGCAGCCATAATTGCTGGAGGTGCTTGGTTTGGTTTGATGGCTGAGGTCCTTTGGACATTCCAGGGATGCAACCCTGCAGGAGACAGTGACTCCATGCCTCCTCCTTTGCATTTTGTCAGTGTGGAAGAAGTGATATAGAGAACCCGAGTACTCAGAAATTTGGGGATATATCCAAATTTCATCACTCTGTTAAGATTTTAATTAATACACTGGTCACATGGTATTTTCTTGTTCACTGCTCGAGTTCATTGTCATGAGCTGTAATATGGCTACTGTTTCTTTTTCACCTTTTGCCTTCAATAATGTCTTGATTATGTGTGATTCAAGTCTTGAGAATTCAAGAGAATTATTGATTTCCTGTTTGGCCTTTCTGTTAGGTTTATCACGAATGCTGTAACTAATACCATGAATTTACTTTAACAGCACCCTAAAAAATGACCAGGATTAAAACTCAAGGATTAGGAGGGCGAGCTGCGATGCTGGCAAACCTGATCCAAAACTCATATGCTGATTTCGGGATACCTGTGATCCGGTTTCCCGACGTGAGGAAGAACTTGGGAGGGTGGAAGCAAAACACCGGCGGCCCTGGGGGGAAGCATGTCCGCGGTGGGCTGCAGAGAGGATGCTCGGCCCGACTGTTAGGGCTTCCCGGGCGGGCGGCAGCGAAGGCAGAGCCGGTACTCGGCCGCCTCGCACAGAAAAGCGTCATCGCTGCCGTGCGGCGGCGTACATCTTCCAGTATTGGGGGCAGAAACCATGAAGCGCACAGCTCACCGAGAAGCCGGGGGTAAAGGACGGAGACCCACGAAGGCGCCGCCCGCCTGCCTGCCCCGCCGCCTCCGCGGGACAAGGATCGCGGACCCGGAGGGCATGGCGGCCTGGCGGGATCTTCTTTTCACGCCGCTGCGCTCCGTCTGCCGAGGCGGCCGGGAGTGGCGCGGCGATGGCTGGCGGCAGCCGTCCGGAGAGCGTGCAGACCCGCTGATGAGGGAAGCACCGCAGGGGAGGGGCACGGATGGCGGTGCGGTCGGGGGCATGGCTGCTCTCCTTCCCGGAACGGGTGGCGACGTGCCCCAGGGCAGGCGGCTGCCGGTGGAGCAGAGACTGTGGAGACCAATACTCTTCATCCTCACCTGGACCACGGTCCCTTTGGCTTTAGAAAAGGCGTCTCCGCGAGGTGGTGGGCGTCTGGCTCGGTGCTAAAGCTCTTCTGTTTCTAGCGGCGTACACAACAATCTCCGTGCCATGAGCGGCGTCTGACCCAATCCGTAAATGGTATCAGGTCCGTCTGAAAGTTCAGGTGACTTGAGGAGAGAGCATATCGGTTAGCTCTCGGCAAATAGAAACCCCCGGGCTGCCGAGAGCTGCTTCGCCAAGGATTTGATGTTCTGGTGTCGATACTGATTAGCTCCCCTCTGCTTGTGCACTTGAGTGATTTTATACAGACACACACACGCACATCTCTATGTATTCTAGTAACCATGAAAGGCTTATAGCCAAAAAGATTGCCCACGCTATGAGCATGGCCGTTTTGTACTCGTGCTGTTTGAATGCCTTGAGGTTAGGTGTACCATGCAAAAAAAAGAATCTGGCTTTAGTACGTTTTCACTTCTTTTTACTATGATGCTAACTGAAAGGTTTTTTTGAGGGTGTTTGTTGTTTGTTGTTTGGGAGTTTTGTTTTTTGTTTGGTTTGGTTTGGTGTTTTTGTTTGGTTTGGGTTGTTTGTTCATTGTTCAGGTTTTTTAGGTTTGGTTTGTGTGTGTGTGTGTTTGATTGTTTTGGTTTTGGATTCTTCGGTTTTTGTTTTGTAATTTCAAGGTGGAACGTTTGTGATTCAGATATTGGGGGTTTAAGAACGGAGTTCGGCTACTACACATAACATTGTAAGAATGGATGATATTTACCACAGATCATCCTGTAGCAACATATCTACGGTATCCATTTCTGTTATAGTTGCTGATAAAAATATGTTTACAGTGAGTATGTCTGTTTATGAATATAATTTTCAAAATAGGTAGCATCTGCTTTTACACCAAGGAAAGAATGAGCTAGTGTTTTAAGTTGTGAACATTGGAAGTTAAACTACAAACTCCTGTTACCAAAACAGAATGGCCAGTTTTTAGTTTCATACATTTTGGACCTCTCAGAGGAGCTGAAGTGTTACCTTATAAGCTCATACTGGTATGAGCCTGAAATGAGTTTAAGGAAATACAATCATAGTGTGTTTAATTAATTTAATTTAATTTAATTTAATTTAATTTAATTTTATTTTATTTTATTTTATTTTATTTTATGTTTTAAATTCAAAGCATGCTGTGAAGTGATGACATCAGTTTACAGACTTTGGTAAGTTCATGTTACAGCATAACAACCTTATTTAAAGGTTGTTATATAGTAGTATAAAACCCCACAATAAGCATAAAACAGATTATGTTTGTACCTGTTTCCTTAATTTTTTATGGCTTGATAAGGAACAAATGCTAAAGCTTTCTTGACTGTTACAAGGTCAGGGATGCAGAGATTGCCCAGTAGTGAATGTGCTGAAGTATGTTGTCCCAGGAAGTAACCAGAATCAGGAAGAAAACATAAGAATCAAACAGAACAAGAGCAAGACATTTTTCTTGGAGCTCCACCTTCACTTCTTTTTGTTTTAGTGTTGAAGAAACACGAAGCAGATAATTGTTACTTGTTACTGCTTCCCCCTCCTTCCCTTTGTGACCGCCTAAGTGAAAGGTAAAAAAACATGTAGTAGTTTTAAAAGACCAGAGAGTGGGTGAGTTTAAAATTTCTACAGCTCATAAAGGCAAAATTAGTTTCAGTAAATATGCCTGTCTGTGCATACACATGATTATGCGGTACACATAGTACTCCACTCTGGGCTGCAGGTAATGTTTTCAAAAGGATCTAAAATATTTATGTGCCTGGGCTTCAGTTTCCAAAAGTGTTGTTCGCACCTAAGAGTGTAGGTACCTCATGGACCTGGCAGCTTCAGCATCTCTCATCCCAAGGAGTTCTTACCGCTGCATAACTGCGGAAGAAGGTGCCTCAAATAACAGAAAACAGGTTTTAATGGTCACAAGGCCAGAATTGTCCTTGATTTATGGTATTGCCTTTAATGTGGGATAGAAGTACAGGATATCATGTCAGGGGAAAGCTGCAGCAGTAAGAAGGGAAGGTCAGTCTCTTTACATTGCTTTCAACACCATGCTGAATGTGACTAGTTACAAACAGGATGGCACAGACCATGCTGGACTGCTGTATCCCATCTACAGTGTGGCTCTCATCTGGTCTCCTGAAGCTGAATGAAACCTTCTCTGGAGGAAAATCAGGGGGAACCATGTGCAATAGTTTTCCTACTTCTTTTCCTACATAAATCACTCCCTTCATCCCTCCTTTCTGTGGTTTACATTATAGTAAAATTATTTTTCACTTAGTAGCACTATGTGAACTAGATAGGTGGGTCCCTCCGCATGTGTCCACCAACAAGCCAATCTATAGATTTTTGTATGCTGTCCAGGGAGTTGATGGGTCCAAGTAGGGTAATCCAATTTTTTGAGAATTGCAGTAATGAGTTTGAGACTCCTCAGGCAGTTCACAGGACAAGAGGAAGCTTAGGTGGCCACAGTTTGGCAAGTTGTGATCTGTATTCTTCTCAAACTTGCTCCATCAACTGCTGTGTAAACCTTCTCTGATTCTTGTAATACATAAATGTATTTCTGTGTAACATGCATTCTGAGTAAACTCTTGTGATGCACCCTGTATACTTTCATGTCCTAGTTTAAGTGTTTACCAAGATTACAGGAGGGGACTCCTCAATAACCACTTAGCCCCTTATTAAATATAAAAAAAGAACTTTAATTAGAAAATGTATATAAGAAAGATAACTGTTCTTAACTACTATGTATATATATAGATAAAGATATAACTATGAACAGACCAGAGCAAACTACTCCCCTAGCACTAAGAAAAAAACCCAACCCCCTAGAAAAACCTGTAATTTTCTCCCTGTGCAATGATATTTATGGACAGCAGGTGGCAGTGCCGCACCTTGGCAAGGTGAAGTCTCAGCCTTTTCCCACCGAGGCAGAGACAAGGGGGAGTGTATGAGTCCCGTGAGGGAGGTATGGAACATTTTCCGTGGAGAAGAGTACTCTTGTCCTTTGTTCAAACAAGGAAATGCTGGAAGTTGAGGGGTGGTGGTAGTTCCCAGAAATTTCCTTGCAGTCAAAGTCGGTCCCCAGGAAAAAGTGTGTCCTGAAGCAGCTGTGACCCTCCTCTCTCTCCTCTCTCTCTCTCTCTCTCTCTCTCTCTCTGAAGCTCAGGGTGCCCAGAGATGGCGCGGGGAAGGGGAAGAGCAGAGTCAGAAGGAGCTCTCACCAGCTCAGCAAATGGTGGCTTCTAGTCCAGCAGCTGCTGAAAACGAAGTCAAGCCAGCATACAGAAAAAACCTCTCCCTCTCCTGGATGCTGGGGGTCTGTTTCTCACTTCTGCGCCACCATTAAGTTGGAATCTAGAGTCGTCATCTACTCCTTTGTTCTTGGTCCTGGTCTTTCAACTCCCCAAACCTTTGTGTTGGTAGGAAGAGAAAAATTCCCTGAAGGATCCCTCCCCCACTACCTTTCTTTTTTTGAACCTTTAACATTTTAATTAGCAGTTCTTTTGCTTTACATTCACACCTCTTAACATTTCACCTCCGTTTTTGAGCTGGTAATACTTTTGTGTCTCAGTCCTAAAGGAAGAGAGGCCACTTTGAGGTGCTATAGTGCTTATCCTGCAAGAAAAGCAGGATGTATCAAGTACTTGTCATCATCCTTTTCTTAGGATTGTCATTGCGTTGCATCTTGCTGTAGTGCAGTTTCTGGTACATGCTGTTTTGAGTTGTACAGTTCCCTCAACCCAAGACACCATCATATGGGAACAGAAGGAGGTACTCGAAAGCAGTTGCTGGAGTTTCTAGCTGTTTTTTTTCACTAGGACAGAAGCTCGGTGCTGTCATGCTGTACATTGATACTGTTTCCAAATCAAAAGTCCTTGGTTTGCTAATGAACTTGGTGCTTGTGGTTTTTCCTAATTATTAAGTCTCAGTGTTGTCAGTAATGAAAAACTCTGCACAGGAACTGTATCTGGGCAGACACTCATCTCCCAGTATTTGGCGTTGTCAGTTCTTAAACTTGGTAAACACCATGGTTGCAAATTGCTCTCAGCCTTGTGGTGTGAAAAAATTAATATATTTTCATTATAAAAATTATTTCCTAGCTCCCATGTAGTGCTAGGGATTATACATCGGCAATGGCCTGTTGTGACTGTAATGTCAGTTGGTCTAGGCTGCATTGCTGAGGTCAGGTTACACCTAGAAAGGGTGGCATGATTTCAGGTTTGATCAGTCCTATTGCTATAAGCCAGTGTAATTAATTATGTTATATTGGTGTATATAACCCACAAAGAGGCATATCAGAGCTTCTACTAGTACATTCCAAGTGCTTATGAAATGCATTATCTCTCTGCCTGCCAGCCAAGTGTTTCAGAAAGATTGGGTGACAGTGCTGTGCAACCTCAGCTCTGTTAGCTTGTACTGTCCATTCTCCTTGTGGCACCCTCCTTGCCCATGCTCTGGCCTTTCCCTCATCCCTTGTGCCAGCATAGCTCATGAGACCATCTGAACACAGATGCAGACAGGCATCTTGGTGAGCAGAGTGTGGTGCTGGAAGGTTCCATGCTGTTTGGAGCTGTGACCTGAGGGAGAGGAGTTGTCATCGTGGTGGAGGAGACAGATGAGAATGTCTGGGGACATATCCCAGTCTGCTGGGAGCCAAGAGCCGCAGCCCAGCTTTGTTCCAGGAGGGCAGCGGTGATGGCTGTAAAGTCATCCAGTGCAGCCCTACGTGAAACGAAACCACAGCTGCTCCTCACTGCCTGGTCACAGTGAATCCGTGTTTGGGGATGCCTTTGGCTGCTGCTGCAACCTCCAATGCAATAAACAAACAAGGGGATGAGCCTGGCATCACAGAGTGTGTCTAGGACATAAGGCTGAAGCAGCAGTAAGACCTCCTCAAGAGCTCAAGGGTGTGTTTGGGTGGCATGTGGGGCAGAGGTAGGAGGATGTTTCTGTCCTTGCAGTCCCTGGTGGCTGCTCCCAGGCCATGGCTGGCTCTTCCTCCAGGTGGTTTGAGGTGAATGCTTGTGGATCTGTGATATTTGATGGGTTAGTGACATGGCTTACATTTAATAATGACCCACCATTGAAAAGGAGACCTTTTTTGTTTACTAGGTAGTGTGGAGGGAAGAGCTGAGGAGAATGGTGAGACATGTCCAGGTGGGATGACCGTATCTTCAGCCTCTTTAGAAACCACCTGAGCTTCATCTTTCTTTAGAAAATGCAATTTCTGTCCTGTCTTGTAGGGTGTACAAGGGCTGCTGTTAAGCCCAGGAAGATTTTGTTACTGTGTGGGACAAGCAGTAGAGGAAAAACAATAATGGTGATAGGAGTGGCAGTCATAATCGCTACAAGTGTATGGATCACTCACATCATCGAATCATAGAAGTATAGAATGATTTGGATTGGAAGGGACCTTAAAGATCAACTAGTTCAAACTCCCTGCCACATACAGGGACACCCTCCTCTAGACCAGGTTGCAGACTGCTGTCAAACTGTGCCTTACTGGACCCTTCATGCTTCACCAACTGAATTTTGCAAACTGCATTTGCTTTCCATGTTAAATACTTTAGATATATCTCTTCTTCAGAGAATCACCTCTCTAGTCCTGTGTTGTGAAAATATAAAACAAGGAAAAGAAACTCTGAAATGTACTGTTAGGTAATTTTCTTGTCTTCTGCCTCCTGGTTTAAACTAGGAAGATCTTTGTGCTGTGTGATTTTGGATGCTTTGATGAAGGAAACCACTGTTACAGCAGTGGGTTATTGACCTTTGTAGTTGCTCAGTGCTGGATGGGTGAGACATAATTTCAAAAAGAGCAAGTCGATTAGTTCTTTGCTAAGACCAAGTGCTGAAAAAGTAAGAAGAGCCACATTTCAATGATCTCAAAGTGGAAATCTGAACAATACTTTAAGCATTGTATTGACCCTCTGAATAATATAATTGATACATCATTTTCTTATGGCTACCTGGATTTTGATTTCTTTAAAATGACTTAGAAGATCATTTTCTATGGGACACAGAACTTGCCTTGAATATTAGTGATTTTTTGATTATATTGCATTCGTTCATAAAAGAAGACCAAATGCTTGATTTTGTTTGGGACTGACCTCCAAATTCCTGTCAATTCAGACAGATAGAGGTGTCCAATAAGAAAACCAGGCAGATTTTGTCACCAAAAGAGACATAGTAAAACAAGGCCATTGTTAATTTTAAGATTTATAACGATTTGCAAATACAGTTTGAATTAATTTGCTATTTTGTGCTCTATAGTGGTGTCTGCTCTTGGCTGTCACAAGTTTTGGGCAATTTGGACAGTTTTCCATCAACTAAAATCTTTACAAGATGTCTTTCTTGTATCTTCCTGTATGACTAACTTCCTTACTAATCTTATGCTGGTTGTTGAATTTGCTTTATAATAGATCATACACTGTATTATGCTGTATTTTAAATCTGCCAAAGTAATACAAACATAAGTTTTTAGCAAGGTGGTTGCAATCAGCCCTATGCACAGACTTTTTTTCATTGCCAGTGTGGGCCACAGTTATGAAACAGGGAGGTCCAAACCTTGTCAACAGTTGCCATGCCTCTAGAGCAGTGGGGTTTGGAGCAGCAAACTTTAGGTTGGCTACTTTAGGCTGAATTATGTGTCATGTCACAGAGACTTTTTGCATTTCCAGTTGGGGAGTGGGCCAGGAAACCTTTTTTAAAGTAATTTGCAGATGTCTAATGCCAGTATAGGATTTCTAGCCATGTTTTTGGAACCTTGTCACGTGAAAAAGAGGGGCAGATTTTGTGTCCCACTTGTATTAATATAAAGCTATTAGCTATAAGCGTCCCCAGAACATCGAAGTCTTATGAACCCAGCACTGCCTGCCTGACACTGAGCAGAACACAGGCTGCAGCGGTCTTTGACACTCTGCTATGAGACTTCACTTAATAGAAAGAAAGAACTTTCTCTATGGCAGCTCCTGAAATTACTTTTATTAATATAAGTATGTGACAGTTATTGTGGGTTTCGTGTTGCTGGTAATAATGTTTAGCTGTATGGTTGTAATTGATGACAAAAAACACACAAAACCAAAAGAAACCAGCACAAAACATATTCTACAGACAAGCACACCAAACAAGTTTCAATACCGAACTTGAGCAGTTTATCCCCCACAACAGACTGGACTAACAACAGGAAAGTACTAACCAGAAACACAACCTAAACCACAAATCTAGAACCCCCTTGGTAACACAGAGCAAGAAAATGAACTGCACACAACCTTCTCTGTAACACAAAGCAAAAGGAAAGAGTATAGCTGTGTCCCATTAACACATGTTAAAAAAACCCAACTGCACACCTTGAACACAACAATAAATATAAAGTAAGATATATACCTAGTAAGTTATGAGGTGTAAGGCAAGGTATAATAATTAAAGTAGCAAAATACAGTTAGTATGTAAAATGCCTATAGAGTAACGATATAGCTAAGTGAAATTATCACCAAAGTAGCTGTGAGGTAAAAGTGAAAACATATTATAAGGGTATAAGGTACTTTATAAGGTATAACGTAACAGGCATGGTATAAGATATAAGATAGAATGTATAAAGTAATAGATGTTGTAAGAGTGTAAAGTATAAAATACAGAATATAAAGTATAGAGAGTACATAGTTTCTCACCCCTACATTGTCTGAAGAGGTGGGAGGAGACAGGGCAGCTCCTCTCAGCTACCTCCACAGAGACAAATGGCATTTCTCCCCGATTTTTGCTCATGCCCAATCTCTTTTATACCTTTTTTTCTTAGGTGGTTTGAGTGGCTCTAGTCAATAATTGGTTTTGGGGTGATAGACAGATGACATAGGCCTGAGGGTTGCCCCCCCTGTGTTCCCAGAAGATGCGGCAAAGGGCGGCTATGCCATCTCCACAACACTCCACCCTTTATTAATCTTACCATTCTGGCTTTAGCACTTTGGGAAGGCCACTGGGATTCCTTTGTCCTCTGACAATGGTTCTGGGAGTACCCCTCCAGGGGGATGAGGCATTTCCCTCAACTCATCAAGAGCTTATTATAGCTATCACCCCACAAACCCATTTCAAGGATAGGGCTGAGGGATTAAATTGTGATTTGAGATTTTTTTGTAATTAGCTCCTTTGCAAAAGCTGAGCTGTTGTCAGCAGCGTTAAGGCCTGTGTGGCCTTTCCCACCTAGTCTAGTGCCATGGGCTTTGCAGTGGGACAGGACAGTCTGCTCAGATCCATTGTGAGAAAAATCTCTGCTTTAAAGAATTTTTAGAGAGACAAGTTGAAGTAGCAAAGCAAAAAGGGTTTAATGGCCAAGCTGCACGCCCAGGGTGCATCACCACAGTGTTGCCACTGGGGAGCACATGGAGCAGAGGGGCTAGCTACAATTTATACCCTTCGCTCCACGCCCCCTTCCCTCTCCTCCGGGAGGCCGATCCTCCTTTGCCCTTTTTTGGCATCTCGCCTGCTGATTTGATGTTGCTTTTATCACCCCACTTCTTCTCTCCTTATTTGGGCAATTTCTTACTGCACCATCGATGCTGATTGGTGCATCCAGCCGTCCTATCAGGCCCTACCACTGACCGCAGTCCCTGACAAAAGCCCCCCTGCTGGGACTGCTGCCTCATAGACTTCCTGCCAATTTTCGCCTGTCTAACCTGCATATGGAAAAATCCCCCTCCTGTAAGTCCAGCCCTATTTCCCATAGACAATTAACACAGAACTTTTAATTAACCTGTGCAACCATTAACCAAAACCCCTTACTCTACACTTCCCACAACGAACCCTCTCTCCTCACTTCTCACATCCTCCAGCTGCAAACCAGGAGTGCCTCCGTGAGCACATGCTTGGTCCTCGTAAAGTGCTATTTGATGTGTTTTTCTAAAACATTGCAGCTCAGGGATAGCAGAAAGCCTTAACTGATTACTTAAAAAACTTAAAAAGTAAAAAGTAATAAATTAATAAAAAGTCTAGCATCTCAGATTGGGCTAAGCTTTCCATCAATTCGCTAGCTCTGTGCTTCAGGAGCTAAGCTGGAGCTTCTTTGACAAGGACAGTTTTGGGTTTAGTATTTCCTGTGTTTTGTTGTCATAGCCCCACTGAAATTTGCATTCAGAAATATTCTTCCTGTTGTGTTGTGTGGTCTACTCTGGGATCAGAAACACCATGTTGTAAAGCCCATTAAAGTCAAAGAGTTTTTGTTTTATTGGCAAAGCTTTGGATAAAAATATTGGAAACAGTTTTATGAGCCTTTGATGTTAAGACCCCAATCCAGAACAGCACTTAGACATCCATACTTGGCTTTTAAGTGCAGTTGATGAATTGTGAAAGAAAATCATAGAATCATAGAGTCGATTTGGTTTGAAAAGAACTCCGAG
>JAWWLZ010000094.1:4118314-4131637 GCA_035041345.1 Poliocrania exsul | reverse complement strand
AACTGTTTAAAAGACGTGTAGATGTAGCACTTTCGGACAAGATTTAGTCGTGGACTTGTCCGTGTTAGGTTTGCAGATGGACTGGATTTAAAGACTTTTTTTCAAACTAAGCGATTCTAAGATTCTCTGTATGGGAAATAATGAGAAATATTTTCCTAGTCCCCACCTCTTTGACACAGAAGTGTTCAGAGAACTATTGTGTAGTTCAGCCTTTTTACTCCTGGCTCTTCCAAAGTGATTATCTGTTCAGGTTTTCTGTATGTCTGATCATATTTTCTCCTTTTCTGCGTACTTTTTTTTCAGGTGTAAAAGTCATCTTTTGGGGTAGGCAGACCAGCACTGTGCTCAATATTCTAATTTAGATATTCAGTGAAATATGAGTATTTTACACATTGTTCTATATTCATCTAAGGATAAATTCTTATAGGCTATATGCCTTTTTACTTCTTTCTTAGTTACATCCAATTTATGTTCATGCTTTCAGAAGGCAGGTCCAATAGAATTTTTTTTCTGATTGTCACAGGTATTCTGATTTCAGTCTACAAAATAATTGCCTTACTTCCACTTACTCTGCTGTATTTACTCATGTTGTTATTATTGTACTTTCATAGTATTTGTTTTTACAAAGTTCTAACTGTATTGATATGGCATAATTTGACAACTTGTCTTTCTTAACAATTGGCACATTTTCTACTGTCTTTTGTGCTACTCTTAGAGGGGCTGATTTCAACTGTACTTCAGTTCTCTGGGAACTCTTAGGTAAATACAATTTGCTACCACTTTATAGATGGCTTCTATAGTCCTTTGCACTGATACTTCAATTTGACACAATTCCTCAGATTTGTCTGCCATAAAGAACAGCCTCAGTATAGGACTTTCCCAACCTGTTCTGTAGTGAGGGGAAAGGCAATGAATGAGTTTGCTGTGTCTACAATAACCTTATCTCCTTAAGTGTTTCTTTTATACCCTGATCATCCTCTGGCCTTTTACAGATCCAATGACAGGCCCCCTACTCCCACTCCTCTGCTTTTGATATGTTTGAAAAAAAATATGTACCTGTTCATATCTATTTCAGTACAATGTTCAGCACCACTTGAAATGAAAAGCTATTGCCAAATAATGACTATGTTCTCCTCTTTAAGTAAGACATAAAGATTTCATAATAAGTAAGCGTCATATCTTTGGCTTCTCCAAGCAAAAATGAAAATTACATATACTCCTAAAAGGTTTTCTTTTGACTAAGCAGAAAACAGAATCTTAAATAACAGCTGTTTTCTTCTTGCACTGAAAAGAAAAAAATGTACAAAGCACAGTTTTAAAGTTTGCCTTTAACTTAGTTGCTTTCTTAATTAAAGAGAACTGCCAGACCTGCAATCATCAAAGGCTACAGCTTCTTCAGGGTTCTTGTAGTTGTATGTTCAAATTTTGAATTATGTATTTAAGCAGCACTTTTTAGGTGATTGTGGAGTCAGTATATTTCTGTTTGAGTGTTGCAAGGAAACATTCATAATTATGCATAGATTGTGGCCATTTCTTTTAAAACTCTGGTCCTAGATGTTCAGAAGGTAATGATTGTAACCACCTGTAATTATGTTTCTGTTTAAATGTCAATTCAATCTCAAATGTACTTCACACCAAGGAATGTCATTCTAGTAGTTACCAAATGGCTGTCTAAACATCTTCAAGCACACTGCCAGCTCAAGGAATGACTGCCTGAGGAAATTTAATACAAGAATGGTCAGTCACTATGAGCTATTTCTGGAAGAAACACCAGTAATTCAGGATATATGCATAAGTATTCTTTTTACATGCGACAATTCTGTAATATTTATTGGTCATCTTTTCACATCATTTCTGTCAAATGTCAGTATGTACATGGAATGGACTAACTTCAGGTTAGCACTAGCATCTGCCCCATCTACTCTCTTCATTCTGTTAATTCCACTGCATTTCCTGTACATAGGTGTTCTGTAGAAAAACTTTATATGAATTTATATGAACTTCATATGTCTAACTTCTCTGATATTTTGCATGTAGAAACCCTGCTAAGCTCTGTGCAAGTGCCATGAGTAGAGTGCTTGCACTGTTTGTACACTGTTGTGAATAGATCTCTACTTCATGCTTTCTTTCAGAAAGTTTAATGCACATTCTCTCTCATATTTGAAAAAAGTTTGCTTTAAAGAACTTACAGTTCTATACAGAGATTTTGAAATACAGTATCTTGAAATAATTTTTGCCATGTGTCAAAAGAAAAGCTTTCCTCCTGCATTATCATACATTGGCATTTGAAGTGACTTAGAAAGTAGAGAATGTATTATCAGAATCTGGTTATAAAAGTCAAATTTGCACAATTCTCTACAAATGCTGGTTTTATGGTAATTCAGTTTTACTTCCCCTCTTTGTTGGATTTTTTTACACAGATGCTTCCTCCAGCGTATTTTTCTCTTGTACTGTGCACATTAAATAAATTGAGAAACAAGTAATTGTGGTAAAGAGATTATTAGCTGTTTGGGAATGTTTTATTTATTTCCAAAAGTAATTTTCTAAGATTTTTTTTTTCAACTCTGTCCATCTGGAGGTTGGTGCATTGGAACAGGCAATGCTGGATGCTTTAGTGATGGACCGTGTGGATTTTGTGAAGCTATTAATAGAGAATGGAGTGAACATGCACCGTTTTCTTACCATATCTCATTTAGAAGAACTCTACAATACAGTGAGTATTTGAAGTTCCAATGTACAACTGGATAAGAAAGATAAGGAAACCTGGAAACAATGCTGTTTTTCTTAAGAGATCTGATAGTTAGGCCACATTTTTTTATGAAGGATTTTTGTGAAAAAAAAACAAACAACCAAACAACCAAACAAACAAGTGAAAATTAACAGGTTTTGCTAATTTTTTATTTTAATGTGAGATTTTTGGATTAGTGTACCAGCTGTTTATTTTTGATTCAGTCATGAACCAGAGTGAGTACTCACAGGAAGCTCATGAGAAATATGTTCAGATTTAAATCTGGTATGTAATATATACTTGTCTTGCTGAAAATGGTATGTTGTTTAGATCAAAGCTATACCAGCTTCTTTCTAGACTACGCCATGATATAAGATAGTAGAGGTGTTGCAGATTGATGTTGAAATATTTTTTAAGAGGCTTGATGGGAGAACTTGAATTTCAGTAGCTTATTCTGAAGATTTTTAGCTGCTAGTTTTTACTGTATTGATTTTCTACTGTAGAATGACATTTTTTTACTGTCTTTTCACACCACAGAAACAAGGACCATCAAATCTACTCTTACATCACCTGGTTCAAGATGTGAAACAGGTAACAGACATAAGAAAGGCTGGTGAGCAAAAATGGTAGCTTAGAACTTCAGTGTCCACTGGCAAAGTGCTGTCAGATAATACAAAGGAATTTTAGAAATAGACATGATGGGTTCATTATTATAGTCCTATAGATGCTAAATACTTTTATCTTAATCCCACCGATTCCCTAAGCAATTAACTAGCACACTGCTACTGAGACTCCCAAGGGTCCTGTACTTTAATTTCAAAGCCAGGCAGTTCATGTAGATCAAATTCTCTTTCTCAGATTACTAGTGACATTATGAGGTGATTGTACAAAAGATTTAGTGAATTAGTGCAATAATTATGCTCATTGTTTTAAGGTTTTCTTTTTTCCCCTCCCAAAAATAAAATAATCTTTTCTTGTTGAGCAATAACAAAAAGGTCCTGTGACAAGATATAATGTTTTAATGTGCTGCATTGTCTAGGAGAACAGAACATGTCAGTGAATGACTACTGCATGGAACACTGGCGCCATTAATAATTTAATGGCAGCCTTGTTACTTATATACCTCATTAATTTATTTCATGTTTCTGTTACTTATTTTACCTCACAGCACTGCTTAGCCAGGAGGGAATGAGTGTTCTTTAGGCATCTAGGCTTCACTGCAGGGGTTTCTTAGATCCAAAACTAGATTAATCACTTAACTCTTCCCAGGGTATGAATGCTAAGATAAAATGAAATGGTAAGTGTGGCTGTTTGCAGAGTTTTATTGGATTCCTGGTATGATTTTGTTGTGGGTGATGTTCATGTCAATTTCATTTATTGTTCTTTAGATAGATGTAAGGTATTCTAGTGTCCTTAACAAACTATTTTCAGTGTTTTCCCATAATGATGAACATACTCAAGGTCTGATTTATGTGATAGATCTGGAAGAGCTCAGTGTCGAAAAAACTTTTAATGTTTCCAGGCTGAAAAGTCTGTCTTCCTCAATGATATTGAAGTGATTGATATGACCCCTCCCTTAAAATGCATGCCCTGTATATATCTCAGGACACTTTGGGAAAACTCAGCATGTGATCGAAAGAGAAGCTTTTGGCACTTAATATGTGATAATGGAATTTATGTAAAAAACATCTGTGCAGTTTCAAAACTTTCTATGCCATTGTGTAAACTAAATTTATTTAGGATTTGGACACAGGTCTAAATGCTGAAAAGCCTTTTTCACCTGACCTTCTCTATGCATAAGTGCTGTGTGAATGTGTTGTGCAGTTGCAGTCTAATATGGTGACACGGTGGGTGGGACAGTCACCAAAATGGTGTGATCATGGATTTCAGAATGATCTATTAGTATGATCAGTTTTGATGCTGCTACATTTGAATGGAGATATGTTGCAATCTGCTTTGATAATATAAAATATGGGTCTTAGTGCAAAGAAGTATCTACCAATGTGGGTTGTCAGAACTATTTGCCTAACTAACTCTCAAAGACAGACCTGACAAACTCCATTATGTGAGGTGTACTTTTGCCCCAGAATGCTCAATATGTTGAAGCCTTCTGTTATTTAGGGCTGGGTGGCCTTAGCTGACTATATTGAGGCTTGCTCCTGAAGTCTATTGAAAAAAACCTCAGTCCTGATGAAAAAAGACTTTTCACAGTCTGAAAGGGGTATGCTGCTAGAATACATATTGTGTCAGATCCCATTTGTGTACAGGCCCCTTTTTCACTTCAAAGAGTTGCAGTTTAAGGTTTTACCAAACAATTTTTAAAATCTGTGTGGATAAGCTTTTCGTTCAGACAATTTGTCACAAACCTTGGGTCTGGGAAGGACAGTGGAGGTAAGCTGGGCAGTGGTGCTTTAAATAGAAGTGGTGAGAGACAAAAGGTAGAGCTGGTGCATGTATGTTCCTGTCCTAGGTGACAAGGCAGTCTGAGCCTCTATAAGACATTTCGAATCTCCTGGAAGTATTCTGCAACATCAAATACATGCTTCAGATATGTCTTAATTTTTAATTAATGAACAAGCTTAATGACCAAATAACACCGTATTAGTTTTCTCTTGTTCTGAGAAGATTTTTATCTGTCTCTCTACTGTTCCTGATTGTCCTGAAGAACCATTACCCTTACTGTTGAATGCAGCTGGGCTTGTGATCATTGCAATGTATGTTGCTATGCAATGTGTGTGCAATGAACTGTAAACATCACATTTTTCAGGCTGAAAATGGGATGTGCCTGCATTCACTTTCCTAGAGGAGTTCCATATGCCTAATGAATGTGTACAGTTTCCTGACAGATGCAGGAGCTCTGATGCACATTTTTCATGTTGTATGTAATACAGTATCATGAATTGTTTGTGTCATTTGGTATTTCAGAACACCCTTTCTTTGGATTACAAGATATCATTGATTGATATTGGACTAGTTATAGAGTACCTCCTTGGTGGAGCTTATCGAAGCAGCTACACAAGGAAGCATTTCCGAATTCACTACAATGATCTCTACAGAAAACATAAGGTAACTTCTTTGAAATTACTAACACTGGTCACCAAGAAAGCCAAAATGTGACACCTGAAAACATCCCAGGTTGTCACTGTAGTTTGCCTGAAGACATCAGTTTCATTGTATGTCTGTTTTATGAATATCTTTGCCAACCGTGGGGAGATTGCAAATAAAACAGACAAATTCCCAAGACTACCAGTGACAGTTATATTAACTATTAAATCAGTAAATTTACTTTTATGTCCAGTAGCTGGGTTGTGTTCTCTGTCTGCCATCCATCAATAAAGATCAAAAAGACTGTGTCAAACGTAATTTTCCCTTTTTTGAAGCAGTTACATGTTTCTGTTCTTGCAGCTTGAACCACAACACAGAAGTAGTGAATTCCACATTCCTCAGACTAGACTTAGGGCATGTCATCATTTTCCCTGTTGATTTTTCCAAAACCAGTAACTCAAAAGCAGCCTGGACTTCTCAGTAATTTAGTTGAATATCATTCCCAACATCACTGCATAAGAATTCTGCCCAGTTTTTGGAGTAGAACTGGACTTTGACTGAAGTAGTTCTGTATGTTAAAAACCAAACAACAGTACCCCATCATTCCTGTGAGCTGCTTTCATGACTAAGAGAAGAATCTCAGGATGATCAGGGAAATTGAGAAGAAATAATGAAAACTTACTTGGAGGGAATAAAAACACAAAGACAAAGTTTCCTATGTGTCACTGGTTTAATACAATGCTTAAAAAAATAAATTTGAGCAGGTGTAACACTTATCACTGTTCCTTAACAGGAATAGGTTAAAACATATAATCATGTAAACAGGTACTACAGGGAAGAACATTAGTGATTCTGCAGGTAGCATTCTTACCTCTGAGTCAACACTGAACAAAATTTACAAGGATGCTAGATGTTTGGAGGAAATGATCAGCAAAAATTTCAGAGACTTCTGTTTTTCAAAGGACTTAAGAGACTTTATAAAAAAAGGTTGGCACTCAAAAGAACTTCCAGTTGGATGATTCTGGTGTGGTGCAAGCCCTGTTGTTGTTTTTAATTGGTGGATGCTATTTTGAATATCAATATATGAATTCAGAGTTTCAGAAAAATAAATATTTTTTTTAACTAAGATGTGAAATAGGCTATTTTTTCCCTTATACTATAAGCTCCAGTGGTAGTTATGGTCATTGTCAACTCACTAGTTTTTTTAATAACATCAGTTTTACATGCATTATTGTAGTCAGAAAGTACAGGCATATATCATATGTACAGGCACATATTCATGTCTAATTTACATTTCTCTCCTTGTGTTTTGTGGTATTCCTTTGGATCTAGACAGTGGTCTCCAGCTTTTCTCAGAGCCTATCTCATTCCTTTCATCAGATTAATCAGATGGATAGTGGAATGGGATCTACTGAAAGTACTTTGCATTCTCAGTTTTTCAGAACAGCACAGCCTTACAAATACAAGGTAATATAATTGATTACTTTGGAGTTTGCTGGGGACATACTAGGCTGCTAATATTTTTATTGACAGATTTTAGACATAGGTTGGTCAGGCTGTTAGTTTTCATAATTCTAGCAATCCTTTACTACACACTGCCTGTGAGGTAGAGATCTTGCAATTTTAATGGTGAAATCTAGCTCAGGCTCCTGTTGTGACAGTTTTTTAACTTCTATCCATCCTTAGTTGCTAAGGGCTTTAATTCACTAAAATGTAGTGTTACCATATTTCTGAACATCCAGCATGGGGGGAAAACTCTTATTTGGAAGAAACAGGTGATCTCTGACTTTCCTGATGTTATCTCATGATGGCTTATTAAAGTGCTAGAGTAAGCCTGCTAAGAAGAGGTACATTTTGGGTATCTGGAAAATGAGGACAGAGTATTTTCTTCGAAGAAAAGAATTACAAAAGAGCAAAGATTGGCATTATATCTATCTGTCTATCTACGTGACAGACAAAATAGAAAGCAGCATGAATTTAAATGGCTGTGTTGGAATTAGTCTGAAGCAAAATGAACCTGTTACAGCACTTAGACTACCCCTCCTATGTTTGTAAGACTTTTTCTCTCTACCTTTTATGGAGAAATACCCAAATATGAATGTATAACAAGTTTACGTTACTAGTATGACAGACAGTAAAAATCAATCTTTAACTATCACCAGTCTGTGGTGTGTATTTTAGTCTACTGTTTGCTTTTTTTATTTTTCTGTCATGACACAACTATAAAAAAAGTGAAAGCAGGATCTTGGTGTCATGGGGTTTGAAGACTGCACAACACTATGGAAAGGGAAACTATAAATGGCATGGATTTAGAGCAAGGAGGATTTTTCCTTCGCTAATGTTACCAGCTTCTTAGCATTGGTAATCTGAATGTGATGCTAGCTGTGGTTTATGACTTAAATATGTATAGCCATCAATTTGCTACTTGCAATTCAGATTTACATGCAGTTTTATTCTTACAAATCTGAATCTCAACCATTCATTGGGATTTTCTTCCTTTTTAATTTTTTTTTTAACAAATTTATAGGAAAGATCCAGTGCTTTCCCTAAGTGTAAGAAGAAATCAAAAGAGGATATAAACTATGCAGAGAATTATGAGTCAACTGACTTTATCTACCCCTATAATGACCTCCTGGTTTGGGCAGTATTAATGAAAAGACAGAAGATGGCAATGTTCTTCTGGCAGCATGGAGAGGAAGCCATGGTCAAAGCTGTTGTGGCTTGTAAACTCTACAGGGCAATGGCACATGAAGCTAAACAGAGCAACATGGTGGATGACACTTCAGAAGAACTCAAGAAGTATTCAAAGTATGAGTTTGCTCTACACTTCAGTTAATATAAGTTCTGCAGTGCTTAGAATGGTTAGATATTGTCCTAATCCACTAAGAGTTTATAGGGTTAATGCTGCCATGGACTATGGAGTATAAAAACAGGATCTATGTACTGGTGTGCAGTCTGATGAAGGTTAAAGGAAAGCTATTTGTATATTCCTTAGAGGCATATTTCAAAACTAAAATATAGGTGAATAATGCATGGCTCGCTGTCTGCTAAATCGTCAGCTGAAAGGCTGAAATTTCCCTTACACTTCCCTTGTAGTTATGTTGTGCTTTTCAAATCTGTAATAAGTAGTAATGAACAAACTAAAATTGTTGCTTAAATTCTGCTGTGTGTAAGACTAAATGAAAAATATATCCTGAAATAACAGAGTGAATGAAAAGTGAAGTAGACCAAGAATTTTGTTCATGTTTTTAATTTGCAGTTAGTGTTTTCTGGTAGTTTTTCTGGTTAGTAATGTATTTTATGCGTTGTAAACTTCATGCCTGAGATTCAGGTACAGTAAAATGTACTGCCTTCTTATGTGCATGCAGCTCCAAAGCTTAATTTGAAGGCAGGTGTGTACTTTGCTTCAAGTGTCTTCCCTACAGTGGTGTTTTAAAGCCAGTCCAAAAGAAGAGACTTGCAACTGCTTGCAATGCTTGCCCACAGTGGTCATGAATCTATTGAAGGATATACACAATACTTGGTAGAGTCTATTTTGATCACTGAGCAAGATTAGGAACAAAACAAATAAAAAAATAGAAATCAGGATGATCCTATACCTTGTGATGAGAAGTAAATATCTAGGTTTACTCCCCAAATGCTTTTCACTAGGTGTGTTGATAAAGCAGTGAGAAAAATGGGAGAAAGCATGCTCACTGAGATTGCTAGCTGGTCTTTAGTTACCAGAGGATTCACACCAACCTCTTTGCGGCAGTGATTCTGAGTTTGGACAGATCCCTGTTATACTGCCTGTTAATTCTCTTCTGCTTAAGGGAATTTGGTCAGCTTGCCTTAGATGTTCTGGACAAAGCATTCAAACAAAATGAACAGATGGCAATGAAATTACTGACCTATGAACTGAAGAACTGGAGCAACTCAACCTGTTTAAAACTAGCAGTGTCCGTAGGCCTGCGGCCTTTTGTATCCCATACGTGCACACAGATGCTGCTGACTGATATGTGGATGGGACGCCTGAAGATGCGGAAGAACTCTTGGTTTAAGGTAACATCACTCTAGCTTTTTCTGAGCATTTAGAATCTCTTTAGATGCTTTATGCATGTTTTGGTGGTTATGAACATGGCTAATGCAACTTTAGACAGTTTGGCTTAAGTATGTATTGGAATGTTCACATCTGGGAAACAAAGGCAGGGATGGAAAACAGTACTTGCTTCTGTTTTATTTCTTTGCAAAAGCACTGTAGGATGACATTAGGAGGGAGGATTTATTTTGCTGTTCTCATTCTCTCAGCACCCTTCAGTCCCCCCTCACCTGCCCTTGCTTCTCCACCTTACTTGTTCACTGGCAGTGCTGCTGATGAGAGGAATGCTCACTGGACATAGGGAGCAGTGTTGTAAGCATCCCCAGATACCATGACACTTTTCAAAGCCACAAAACACACAAGAGCAATACACTTCTTCAGAGACTATCAGAGTGTAATACAGAGATTCCCAGCACCAGTGGCTCCCTCCAAGGCCAGTGGAATTGCACTGGGTTTGTACTGACCCCATGCATAGCTGACTGTGGCCTCGGGTCTATGGAGGAACTAATTTCTGTTGAATTAATTTTCTGAATCTTGTGTCCCCCTTTTAGGTCATTATGAGTATTCTCCTGCCTCCCATCATCTTGTTGCTGGAGTTTAAAAGCAAGGCAGAGATGTCTCATGTACCTCAGTCTCAAGACTTCCACCAGTTCATGTGGTATCATGGGGATCAGAGCCCAATCAGCTCTAAAGATACTTTGTCTCTGGTTAGTCTGTGATGATCATAATTTGAGTGTCAGTTTGTTTTACTACAGTATAATTCTAAGGACTGAAAAGATGGTCATCAGCTGGAACTGCTGGAGCCCATTTCTCAAGACATAGGGGTTAGATCCCCAATTTGGATACAGACTGAAGTGAACTTGGGCAAGTCACTTCGTCTGTCCTGGATGTCATTTCTGTGTATTGGTCATAATGAGAAAATCCTTCCCAACCTCACACAAATATATTGAGATTATACTTAGTTGCAGATCTTTTAGGGCACAAAGTCTATTCCAGCTGCAGATAAATACCTTTACAATCTTTTACACTAATGTAATCTTGTATACCAAATAATCTAAGAAAAATTCCATATCATACACAAATCACAACTATAAAACTCAATTTAGGTTTCCCAGGTGGGCAGGGAAGTGGCAGAACTGAAGCAGTCCAGGTCCCATCCTTTCCAACTCACTCCTTCCTCTTCTGCATGACGAGTGGCCAGTGCTCTGCATCTTAGCTGCCGCTTCCCTCTCTCAATTTCCAAAAGTTTTCAGTCTGAGCTAGACATGGAGAATTTCCATCCCAAAGGGTAAATGTTGGTGAGGTGCTAACCCATAAAAACATGATTGTTAAATGAGTGCTGTGAAGCAATATTTTTGTCCTCTGCTCACCTAAAAGCAGTTAAATATTGTAGTTTACTTCAGACCTTCTGAATTAACTTTGAATTTGTGTTTGATAGAAGAGAGAAGATTGTTTTTGAGGGGTTTTGCAACAGCATAGCAGACCTATTGTTGTCACACTCATGTTTTCTCTCTTTGATGCTGAAAAATGCTCAAAGCCTTTGTCTCCTGCGGTTTCTGTCTGACATAGTTCAAAAATTATTTTTATAGGGTTAGGTAACAGCTGTTATAATAGAGGACAGGCCAATTGTAATTATTTGCAGTAGGACCACCCCTGCAGTCTGGCAGAAGGCAGCATAAAAATGTGTTTAAGCACTTTTTTGATCTAACTCAGATAGGGCTGCTCCCTTCCTGCACTAAAAATAAGCTTAACTTTTGATTTTACCTATTAGAGAATGTTATTTAAAGTTTGAGCTGCTGATTTTTCTTAAATAATCTTAAATGAAATAATATAGAAAAATATACAATTTTAACAGTGTATGTGTGCCATATAGAGTATCTTTTACAAACAGTTTTGAATTCCAATAACCTGCTGCAGCTGGCAGTTGCACTCTTTCATGGGATGAATTCTCTCCTTCACCTTGAAAGACCTGATATTAACACATTGAAATGATTCTATGTATTAAATTCTCTAGTTTAGCCCTTTTTCAAGTCTAATGTGATGTTCGCTGGTAACTCAAGGAAACATTGTCTTACAGGGATAAATACATTATGTAAAAAGTTCTTTACTGTAGCTATCTAGTAGCACTAAGTTTTAGCACTGATATTAGCCAAGGTAATTGTCCAGCACTGAAACAAAACTGAACAAGTTAGTTTGCTTTCCTCAGCCTTGCCCAGCTATTAGCTATTCATAGTTTGAACCAGTAACCTTGGCATTATTAGCACCATTGTCTAACAAACTGAGCAATGTGTGTGTGCATCCCTCAGGCCTCTCCTTCATTTCTGAAAACTCCTTTAAGCACATTTTGGTTTGTCAATAGCCCACTGCTGTGTCTGCAGCTTTTTTTTAGGTTTCAGCAGCAATCAGCCTTTCAGAGGTGTATTCCAACAAGTGTCAAAGTGTAAATAGAAAATGAAGTATGTTTGCTTTTTTGTGTGTTAGTTTTTATTTTACTGAAGAAAATAAATTATCGGTATTTCTTGCAGGCAGATCTTTATAAAAGAGTACTTATTTCAACCTCATCTTCTAATCAGATATAAAATACATCAAAAACAGCAATGAGGTTCTGTATTTAGAATTTTACTGTCTTGACATTTTCTGTGCAACGGTATGCAGGAGGTAGAAATGTTCTGCTCTTATTTCAGAATGTGATCACAGTTGTTAGTGGAGTTCTAGCTAACACAGTTGTGTTGAATAGGTGTTGTTATTTATATACATCTGTGTCTGTCTTCCCTCTAAAGAAACACTACTTTTGTGATCATAGACCATTGTTTTACTTCTAAAATGCTGTTTTCTTTTAAAGAAAGATTATGATGTGGAAAAGGTTGCTCAGAAGTCTGATGAAAGCCAAGTAGATGGTGGACAAGGAAAACTACCTGGCACTAGAAAAATCTATGAGTTCTACAATGCACCAATTGTCAAGTTCTGGTTTCACACGGTTAGTCATCACTCTAGAACTTGGATTGGCAAATCCTTCCTTTGATCCTTCAAATGACAATGCTGCTTTTACTTTGGCTGGCATAGATTTGCAGTCTCTTACTGGTAGATGTAGATGAGAAGATACTTGGAAATTTCTCTGACAATTAAGTGGAAAGATTTTCTACTAAAATCATCTAAGTGCATTACAACAAACCAAAAAAAAGACAACAGAAAAGGAAATAAAGAAATTGTTACCTTCTGCAGAATGTTGGGATAAAGGCACAGCACTGCCTTCACATTCAAGAAATGATGTGCAGATCACAGAACAGAATCATAGAATAGTTAGGGTTGGAAGTGACCTCTAGAGATCATTCTGTCCAACATCCAGGATGAAATAGTCTGAATAGTCTGTCTCATACTTGGGGTTGGAGCCTTGGTGAACATGTGCCACAATAGTTTATCTTCTGCTCCTTCCTCTTTTTCTAGCCCTGAAGTACCAGTTTCCAAATGGTGT
>JAWWLZ010000094.1:4106403-4118214 GCA_035041345.1 Poliocrania exsul | reverse complement strand
ACTATGTTTGCATAAATTTGTTAGAGATTTTTGTGCAAATGGGTTATATACCCTGTCTTTTGTAGATGTCATACATGGCGTTTCTCATGCTCTTTACTTACACTGTGCTGGTGAAGATGGGACCAAGACCAAGTGTGCAAGAATGGCTTGTTATCATTTATATTTTCACGACTGCTATTGAAAAAGTCAGGGAGGTAAGCTTTTCCATTCATACTTCTCATCTGTACAGGATATATTATAATCCAGAGAATACCATAATCTGAAGAATGTCAAATCCTGCATTACTGTTGTAGAGAATTTAGCAGAGGAAAGACTTATACAGGGAATATATTCATGAGAAGACTTTTATTTGATGATCAGTGCTTTGAAAATGTTGTCCTTAATTCTCTGCTTTTCTGTGTAAAGCTGGTGGCAATGTGCAAGTCTCTTGAGCGTGACTGTACTGAAAAGATACTTGGAGCCTTGATGTAGGCACATGTTTCTTGATTTTTTTGGGTGGACCATTAGATTTCTAAGAATGAAAATGGGATTTCTCTTTAGATATTTAACCTGAGTGTGGACATTGTTATGAATTAATAGCTATTAAGCATAGCAAAATCCCGGGCTCTCTCTCTAGTCTAACTGATCTTCTATGAATAAACTTGGATAAAAAACACCATTAGCTTTTAATGCTGGATATGTTGGGCACAGCAAAATGATATTCCAACCAAAATAGTTTGCAATTATTTGAAGTTGATTAGACAGAGCTTAACACACCTTGCTCTCCAAACCTGAGTTTGGGGACAAGTGCATTTCCCAAATTGTTGTTTTGAGCAAACTTATATTCATTTTCAAATCATTACATGGTAAACAATAATAATGTGAATTGTCTTTTGTATGACATTTGAAATGCTGTATTTGCAGAGGAATAAAACTGCAAAAAAATAGCCACAGTTCTAAGTTAAGTTAATGCAGACCACTCAGAAGACTGTGACATCAGTATGGGAGAGAGGAAGTATTTCAAGGGACAGCATAAATGCTGGAAATATATTGAAGATTGGATAAACTTGGAAGTTCTGTTTCTCCATGACATAGGTTTAAAAAAATCTACACCAGGATTCTCTAGTTGAGAAAAATATTGAATGTGAAATAGCTAGCACTCTCATTGTCTCAATCGTGGAACAGTGGAAACATCAGATCTTCTTTCTAGAATTATTAGTCATGGGACAGTTTGAAACTGATGTCCTCTACTTCATTTTCATTTTCATGTTCTAGTTCTGCTCTGTTGTCAAAGACTTTGTAGGACACTTTGTCTTACACATGCAGCTGTTTAACTTTGGAGGCCTTGTTATATATAACTGCAAATCTCTATTTCTCCAGATTATATCAACTCATTGTTAAAGCCTTAGGGCCTGATCCTGCAACTACTTACTCCTGTGAGTTAGTCCAGGTCACTAGTTTGCATTAATGTGTTCATGTGCATAACTTCTTGCAAGTTCACGGCATAACATTTCAAAATCTCTCCTTTGCTTGGTACTTATCGGTGTGATCTTACATAGCACTGCTTAATTTGCCTTACTTGCGTCAATGTTTTATTTACAGCCTCCCAGAGATTCCACTTCACACATTTGCTCAGTGAAGCTTAAAATCCCTCTGGGGCACCTCACAGTTCAAGGAGTGAACATTTCATTCTTTACCTTGCTAGTTGCCAGCACTCTTTTTTTTTTTTTTTTTTAAATGTATCCTTGGTGGAATGCAAGGATCTTTCTTTATAGTTTTGGTCTGAAGTAAAAGGCGTTAGTTATTTTCCCATCAGCAAGGTTGGGCTGGTAGTTTCCATGACTTAGGGGTTTATGAAAAGGCCACTGCAGGTCATGACTCTAGAAAATGCTTGTTAGTTTATAATGTTCTTATGCATAACAATTCTATACTGGCTGCTCTCTTCCACTGAGTTATGTGCCCTTTTGTGAATGGATACGGGTTCAAAATCCATTTTTCTTTAGGAAAAGCTATTCTATGGGGCATATTTGAGCAATATGATACTATAGTTTAAGTACAAATCTCAGTTGATCATGAATGGCAATATGCAGTAAATGTGCCGAAAACAGAAATAAAAAAACGGGAGGGGATGGGGTGGAGCATGGGAGGAAATGATACATTCCCGGATAAAATTAAATAGTTCAGACAGAAAATGTTAAATAATGCATCTGTGATTTTAGTGCAATTCACTGTAGGCTTTTTTCACATTCTACTCAGGTGTTTATCTCAGAACCTGGAAAATTCCACCAAAAAGTGAAGGTGTGGATTTACGAATACTGGAATTTTACTGATTCTATGGCTATCATCCTGTTTATGATTGGTTTTGGTTTGCGCTGGTCCAACCCCCACTTTCAAACTGCAGGGAGGCTACTTTACTGCCTGGATATTATATTTTGGTATACTCGGCTCCTTGATCTTTTTGCTGTGAATCAGCATGCTGGCCCGTACCTGACAATGATTGGAAAAATGGTAAGGAATGTGCTTTGGAGCAATATTTTTGTAGTTAAGGCATGTATTCAGGAATATGTAAAGCTGAGAAGTGACAGAAAAGAATGATGGTCAAAGGAGAGGTCCCCCAATAATTAATAGTGAATGTATTATCTGAAAATACAGTGACAACTTCTGTTTGTAAGTTGACCATAATCAGATTTAATTTTTCTTTAATAATTACGTGAAGTTGTTCACAAAAGCCATTTTTACTTCATTCCTTAGAGAAAGGTTGTGTTTGAGTTAGTTTTATGATCTAGCTTGATTACAGAAGAAGTCACTGCCTCTTGCAGATGGGCTCACTAGTATGGATTATTCCCCTAGTTCTTGGAAGCTGTTTTATTGTTATTTTATTTGTTGATTCAAATAATTAAATCCAATTTTATCTGGCAAAATTGCTCTGAGATCAAAGTTAAATTTTTTTCTCTTTTGGTATAAGACCTGCTGCTGAACTTCTGCCTAGTCTAGAGGGACAATTCCCACTGTAACTTCCCTTCATCGTTGGGGACTACCTTCTTAATACGTTTGTATTTTCTCTTGCATGGTAATTCCAATTCAGTGTTAGAAGGCAAAGTAATTTTCCCTGGTATTCCGTCTTCTCAGTTTGAAAGAAGCACCACTAAGGAAAACCAGCATCGCAAGTCTCTGCGTTTTCAAATCTTGCTTAAGATTTAACAGGCTCACGAGAAACAAGTAGGACTTGTGGCTTTTTTCGTCCAGGATTATTTTAACCTCTACAAAACGCTGGTGTAGTCCAGGTCATACAAATAAAATATTTTATTTCCTCCAACATATTAGATTATTTTTATGTTTTATGTTGTGATTTGCAAAAGCAGATTTCTCTAAAGTGTGTCTCTTTTACATATAATTAATACAACTAATTCTTTCACACAAACATCTCTTCCAGACAGCAAACATGTTCTATATTGTGATCATGATGGCCATAGTTCTGTTGAGTTTTGGGGTGTCACGAAAAGCAATTCTTTCACCAGAGGAACCTCCTTCTTGGACTCTGGCACGAGATATTGTATTTCAGCCCTACTGGATGATGTTTGGTGAGGTCTATGCTGGAGAAATAGATGGTGGGTAATTTTCACAATACAGTTCAACAGTTCACTTTAATAAGTGCAGAAACATGCCCACTTTGGGGTACTAGAGTTTTGACCACTTACTGAGTCTGTTCTTTCTCCAGCAATTCTGATTCTAGCATATATATGACTTTAATGAGTAATACTACATGAATAAAATTGAGAATATTAGTTTCTTTGTTGAAAATAAAGATTAAGCTCTAAAACTTTCAAATTTAGTGTTTCAAATTAAATATTGCAAATCTCAGAGCAAAGCACGTAGGAACTAATAGCTATTTCAGGGTAAGGAGATTTCCAGTTTCCAATCAGGTGTATACAGTGCTGTTGATCTCTTGGAGAAAAAATTACAAAGTTATCTTAAAGGAAGAAAAAATTAAGGCTGAGGGGTGGGGGATGGAGGAGAGGGTGGGGAAAGGGAGAAATAAGTTACCTGGCATCTTTCTTAAACAGAGAAACCATGTGAATATAGGAAAACCAGAATCCATCAATGTTAATAAGATAGGAAAACCAGAACCCATCAATGTTAATAGGAAAAAACACTGTATTTCGATTAATGGTTTGGACTTGTCTCAGTAAGACAGAAGAACCAGGCACTTCAGGAGGTATTTCAGCATTACAAATGGAAGGCACTCTCATGCTATTGCATGATGCGTACAAATAAAAGACCCTAAAATTGAAAAGTAGGTATGCAAATAGATACATATATTTAAGATACATAGTTTGGCATAGACCCAATTCATTAAATTAATTTAAAATATTGCATCCATTATTACTGCTGAAACAGTCACATGATGACTATGTATTTGGTTATATAAGTCAAAATTCTTTTAATGAAAGCATACTGTTAATTTTCACAGTTTACTCCACTTATTAATGCTAAACCTTTAGCAATCTGACACTTTCTAAATACAGTTATGATTTCTTTAGTGACTCTTTATGCTCAGAATATGTCCTAAATTTAGAGCTGCTGTTTTATAAATGTGTTTTAAAATTTCAGCAAAGGTGTAAAATTTGATTAGATGTTAAAAAGACTGAAAAGTTTATATTTTGACATTTTAAAACATTTTAAATCACATTTCTGTGATTTGTTGATTCATCCCACAAATATTCATAGCCTTGTATATCCTTTTGCATGAGTTAATTTGGTTTTAAGTTGTGTATTAAACTCTAAATGAATAACACTCTAGTGTTGATAATGGAGCCTTTGAGCTGTGTCCTTTCCACAAAGGAATCTTTGAAAGCTCTGCCACTTGCTTTAAGAATCAAAGATTTGAATTTCAGCCTACTTGACTGTGTGCCATCTCCCAAATGTATTTCATCTGCATCATTTTTCCTCTTAACAGAGAGTTGGAGTGAGTGGAATAAGAACTGATAATGTATAAAGTGGTGTCTGCAGCTTCTGAACTGCAATGGTAACTATGCGGTGGTAGTAGCACAAAGAGGTCTCAGTTCTCCTTTAGATGGACGTTGACCTTTTAGTTGGAAGTATAGTCATGTATCTCTGTGAAATTAACAAGGACTATTCTGTTTCTTGCTGGGGCAAATGAGAAGCACAGACCATTGATGTGCTCTGCTCCAGTTTTCATGCTAACTATGTTCTGCCTGTCCTTCATTTCCAGTTTGTGAAAACGATGAAGACTGTCCTCCTGGCTCCTTCCTCACACCATTCCTCCAAGCTGTCTACCTCTTTGTGCAGTACATCATCATGGTCAACTTGCTTATTGCTTTCTTTAAGTAGGTACCTTGGTATTCTGCTGCAACAGCAACTAGCACATTCTGCCAGCATTTCTCAAAAGCCTTTCACCAAAAATGCCCCAGCAAGGGCATATTGATGTCTTCCATGGGGATAAGGTGAATAAAAAAAGAATGGTGGTAGCAAGACAGTGAAAGGAAAGGAGTAGTGAGAAACACTTAAACTGTTTTGCTATTCACAAAGAGTCCGATTCTGTGAAAACAGACAACTCCAGTTGGCAAAAAAGTAACATTAATTCAGCTCTGAAGTAATTTTTTCGCTATTTCTAGAAGTTACATTTGTTGTGCTGAGAGCTTATATAACATTCATCATTGAGTAGCCCAAGTTTTAGATTGGCAGGTAAGTGGAAGTGTTCAAGGGAAGAGAATAATGACTATAGGAGTGTCATCTTCCTTTGGCAAATAATCTGAAAATTACTGTTGTTTGATGCCATCTCATATGTTCTAGACTGAAATCTTACTTAGTGTTTTTAACAAGCTGCCTTTAATGTCTGCTGCCAAAGTAGGAAGGGTCTTTATAGTAATTCAATAGTAATTCATAATGATGCTATAGTAATTAATCAGTGTATTTATAGTTATAGTTTAACAGGGAACTCCTTATAGTGGATAAAGTTCTGTAAAATATTAGTAAAGAGCAGCCTAACCCAAGTTGTTAATTACTTCTTTCTAGACTTTTAGCATTTCTGGGAAAAAAAAAGAAGTCAGGTGTATTTTAAATAAAAATGCAGCAATAAATATTCAAGAAACTGAACTATCAAAACTCATTCCATTTCCACTTACAATTAAAAACCCCTTTCCTGAAATTGTGGTGGGGAATCAATCTATAATTTTATACTACACAGCTATGAAATTGTAATTTGAATTATTTCTGGAATTAAACCTTCAGCAATGATGATATGCTAACTTCTGCTTAGTGATTTGTTTGTTCCAGAAGTGGAACAAAAAATGGGTATGAGCAATATATTTAATTATGCTTTTAGAAGCAAACATGGTGTTTTTGTAACTATATGTTGGGTGTGTAGTATGACAGTTCAAATGAAATTACAGTTCCAGAGACCACAATGTTGCTTTCCTGCTCTAGAGTCTACGATAGTACATACGGAAAATTTTTCAGTCACGTTTATTAATATCACAACTCCAATCCTGCAAAAGTATCTTCAAGTAAATAATTTTTTTAGGGGGAGTGCACAGAACCATTTTGTTACCAGTCTTCCCTTAGCTGGTACCTACTTTTAGGCCAGTCCAAAGATACAGACAATATTGAATTGTCAGTTAGGCTATGCATTAAAGTTTAAATAATATGGCTGAGATTTCAAAGCCACTTCAGTGATATCTTTTATCCAGTTCCCATTAATATGAGTGGGAATTGGATCTCCGAATCTGTTAGGCAGCTTTGGCAGTCTCATTCTCAGTGCGTTAGCTGCAGGTACATTCTGCTCCTTTGTTAAGTAGAAGTTACTAAGCAGACTTACCTCACTGGAGGAATGGGACTTTTCTTCAGTGTCACATTAGATCTGTACAGAAGCACCTTATGCTATATTGGCATTGTCCCTTACAGGAGTGTTTTACCCTCCTTCTCTCCTCCCTCTGTTGTTCTCAGTAATGTTTATTTTGATTTGAAATCTGTGTCGAACAAGCTGTGGAAGTACAACCGGTATCGCTACATTATGACCTACCATGAGAAGCCATGGCTGCCTCCACCATTCATCCTCCTGAGCCACATCGGTCTTCTGATAAATCGCATCTTCCACCATCAGTCCCCAAATAACCTGGATCAAGAGGAAGGCGATGTTGGACTAAGTAAGCTGGGAAGTAAAAGAAATAGCTGATGGCAATTGTTTGTCAGCCTTCCATCACCTTGGGGTTGAGTTCTGGCTCCGCCCCTCCTCCCCCCCCTCTCCCCACCAAAAAAGGGGAAGAAGTAAAAGAAAAAATATGTTCTTTTCATAGGGAGCTGTTTTAATTTGAAAAGCTGAATTTAACTTCCCTACCTGAGAATTCTTGAAGGAAAAATTACTAAGTGACTAGGGGAATGCTTTGCTGTGCTACATACTGTACATCAGTCAAGATACCTCACTACTCTGAGCTGAAACAAAGTGACAACTTGTTCTGTAGGAATTAGTAGCCTTATTTTTGAAGAAACTAAACAGTACTGAAGGTATAAATTTCTGTATATTTGTCAAGAAAAGACCAACAATTTCTTTTTCATTACCTGGGGAAAGTAAATGCAGAGCCCAAGGACAAAGGCAATTCAGTGATGGCAGATGCAGGGGGAGAGCGTAGGGGCTTCCCACCTTCTCACTATTTCCCTCCCTTTGTGCACTAGCTTATTACTGCTCTTTTCCAGCCTAGACTTCTTCATCCCAGAGTCTTTCCTAATGCCTCTTCAAGGTGATTCCAGTTCCCTGTCTCCCTGTTGCCAGCTCTGCCGGGAATAGCCCTAGTTGTTCAGAGGAGGGGACCACTAGGCGTTGGGATGGGAAAGAATGCTCAGTAGTGCGGCTTGGTGGTTGGGATGAGGCAGGGAAATGAGAAGGAGGAGGTGGCTACAAAAACAGTGGGGAACTCTGGTGTGTAGTATTATACAGCCTCATCTTTTCTGAAGCCACATACACGCTAGGTGCCTAATAACCTGCCTGGGTTATGCTTTACTTAGGATTTGCTCTGCTGAACATGAATCCCTGAAGATACCTGGCATGCTTGCAGGTAGTTACAAGGTTCAAAACCAGGCTTAACTAATCAATGCTGAGCTGTTTTACTACTGCTCCCAGGCTCAGCTCCTCCACCATAACTGGAGACATCAGCTTGCCTTTGAATTGCTGCTGATACGCATGAATAGCATAAGTCACTGATGTAGCATAGAGGGTGTCTTGTAAGGTGCATCAGGCTAAAGGAAAACCAGAACCCTGCTTAGCACATCTAGAAGTCCTTGTATAGAAGAGGGTTCATGCCTTGCTTACATGTCTCTCAGAAGGAGAATTTTTTCCTGTTTATGTGCCTCTGTGCTCTTTTATATATATATATATATATACACGTATGCATTGCTTGATAAGTTTCTTCTACTTTAATTTTGGTGTGGTTATAATTAACTGGTTTTCATAATGAGGATCCAGTGCCACCCTGTGGAAAATCAGTGAAAATACCAAGATACAGAGAGTAAAATCTTGGAAGAAAGAACACAAGTCAGTTATGGGAGAAAAGAGCCTGAAAGATTATCAGGTCTCATTTGAAGTCAGGAGGGGAATCCCAGAACACTGTGGGGGTATTGGCTGCTGAGCTGTGTGTTGCTGCTGTTTGTTGCATGGTTGTAACAAACCTTGTTGCTTGGCACAGTGAGCCAGTACAGTGAGGACTCCAGTAAATAAAAAAAGGAAAGAAAAGAGATGCTTAGAAAATGTGGAATTTGCATCAGTGAAGCAGCTTTCCATCATATGCATTTCTTTTTGCTGTTTTGTAATCAGTGTATTCCCTCAGAAGTCTTGATGTGCTAGAAGAGTAGCATCATGAATAGCCCAAATTGTGGAGTTACAAATTTTTGAGTGTTTTCTTTCCCCCTAGCAGTTGGGGGCGGAGGGAGGGGTGTGAGATCTTAATATTTTATACATATGAAAGTTAGTTAAGAACATCTTAATGTTTTACATAATCAGATAAAAAAAAGCCTTACAGCTTTGAATACCTGAAAGAACTGTAACTGTTGTAGGTGATAGCAAGACTGCCACAAGAACTGCTAAGAGAAAGTTTTCTATTCCATTAGCAGCAGGTAATTATTTCTGAGCAGGGAAGCAAGGCAGCTATTGCTGCACAAACTCACTTCAAAGCACAGGTGTCAAAGCAACTTAATTTATGCATTTGAACATGATTGATTGCAACATTACTCATACATGTGATTACAACATCTCATTACATATTAATGACAGCTGGAGTCTGGGCAGAGTTGGGGCAGTGTTTTGTTCTGGCATCAGTTTTGGGTAGGGCTTCTTCTGTTCTTCATCCCCGGAATAAGGGTCTCAGTAGGTCTTCGTCGCATTGACCCAGATCACTCCTTTTCCTAAGTAACCCAGCCAAATTTAGTAGAAAAAAATCTTGGCTAGTTACCATTTTTCCCTATTCATATGTCTACTGCTACCTGATTTATAGCTTCTAGTCCATGGTACAGCAAACTCTAGGGAAAGCCTAAATCCTGGTAAAAGGAACAGAACATGCTTAGTGATAAGGATTGAGCAAACAGGCCCTAGAATTTTTGGAGGAGGTCTTTTGAAAATCAGGCCTTGCTCCTTCTCCGTAGGTAACTAGCCCTAAATGAATGCCTGGACCAAATTAGAGTGAAATTTTTGTAAGCCTTATAAATGTATATCTATGTCTTGTAAGTGGCACATGTGTAACAAAATAAAGGAAAAGTTTGTGAGAAAATACATCTTTGTGAGCAGCCATTTGGGTATGTACTTTTGCATCTTTAAAGCAGAGTACACTGTAATTTTTGTCAGTATGGTTACATTCCCTGTCTAAAAAAAGGTAAAAACCAGATTTTCCTGTATTTGGCATGTTGAGTCTTTATACATGAGCCCAAATTCACAGAATAAGGCCAGACTCATTCTTTTCAAGGGAGAGAGTGTAAACAAGTTCCAACAGGTTGGGTTTTTTTTTCCCTAATGGATGTTTATTAACAATTGCAATTATCAGCATGCTTCATACTGATTCCTACCTCCTTTGTTCAGAGCTCTACCTGAGTGATGAGGAGTTAAAGAAACTTCATGACTTTGAGGAACAGTGTGTGGAAAAATATTTTCATGAAAAGAATGAAAGCCTGAGTTCCAGTGACAGTGAAAGGATCCATGTGACCAAAGAAAGGTGTGTTTTGCTGTAGACTCCTGTTTGTATAAATTTGTCATATAAAAATACCTTCATAAGCTAATGCTTTTGAAACAAATTATCACCACTGTGAACATTCATAGGCCTTGCTAATTTGATGGAAATGTATCTGTTTGAGGTGCATGTCGAGTCTCTCTGGGAAGCCTTGTGGCAGAGTTGCATCCCCAGATATGTGCAGTGTGTAGCTGGTTTAAGAGGCACAGTAAGGTGTTGCTAAGTTTCACTTTTGTAGACCAGTACATGTTTTTATGTAAAAGCTTAGAGTGTAGGAATTCTGTGAGACTGTTACTTGTGACTGAGTATAACTGCTGTTTATAGAAATAACCATAAAACCATTTTATCCTTATTTTGAATATAGTGTCTTGGTTTGAAAAATGCTAATAATACACAACTGTCAGCAGGGTTTCTCTCAGTATTGGCCTAATTTAGTATTCTATTGAAATCAATGGCAAATCTACCATTAAGTTTAAGGGAAAGAGTTAAAAAAAAGTAACACTATAAAAAGTCTCAGTGAATGCAATACTGATCTCCTCTGAAATATTTGTTTTGCCTAGAGAAAGATAACCTCTTAATCTTTACCTGTTTATAATCATATTTCCTGCATATTAGAACAACACACAGAAGCAAAATAAGCATCCCCTGCAAAGAACTTAAATAAGGAGCTTTGTTCAGAAGCCGCAGAATTGATTACTTCAAGTTTTCATGTACTGGATAAGTATAGATATGGAAAGGAATTCTTTCCGAAGTGCAGAAATGAAATGCTCTTCACAGCATTACATAATATTAATGCAAGAAATTAATTTAAATGGAAAAAATGTTCTAGAACCCAGGTCTTTGATTTTATTCAGCAATTGGTTAATACTGTATTTTTTAGTTACTCTGACAAACAAAAAAATCACTACTGCATATTACCTGCAGCCAGTTTATCATTGTCTTAGTGATAAAGCACCAGAGAGTATCTTCAGCAAATGTAAAGATAATTATTTGGTTAAAATTATATAATTCCAGGCCAAGAAGTTCTTGCGCTTTTTACTGGAGATTTGAAGGTCTGAAAGTAAACTGGAAGGAGAAACAAACCAAACACAAAAGAGATTATAAGTTAGAGTTACAATTTAATAAAAATATTACAATAAATGCAATGATGCAAAGAGAAGTTGGTTTTAACCCACAAAATCCAGAAGTATAACCCAGCCCCTGGGGCACAAACACAATGGTGTTTGCTAGCCCCTGTGTTGAGCCCCACATGGTTCCCCCTGAGTCCAAAGTAAAAAGAAGTGAGAAACCTGTTGGTGCAGATGACAGTTGCAGTCTGGTTGAGAGTGGTGGTCGCAGTTCTGTGGAGGTTCTGGTCCCCCTCTGGATCTGACAAGTCCCAAAACCCCCAGGTCCCCAAACCCCCAAGATTATATCCCCTCAGGTTCAGGTGAGTACCTCCCCCAGGGCGGGGAATTCCACAATGAGTAATCTCACTCTGTGAGTCATAGGGTATTTGGAATCACTGATGGCCCATTAGCAGGCATGACACCTCAGGCTGGGTGTGGAGGTGCTAACGACTTGCTGGAAGGGAGTTATCACAGCTCTTATCTCACAGGTGTCT
>JAWWLZ010000094.1:4096015-4106303 GCA_035041345.1 Poliocrania exsul | reverse complement strand
GCTGGAAGGGAGTTATCACAGCTCTTATCTCACAGGTGTCTTTCACACCCAGCTCACAACCTAAGGGGTCAGGTGTGTCCTGGGCAGCTGCTGCAAATGGTCCATTGTTAACAGTTCATGGGAAATGAATAGCAGGTGGAGAATACATAGCTTTGGTTACATCCACACAGTGATAAACTGCTCCACCTGCTGAACTAGGACGATGATGAAAGAAAGGCTTTGTTTTTTAGGCAGTTGAATTTTACCTGAAGATAACTCATGGCATAAGATGCACAGGATCTGCTTCCAGAGGCCAAATATGTTCTTGGGAAGACCTCTTTCCCAGCAGTCTCCAGTATTTGAGAAATGCAAGATTAAAGAATACCTGTAGATTTGTGTGAGCCTTGTCCTTCTCATGCTTGCATAAGAGATGTATAAATGCAGGATGACTAGCTGACAAGAAATAAACTTTACAGCATTTTACATCTGCAGCAATAGCCAGTGCAGTCTACTGTCCATGGTTTAGTAATTCTATGACAATGTAGGAAAACAGTAGTTTTTAAAAATAGAAACTCCATGAGCAAAAAGTCTATTTCCTTAAGAGGCACTGGTTGTTGGCAGGGTTTTGTCAAATATGGATATTTATAACAATGAAAGTTGCCATGAAAAAGAAGGCAAAAAAAAGCCTGTTTGAAACACTGACCCTTTGAAATGTGTTAATGGCTTCCTTCCTTCCTTCATTGTCTTGCAAACAGACCTAAAGATCTATGTTTTGGTATTTTAATCATATTTTCTTTTTCTGCCTAGAGTGGAGGAGATGTTTCTACAGCTTAAAGAGGTGCATGAGAAAGTATTTTATATCAAGGAGTCTTTACTCTCCCTAGACAGCCAGCTAGGGCATTTGCAAGACCTTTCGGCATTGACAGTGGACATCCTGAAAGTCCTTTCAGCTGTAGACACTTTGCAAGTAGAAGAAGCCTTATTGGCTGACACAAAACATCAAACTTGTAGGAAACTGCCACATAGCTGGAGCAATGCACTCTATTCTAAGACGTTGAGCAGCCTAGAGTGTTTGTATGACAAGAAATACCACTACTACAGTGTGCCACCCTCCCTATTACGGAGCTTGGTAAGGAGTCAGTGCCCATCAGAGTGCAAAGACCATGCCTGGAGATCCGAGTGTAACAAGGCAGTAGAAGACAGTTCTCAAAAGGTAGAGATAGAAAATGGCACACTTACTTCAGGAGTAACCTCTGAGACTAAATCAACCCTTAGATATGGACAGTTTTTGCTGGTGCCTCCTGACCATCAGGGAGAATCTTTGCCTGAGGATGTCACCTTAAATTTGTCCTTTGTGAGCACTCCTACCGTGTACAAGGATGAAGTGTTCAGAGGTGGCCTGGGAAGTAGCACTGTGCCGCAGCAAAACTTGCTGAGTGTCAGCCTTATTGAAAAAGAGACAAAAGATTATCCTTGGAGCCAGAGAGACTTTGCTATTCATTTGCCATCAGAAAAGACTAATACTGTAGAGACGGATCATCCTCTTGGTTTCCAGCCACTGCTGGATATTGAAGAGAGTGCAGCATACCCCTGCGATGATGGAGAAAAAACACAAGCTGGTTATGTGAACTGGGGATTCTCTGAAGGTGATGAAAAAGGAGTTTTCATCTCAGATTCAAAGGAGAAAGCCCTGTACATGCATTCCTCTTATGACAGGGACAACAACTGCAAGAGCAGCCCTCCCAGGCATGTCCAGTTAATAGAATCAAAGTCCTTTGCCTACAACTCTGACAGGTCACATCACAGCAACAGCAGCATCTCTCAGAACAAGCTGAAACGAAACACCTCCTTCTGGATCAGCCCACTCTGGAGGGACTGGAGTTTCTGCAAAAGCAACAGCTTACAGTCCCCTAAGAAAGAGAGATCATGGCAAACCTGCAAGGCTATAGGCGGTAATTATAAAACACTACACCTGTACAGTATCTTTTACTGGAGGGTCCTAGACATTATAAAATGTTTCATTTGCACACAGAAGAAGGCATTAGCTGAAGTTATGGTAGTAGCAGAGAATCCAGAGTTATTCTTTCACTTTCTTTGTGATAAGTATAGCAGTTGTTGGGAATTTCTGAAGTGTGCCTGGTATCTAAGCTGCAACAAACCTATGTGTCAGCCACCTGGGTTCTCACCATCTTGTGGGATCTCTTAGTCTATGATTACACAGCCAGGGTGACAGAAGAATTATGCTCACTTTGGGGAAGTCTCTTGCAAGAGTTGTAGGAACCAAAATAAATTACACAATCCCCTAGAGATACATTAGCGTTATCATAGGTCAGATGGGTGCATGGAGAATGAAGTGGTTTACACTACAGTAATCAGTTTAAATCCCTCCCTGTCCACCACCAAGAACTTAAATACAGCAGATTCCTGTTCTAATTATGAATAGTATGAGATGATGGATAACATTTGTTGTTTTATATCTTGTGATGTTGCACATCTTTGCACCAAACTGCATGAGCATTAACTTTGGATGTCTTTCTCAGCTTGCTTTAAAGATCTGCCAATTCTCAGTCTTATCTTAGTAAACAAAAGCTCTGTAGCTTAAAGGTATTTTTTGACTCTTTTCTGCAGAGTCTTTACGATCCAGAGAGTTACACCACAGTGAGGCAACAAAAGCAAAACAGCAAAACAGAAAGTCTGGGAGAGGAAAGAGGAATCAAATGCCCCTTCAAGTTCCGGTATGGGCAGAGGCAAGAGAATCATATATCTCAAAACTGTCTTTTTCATTCATTACAAGCTGTTCTGCAGTGTGATTTAACTGAAAGTGTATAAATTTAAAATGCTGCACACAAGTGGGGGCATTTCTTGTGTGTGTCTAGCTTTCATTCAATTTTCCTTTTGTTTGCAATGTGTGGGATTTCCCTTTTGAACTTGATACCCAGGGACTTTGCTAGATAGTATAGTGGGATAAATACTGATTTTACACAAGAATAAATCAGTCCTTACACTTCAACTGGCAGGAGAACTTGAGGAGGCTTCATAGGATCTAGGACAGACTGAAGGAGTGACCATATCCAGGTGGTATACAATTGTTAACAAGCAAGCTAGGCCTCATAACATTATCTCCTGCCTGCAAAGGTCCCACAGTCTTCTCTCTGAATCTGTCAAATATTTAGCACATTGCAGAAAGCATACTGATTGTGTCATATGTATGAGGCAACTTTTGTAACTGTATTTCTGTTCATATATAAACATCTATTTATAGAGCTATAAAGAAATTCCTAGGGTCTTTGTCATCTGGAAAGAGTTATCACTATTTAATGAGATGATTGCTGAAGACTCATTTGTTTACATAAGGTGCTGAGGTGAGCAAAGAACCTTATGCTTTAACTTTGAGACCTAATTCCTCTGAACATATTAGGTCTTGAAGTTCAAATATGTTCAAATAGTGTGAGATCTTTCATCAGTTGTATTTAATGGAAAAAAGCAATGTCTTCTGCAACTTGTAACAAAAAATCTGTTTCTCTGTTGGGAGTGTGTTCTGTCATTGGCATTTCAGTGATGCTCTGAAAGCCCACATCATAAACTGTCAGAGCAACTGCAGACATGCTAGTTGTTCTGTAAATAGAGTATTGTTTTGTCTCTATATTGTCAGGTGATTAGAGTGGATGATTGTCTGCAGAACAATCAAATGATTACAGAGCCTGCAGAGATGAATGTCTGGGATGAGCAAGAGAAACACAGCAAGAATTGGCTCACCGTGTCTAATTCCAGTCAGCTAAGTATGTGACATTTTGCAAACAGTGAATTTCAAAATAGCTTTTAAAAAGAAGAACTAAATAAAATTCACAAATTCAAAGTGTCATCCACCATTTTCACTTCATGGCATAATTTCCATAAAATTAGACATAAGTTCTAGGCACATATGGCTTGGTTATTTGCTGCATCATTGAAGAGGCAAAAGAGTTCTGGGTTGGATGGAAGGTCAGTTGAATCTGTCTGGGAGCACTGCCTGCCTTGCATGGGAGACAGTAGAGTGCTGATCCTCAGGAATAAGTGGGAAGAAAGAGGATATCTTTGTCTCCTCTCCTGAAGTATCTTCTAAAGTAACATCCTGGCTAATTGTAAAAATAAACTTGTGATTTTCCAGGACATTTACATTCACAGGCAGTGCTACAGTACTGTATTTGCTGGCAGATCTGCTACCTGCATTATTCATTTCTCGTTGCTCAGAAACATCCTCCAAAGGGAAGATATGAATTCTGTATTGTCTTTTTTGGAATGAAAAGGAATGACATACTTACTCTTCTTTCATTCTCAGAAATCCTATGCATAATTATCTCATCTTTCAACTTTGCTGTGATGTGGCTCACTTGTTTCATCCTGCGAGCTGCTGGGAGAAATACTGGGGAATGTTGTGGCTCAGTACCTCATAGTCTGAGGAGGGCTGCACTCCTCCCAAATCTGCTGGCGGAAAATGGAAAGAGTCTGTTTTATCCATATGAGATTCTGTTATTGTTTTTTATAACCCATTATGGGTTTGCTGGGACAATATAGTATATAGATGTTTATTTTATAGCACTGCATAGGTATTTAATTTACAGTGATAGAACTGTTCATTTACACTCTAGAAATAGCTGATGTGTTCTCTTTTGGCTAGGTTTGGAACATCTCAGTTTCATGCACCAGACAACAAAAACCCAAGACACCGGTAGGCATACCATACCATTCTGTGATTTCCTGAGGCATTCCCAAGAGGTAAGACTGAAGATTACACATCCTAGTCCATAACTTTGGCTGGAATGAGCCCAGGATAGCTCTACAGTCATCCCTGGATTTGTCACTACAGATTCTTTGTCATGACATGCCTCTTTGAGAGATGAGGAACTTTGTTGTCTGCTACCACAGTGTATGTGTGCTAGTAAATGAATAATTTAACAGCTATTAACATTCTACTAAGGTTATCAAAGTAGGATATTGAATTATTGAATCACAGAGTGGTTCTGAATATGAAGTTAGAAATGGCAGGTGTTGATGTTGCATTAGGTAATGTGTAAGCACACAACTTGGTCTTGAACCTGTGGGCAGAATGGTTCAGAAGCAAATGTTGGAAAGTTAGCTACATAGCGCTCACTCTATCATGTAGAGATAGTTATTTCTTGCAAAGGAGTAGTTAAATATTGATAATAATTGCAAAGTGTAGATTTCTTAACCATTGGCTTATAAACACCATATTTTATGATTTACCAGAATTAATTTACAGCTCTATAATCAAAGGTCCTCTGCCTGTGTAAACAAGCATAGGCTCATTGAATTTGATTGAGCTAACCCAGTTTTTATTTCCTGAAGAGTGGAGCAGGAATCTTGATTATGGAAACTATTATCTGTTTTAAAGTGGTGTAGCTAATAGAAGAAAATGACTAATTCAATACATGTAGGGGTATCTCATGTATAAAAGGAGATTAACAAATAATAAGTAAGTGTGAAAGAATCCTTTCTTCTTCTTTCCAACAGAAAAAGTACCCTTCCTTGTCTGTTTTACTTATAGCATGGTGATCTTTCAAAGCCTAGCTTATTTTTTGCTGTAAATGTTTTTGTTGGTTGGTTGTGTTGTTGGGTTTTTGTTTGTTTGGGGTTTTTTTGTGTTGTTGTTGTTGTTGTTTGGTTTCGTTTGGTTTGGGGTTTTTTTGTTTTTTGTTTTTTTTTTTTTAAGAGTAAAAATTAACCAAATAATTTCAGATAGGATGTTCTGAGTGTTGTAGAATTTGGATCTCAAATATCAGGAAAGAATGAATGTCAATTTTAAAAGTGGTAGGTTTTCTATGAAAAAAAATGAAGAGGAAGAGAGAAACAGAAATAGATTTACTGATTTTGTATTCTCTATAACCTGAGTGTAGAGTCTAAATCAATAAATCTTTGAAATGTGAATCAGAAGATCAGACAGGCAAAATAAAAGTAAAGTCAGAAAAACTGTGTGAAGGAATCAAGTAATCTGGTGCTTCAAAACTCAAGATATTCTTGGATGAAGCTCAAGGGTGGGATTTTTAAAATTCTCAAAAAAACATCCTAAGGATTAATAGCAGTATTGGAGTTAGGCTGGAACTGGTCACTTTCAGAACACCGACTTCAAATTATTTATTCTTCCAAGGTACAGTCTCCAATACCCATTGAATTGTTATTGTTCTCCCTAAGTCCTCTGTGGACTATGAAAGTTTGTATTTATCACTGAGATACAACAAAGTTGCTGCATCCAACTGTTCTTGCAGTATGATATCTTTTAAAGAAATGTATCTTTCCTAAAGTGGTGCTTCTCAGATTAATCCATTACATACTAGCAGTTCAGGAATCCCTACTGATAGGTACCAGGGAGTAAAGCAAGGGCATGTGTAGGAAGATTTTTTTAAAGACTTTTGCAACTGCAGAGCAAGCTACAGGGTCAAAATATGAGAGAAATAAGAAAAAGTAAATTAGGTTTCAGATTAAATTAAAAGCTGAATTTTAGTTGGTTTATCTTTAAAGTTAGCTGTCCCTGAACTTGTTTTGGAGGAGTCTGTTGCTTTTGAGCATTGAGACCTGCCAGACTACTACTCAGAAGAATAATTCTGTTTCTGACTAGCACATTAGGAGGATGTGACTGGCCCTTTCCTAGTATTGCTGAAAGTTTAGAAGACTATTTGAATATTTCTTTAAATAAAAGACCTGGAAATCATGTGATCTAAATATCACTAGAAAGCCACTCAATGTGTCACTTTCTTCAGTTGTAGAGGTTAACAGTGAATTTTATTTTCAATGACTGTATATTCTGTCCTTAAACTGAAATTTTCCAACATAAAGAAAGTTCTCTAATACTGTCCATTTTAGAACACCTTTAACAAGCTTTATAAGGGTGTTGAGATATGGGCCGGTACCTGAGTATTTCATTAAAATGTATGGAGGCAACACAGAAAACTGCAAAACTGCAATGTGAGCTAATTAGTTTCATTTTAGTGTAGGTGTGGCACCTGCCTGTCATTGTCATTATTTATTTTACCAATCAGCATATCATTGTCTGTTTTTAAGACTGTAGCTTTTTGAGCAGTGCAGTGTATATATTATAGTGATGTGCATATAAAAGTATCTCTCTTTTTTAGGGTTTCCATAACAGAGAATTTGGAAACACCAAGAAAAGTAATCTAAACAGGAACTCCGTGTATGTATTACTGCCATGTTAAGATACTCATCATATGTTTTTAGAAAGAGATATTTATACTGTCTGCAACTTTCTACTTCACTTTTGTTTCTCATATTTTGGATAAGAAACTTCTGTGAAATGAAGAGTTAAGGCAATTGAGTTTTGTTAAGATTCTTTGGAGGAAGCTTTATTAATGGAGATAAAGGAGATCCATTTAAACAAAGTGTATTACTTTAGGTAGAATACACACCCATTCCATTTCTAATAATAATTCAATTTTCTATTTCAGTCACTAAGATGACAGACTTCATGTTCTTAAAGGTCTTTTCCAACCTTAATGATTCTATGATTCTGTGGTTCTATGACCATCTTTAACTGGCCATCTTTCCAATCCATTGAGCATGAAAAGTTCCATTTGCTTTTGCTGCATAAATTGTATGTTTTCTTTTTTAATAATTAAAATGTTAGCAGTTCCTGAAAGCTTCTCTCACTCTCTGATTAACCTCTTTTGTGCTAAGTTGCACAAAATGCAAAATACTTACGTTAGTTTTCTTCATGCCTTTTCAAAAGTTACTATGTTTGATTATGTTTGGTGAAAGTATATTGGATTCCTAAGTTGTTTCCATTCCTCCCCCCACTCCCTGCCAGCTTGATTCATCATTGTCTTAATATTAGGAGCATTTTTACCACATTCTGTGCTGTATCTATGTTCCTTTCCTTTTCTTTCTTATTTTCATTAATATCTTTTAGATATTCTCCGTTGAGGAGAAGAAGAAAAAAGTTATTCTGTTTTCTTTTTGTTTGTTTTTATGCATATGGGGGGGGGAGGGGGGGCAGGGGGCAGGTGGTTGGATGGACTTTTTTGTTTGGTTTTTTTTTTTGTTGGTTGGTTTGGGGTTTGTTTTTGTTTTTGTTTGTTTGGTTTTTGTTTGTTTGGTTTTTTTTTTTAAATACGCAGGCATTTGTAGGCAGTAGGCACACTGCATACTTACCAGCAGGACATACAGGCTGTTGAGTGGCCTGATTCTGTCATTTAGTCTGTTATCTTAAGTGGGGTATCTCTGGTATCAGAATATGAGGTGAATCATATCTTCTGTGTTCTGTAAAAGACTGCTTTAATATTAATGCTGATGCAATAGTTGTTTTGTAAGCAGACTTGTTAATTCAACAGACCATCAATTTAAAGTCTGTTTTTGTACATACAAAAATGATGGTAATGATACATGAAACTGTTAATGTATCTCAGCACTGATTAAAAACTGAAACACTATGTGATTGAAAGGTCTGTAACTGCTACTGGTATTGCAGTGTAAAAAATATGAATCAAGAGCAGCTCAACATGAAGCAGAGAAAGAAACATGCAGAAAAATGTGTCAATTTTTCAGTATCTGAAGATGGTTTGCTGATGGCTGCATTGAATGAAGTTTTTCTGAGGGTTATTTTGTTTTATGATTGCAAATCAAACCTTTTGCGAGTTTTGCCTTCATATGGATCTCTTTATATGTGATTGAGGTGTACCAGTGTTAGCTTAATGATGGAAATTTCAGATTAAAATATCAAGTAGTTTCTTTTAAACAGGTTGAGAACTTCAGAGGAAACCAACAGTAAGTTTTCCACTGCTTGTCACTTATTTTAATTCCCATTTGCAAATCTCACTCTGACAATTTTGGAGTACAAAATCCAAAAGGAAGTTAATTTACTGTAGTTGAGAGTTATAGGAAAATCTCCAGAGATTTTTTCATGTGTTAGTAACTAGTTTGTACTTTAAAGTTAAAGTTTTCTTTATGAGTACTGTTTTTTCTCATAATAACTGCCTGATCTTAAAAGAATTTTTTTTCTGCAGTCTGCTCAGTAATTTCATCAGGGAAATAAAACTCTTCAAGATGATGGTGCTGCTTTCATCCCTGGCAGTCTAAAAGACATTCTCAGTTAAATCAGGGTGTATGTCTGAAGATAGATTGTGATAGAAAATGTTCAATGTATGCTTGATTTTTCAAGTTGTCATTTCATGTAATTCCTCCATTGATGTTGTTTAGCTTAAGTTATGACACCAGTGAAGGACTGAATTTATTGTGAAATGCTCACTCAATGAGATTTGCAGTTTTATTGAGGAATGACTTTTTTTCTCAAAATAGAGTGTTAGTTAACTTTGCTTGTATTTGTTGGCATTTTAGTCTATCTTCCAGTTTTCCTGACAAGACTCTTAGCTGTAAGAGGCTGAGCAACTGGGAATTTAATATCCTGTTGAGACTAGCTGTGATGCAGAAATAAGTAGCTCTTAGTCGTATCTCCACTTCAAGTCCTGCTCTTTCAGGGTTCATCTCTGCACAAAACACAGCAGTGCCAAAGCAGTGCCACACGTAGAGTTGTGGGGCTGCTATCTGAAACACACTATTGCTTTGATTCAAATCCAGTTTTCCCATTTTCAAAAGGCCCTTTTTGCAACATATGTTCTTTTACAACATATGAAATGCAACCAAAATAGTTGGATCCAGCAAGAGAGAAAGCACAAGGAACTTTGAATCACTAAGGGCAGTGAAAATGCTGGCCCTTCCCCCAAAATCTGTAGATGTTTTTGTATAAGATCTCTTTTGCTAGGTAAGGAATCATAAAGAAATAGAATGCACCAAGAAGAAAAGTGATAAGTTCAAAAATTTTGATGAACATTGTTATGACTCTCATTTTTATTCAGAATTAATAGTAGTACAGGATATATAGCTTCTGAAATCTAGTATTTTGAAGGATTGTTTTCTAGCAGAATAAAATGATGTCATCTACCTAATGAAAACATGCTCATTAATCTTGGCTCTATTAAAAAAGTCTTTCTATAACAAAAAGATTTTTGGACCAAATTTAATCTGGCTGAGCCTGTTAAATTTGTAACCTCGGAAATTGTTTTTCTGTTTTTATTTTAACAGCATGTTTGATGCTATGGGTTAATGGGATAGTACTATTATAAGTTCAGTGTAATACTATAGGTTATGGAATGTTTAATGGTTATGGGTGGAGCTTGAAAAATCATGCCTTTGGGAGACCACAAAGCATGATGGTCAACAAAGTTCTTTTGATATCCCAAAGATGTAATTGGATTAATATGTTCTTGAGGTTAATAATGCAGTTTTCCTACCATTTCCCTAAATA
>JAWWLZ010000094.1:4049524-4088274 GCA_035041345.1 Poliocrania exsul | reverse complement strand
GACTGGCCCTGTGCATTGTTGGCATGAATTACCTCAGGAGAGGATATTTGAAGGGCCCAAAAAAGCATTGCTGGGCTTTTGGGATAGCTGCTGTAGAGACAGAGGAAATTAGACAGTTGGATACCTTGCCTGTTCTCTCAGAAGACCCTTCTGCTGTGGGACTGCTGAAGGTGGAAGAACAACAGGCACTGATCACTACCACAACAGTGCACCACTGGCAACACCACACAAGTTGGGACTCTGTGACCCCCATCTATGAGATGATGCTTTAACTGGAGAGCCAGGGATCCAATGGATGTAGTCAACAAAACAGCAGCTACTTCCCCACCAACCAGCAAGAAGGAAACATAGGCTTTCCTAGAAGCTGTGGGCTTTTGGAGGATGCATATTCCAGAAGAAGAGCAGGAAAGGACAAGATATAAAAAATGTTCTCTACACTGCAGCCAGGGAGAATGCCAGCTAGAGGCTGGCAAAAAGTACCTAGTGAGACCCAAGGATGACCCTTGGGGTTCTGGAGTCAGGGATACAAAGGATCCAAGGCCTGTGACACCCTAACTAAAAAGACATACTGGCAGCTTATGAAGGGATTTGAGCTGCTTCAAAAGTGATTGGCACTGAAGCACAGCTCCTCCTGGCACCCCATCTGCCAGTGCTGGGCTGGATGTTAAAAGGGAAAGTCCCATCATGTCACTGGTGTTACATGGAGTAAGTGGACCTCTCTGATCACACAGGAAGCTTGAATAGGAAACCCTAATTGACCAGGGATCTTGGAACTCTTCACAAACTGTCTTGAAGATGAAAATTTTGGATTGTCATCAGGAGGATAAGGTGAAATGTGCTAAGGAGGCCCCCTTGTATAATCAGCTACCAGAAAATGAAAAGCAATATGCTGTCTTCAATAATGGTTCCTGTCACATGGGAGTGATACAACCAAAGTGAACAGCTGACGCATGGGAGTCCTATACAACAAGTCACAGAAGCTATTGAAGGACAAAGTGGATCAAGTCAGGTTGCAGAGCTGACAGCCATCCAGCAGGCTTTAGCTATTGCTGAGTAGGATAAATGGCCAGTGCTCTACCTCTACCCTGACTTTTGGATGGTAGCAAATGCTCTGTGGGGTTTGCTAGACTGATGGAAAAAGGCCAGCTGGCAGCACAGAGGGAAACCCATCTGGGCTGCTGAATTATGGCAAGACATCATTGCCCAGGTAGAGAAGTTGGCTGTAAAAGTACTTCATGCAGGTGCCCAAGAGCCAGGCTGCTGAAGAACATTGTAACAATGGACAGGTGAATCGGGCTGCCAAGATTGAAGTGTTTCAGGTGGATCTGGACTGGCAATTTAAGGGTGAATTATTCCTGGTTGGGTGGGCCTGTGATGCCTCAGGTCATCAGGGAAGAGATGCAACATACAGATGGGCTTGTGATTGAAGGATGAATGGACACTGATTGAGGATGATGGACACTCTCTCCCAGGTTATTTGTAACTCTGAGACATGTACTGCAGTCAAGGAGGCCAAGTGGGTAAAGCCTCTGTGGTATGGTGGAAGATGGTCAAAATGTAAATGTGAGTGGCCTGGTACATTGATTACATCACACTCCTGCAAACCCACCAAGGCAAGTGTTATGTGCTTACAATGTTGGAAGCATCCACTGGATGGCTGGAGACGTACCTTGTGCTTCACACCAGTGCCTGGAACACCATTTCAGGCCTTGAAAAGCAAGTCCTGTGGTATCATGGCACCCGAGAAAGAATTGAGTTTGACAAAAGGTCTCATTTCAAAAATAGCCTCATAGAGAACATGATAGTGAGTGAGAATATCATATTCCCTATCATGCACCAGCCTCTACAAGAACTGAACACTAGAATGTACTATTTAAAGCCACAGAGAAAGGAAATCTGTGATGGAACCTTCAGACATTGGGATCTGCATTTTAATGAAGTCCTGATTCTGGTCAGGACAAGGTTAATTTTGGTAGTAGCCAAGAGGTTATTTTGTACCACCTCATGTCATTTTCCAAGGACAGGGGAAAGGGTCCCTTCTGGGTCAGGGTAGCGTGGCTGAGGTTTGTTTATTGTGGGTTTCACATGATGAGTATTCACATGTGAATTGTTTAACTGTCTTCTACCCTCAGTTATTAATAGTGTTGCTGTTACTGTTCATTTTATTATCTCATTGCCATTTTCAGTAAATTGTTCTTATCGCAGCCCATGATCTTTGCTTACTCCAATTCTCTTCTCCATCCCACTGCAGAAGGAAGAGGAAGGGAGAGGGATCAGTGAGGGAGCAGCACATAGTTTGGAGTGTTTCACTGAGGACATTTAATTGGAGAATACCATTCCTAAAATGTGGGTGTGCAAAGGGGCATTGCTGGCTGGGTAGAGGGAATGGTGATCACATCTGACACAGGATCACACTGCTGCCTCATTAACTTTGTACACTATAGTAAAGTGCTGCCATGTGTTTTTGAAACTCAGCCACCTTGTTTATTCAATATAGCAGTGAAATCTATGTTGTTTGCAGCTGTTGAGAGAAACAATTTAATGAGACTTGCTCAGACCATACCATTTACACCAGTCCAGCTCTTTGGTGAGTACTAACTTCCTGGTTATGATTTTGCTTTATAAAATTTGCTTTATTTTTTTAAAGACTGTGTTTGACTGGATTAATTTCAGCCATTACTCTTTCTGAAAGATGAAACATAGAATTGTAGTCATGCAGTAATCTAGGGACTTTGGAGGTTGTCTTGTCCATCTCTCTCTGTGGTCAATTGAGATCAGGTTGCTGATACCCTGTCCAACTGCATTTTGAATATGTCTATAAATGGAAAATCCTCAGTTTTGTTGGGCAACCTCTTCCCGATTTTGACTGACTTAATTGTGAATCTAGTATTTTTCCCAGTAATTGTAGAGGTTTTCCCTGCTATACTTGTATCTATTGGCATTTGTGTGATTGCTGTCAACCCAGAGATTAATCTAACTCCTCTTCTATGTATCTGTTAGGATAGCTAAAGACAACACAAAGTTTCCCCTTAACCTTGATACTTCATTCTCTCTGTTCCTCTTTCCCGTACAGACACAGATGTAAATAGATATATAGGATATATGAACAGAAAGAAAACCAGATACTGCTTTAAAGGGCACTTTTCCTGAGCCTGGCACAGAAGACTTGTGTATTAAGGAAAAAAAACCCCTGTGCTATAACTGAAGCCTGGTAGAGAATAATTCATAAATTGTTGGGAAGAGTTTTGAAATTAGCATGCAGCATTGGCTTAGAGCAGCAGAAGCTCTGCCTCTAGACACTTGAGATCTAGGTGCCAGCTTCTCAATGGAGAGAATATTTTGTCTCACAGCAACAAATTGCTGATGCTTGCAGCATCATAGGATTTCTTGAGACCAAATTGTAGCAAATAATTAATATAGCTATGAGGATATTGAACATTCTAATCTTTGAAGCTCCCCAGAGATACCTTTCTGGGTGTTAAACTGTTAGAATATAATAGAATGAATATTTAATGTCTGATTAGAAAATATTTCTAGTTATACTATTTTTATATTAGTGTTACCTAATCACACTTGCTGATGGAGACTGGTTTTTTATGAATTAATGTTACAAATATTGTAAGCTGAAAGAAGGAAAGGCAGATTTAAAATATCAGTATACTTTTCTGTTAATTTACAGATGGTAGCAACCAAAAGGTGTCTTGGTTCTGTTGCAGACGAATGCTACTACAACTACAGAGGGAAACAGAGTATAAATGAGTTAAAGCTCACTATTTTCTACTTCAGAAAAGATATTACTATCAGGAGCAGAATATTTTAAATGTTTGTGCATTGCTCATAACATTGGAACTTCTAGAAAAAAATTTCAAACCTTAGTTTAAGATAACAAAACTGTAAGCTTCCTGTTAATTTGCTTGAGCTTATTCTTGTAGGAATGTCCTTTTGAATCTAATTTCACCGTCTCATCTTATCATGACCAAGTCACCACTTTTGAAACAACTCAGCTGTCTGCTGAGGTGGCACTCTTGACTACAGTCTATTTTGTATTAACTAGAAAATTAAAGGCATTTAATGGTATAGTTGATAATTATTACATGCTCTGTGTGTTTGCGTTGATGTCATGACTTTTTCATAGATGTATTTTTAACTGTTATTTTAAATAATATATTTAAGATTTTTTTTTTCCCCCAGAAATTCCAATATTGTTTTGCAATGCACAAATATTTCAGTTGTTCTTCTCGTGCCAGGTTGTTTTTTGGTTTTTTGGGGTTTACTTTGTGGAACACAATAAAAAAACTATTCAAATGTTCCATGAATCACAGGTAACTTAAAACAATTCTTACTTAAAATTCCGTATCGATCCTTCATACACTGCAGATAAAAGTGGTAACTCCTTAAAATTATGTGCTTTTAAAGGACTACTATAGATGAGAATATAAATGACCTTTGTTTCTGTGGAAGTATCCAGGAGGTCTTAAATCCATCTCTGTTTAGAGGCTTAATACAAGCTCTTTGGACCACTTATTATAATAGTATAAAAATATATGTACTAAGTTGTGCAAGTTTAGGCTGGGCAAGTTTTCAGACAGATGAACAGTTATGATAAAAATGTTCTATTTTAAAAAAAGTGTGGCTTACAAAGGTGTGCAAAGTGATATGTATATTTAAAGACATCAAATGAAACTGCTGATCTCTCCTGTTTCTGCAATATATAGCTTTGCTAATAAAATTTCCTTTTATTTAAGCTGGAGAGGAAGTGACAGTATATCATCTAGAAGAAAGTTCACCTATGAATCTTGATAAAAGCATGTCTTCCTGGTCCCAGCATGGTACAGCTGCAATGATCCAAGTCCTGTCACAGGAGGAGATGGATGGGGGTCTGCGAAGGGCCATGAAGGTCGTTTGTACCTGGTCTGAAAATGATGTATTAAAGCTGGGACAAGTATTTATTGTGAAGTCTTTTCTGCCAGAGGTGGTTCAAACTTGGCAAAAGATCTTTCACGATGGCACAGTGTTACATCTCTGCCTAAGGGTGAGTTCAGACCTGAAGACACTGACTGGTCTGGCCTAATGTTATGTTGCTTACACGTTAATGTCTTCAGCATGGCTAAAATGTTGTTACCTGTTTAAAAGAAAAAAGGTTTTGTGGAAGATTTCTCTCCCATTTGTAAACAATATATAATCAGTATGTGTGTTTCTTGGTTTTGACAAATTTCTGACACTTTTCTTCATAAAAGTGGAAGTAGTGTTCATAACACTACTTCTTTTTTCTAGGAGATCCAACAGCAAAGGGCTGCCCAGAAGTTAATCTATATCTTCAACCAAGTGAAACCTCATACTATTCCCTATAAACCAAGGTAAATTCAGTGTCTTTTAAGTACCAAAGGTTTCTCTTTTCAGCTGTGTCCCAGGTCTAGTGCAGCCTCTGTTTCTGTAGAGATTTGCAATGATAATGCAGTGATAATTACACTAATAATGTTACTATCTAATGATAGTTAATGAACTTTTAAGAGAAAAGGTAAGCAGCTTGGAAGTTTGTCTTTATTAGCTCTGTGTGGTGGCAAAATAAACATGTTATTCCTTAGACTTAAGCAAGAATTGCCTTTTATCTAATTAACATAAAACAATTTGGTATAGCTCCTTTACAGTGGGCTGGAGTAAATCAGATTGTGTTATTTATATCCTATACTTTTCAGATCAGTTGCTTTGTTTTGAGAGTTAACAGGCCAAGAAAGCCTTTGTTCTCTCTACCACTTCGTACTTCCTGCTGTTCAAAATGCTCCTGCTAGGGAAGATATGACCTCCTTTTTTGTATATTTGCTCTGCATCATGCCTTTTGCTGACGGTGAGGGTGTTCATTACCTTGCCAGCTCCTGGTAGATGGTATTTATATCTGCAGGTTCCTGGAAGTTTTCCTCATCTACTGCCATTCAGCGAAACAGTGGCTGACCATCGAGAAATACATGACTGGTGAATTTCGGAAATACAACAACAACAATGGAGATGAGATTACTCCCAGCAGCTTGCTGGAAGAGCTGATGCTGTCCTTCTCTCACTGGACCTATGTGTACACCTGTGGGGAGCTTCTTGTCCTGGATTTGCAAGGTGACTGCTAGCATGGGATCACTGTTTGAAGCCAAGTGAAAAGCAATTATCTCTAAAGAGAATTTAGTACTGAGGAGTGGGCCAAATTCTCACTTACTTGAGAAAATGCAAAGCTCAAGAAAGCCCTGGATATCTGTTTGCTACTAATAAATGAGAATCTGCCCAAAGAGTCTATGCTAATGTAGGTGTAATAGAAAAATAATTTTCCTTCAAATGCCTCTAGGCTGAATGAGCAAAGAACAGTTAGGTAAACTCTACAGAAACATTTCAACCAGCTCCAAAAAACCATTCCACATATTATTTTGAATAAAAATACATTTAAAGTATTTTCATTTTTCATAAGATATATAAATAATACAGAGATTCAAGTGTACCCTTCTGTATATGCATATTTTATGTAACCTGTCAAAAAGTGTGAACTGCTATCTGCAGTTCTATTTTTTTATTGTTCATATTAATAAATCTGTGAACAGTTTCATAGACTATAAGCCTGAATGCTGTTCACAAAGTCTGGTGACTCCTTCAAAGAGCATGTGATGACTTTACTGTACCTTTGTAAATGGGAAGATGGTATATTTTGAGGAGATAAAACAGTTAACAATGTTCTGAAGATGAACATCACCTATCAAACTGTATAAACACTATTGTTTTGTCATTTCTGCCAAGGGAAGTGTGTATGGGTAGTCAAAGACTTAAGATATTTACATTTTGCAGCATCCAGAAGCTGTGAATTACAAAAAGACATACTTATTAAGCAAAGTAAACCTATAATGCCATCCTTGCCTTTAGTGGTACAGAAAGAATAAGTGTGTCTTCACTGTAACCTACTAGAATTTGCCTTAAGTTTGCTTCTGTTTCTTACACAGCTCTTGACAGTTCCAGACCAATTCCAGACCAGTTCCAGGCTTAAAAATGGTGAATTTAAACATCTGTGCAAATCTCAGTTTTCATCTCTAACTAATTGACACTGGCTCTAGTTTGGGTCTTGTGTTTAATTATCTAATCTGGAACTGAGGAAAAGTCAAGGGTTGCTCCCGCTGGAGTTCTAGCAGGATGAATCTGTATCACAATTTACTATATCTGGAGCTATCTCCACATACTTGTATGTACACTGCATTTTGCCTGGTTTACATCAACTGAAATGGCCTTCAATGCAGCTTTGCAATTTGGGGGTATTTCAGTCACCTTATGCTGTTTCTGGAATCTTTACTAGTTTTTGTTGCAGAATATTAATTTACTATGTTGAAATAAAAAAATTACATATCATATGGTCATATGATTATAGATTTTTTTATTACTGTAAAAGCACAGCAATTTCTTCAGATATAAGAAAAGATGGTTTTCATAAATGGTAGTATGTCAACAGTCTGAGGAAGACTGTAACATAGTTTTCAGTAGCATTCAATATCATAATGAATTTTTTTTAATATGCTTCCATTGCAAACTTAAATGAAAAAAGGTGTAACAGAGCCAAAAAATTGCACCTCATGAAGTTGTGGCTTGTTGTGTTTGTTACCTTGAAGAGAACGTGTGTCTGAGAGCAGATCTATTGATACTGGCAAGATCCGTGTCTGATGATCATTAAGTCCAACTAAAATAAATGTTTGTTTTGTCACATTTTGCTTAGTTAGTTGAGCTTCAACATATTATTTACTGTATTTGTGTACACCTTCCATCTACATATAAATAAACCTCAAAGCAACTGACATCATGACTGTATTAAGAACCATGCTTGCCAATACTGGACAGATTTTTATACTCATAGCTTTTTCAGTTTAGCTCATGACCACTCTAACTACAGAAAGATCTACAGAAAATGGTTAATTACATTTTTGTTAAGTGCCAGAGTATGAAATCATGACTATCTTCCTTTGTAACACACACACTATTAATTTGTTGTAGGTGTTGGGGAAAACCTTACAGATCCGTCTGTGATTAAACCCGAAGACAAAAAGTAGGTTTCTTTCTGATGAAATTATCATTTGCTTTAGACATTCTGCCAACAGTCTGTATATTTAGGATGGGGTTTTTTTATGTTTTGTGTGGGAGATTTAATTATTTTTCACATGATGTTTGGGTTAAATGAAAATATGGTGCCAATGAAGACTACCTCCTCTCCTGTGCTTTGGAGGATTATGTGTCCCAGCTCTCAACATGTGATGCAGTGACAGGTGGATGAAACTGAGGAGAGTCTGTGTGGCTCTGCTGGGAGCACAGAAGTCTTCCAGGGCTATGCAGGGAAAGCAGAAATGGGGGGTGGAAGACGTATCCAAGAGATGCACATCTTTTTGCAAATTTGTACCAAAGGAGGTAATAAGTAACTTGAATGTGGCAATCTGGTTTCCACTGCGTAGTGGGGCACTGTTTCATGGACTATATGGGACTACAATGGTTTAAGAGGATGAGGAGAAGGCCTCTGATTCTTTAACCTTTCCAGCAGGCCTTAGTGTTGTGTTTAAGCATGCAATGTGTTACAATTTCATAGCCTTAATATGTAGTTGATTAATCATGAGTGGAAACTTACAAAAATTAGAGAGACTATACACACAGAAATAGCAATCTTCCATCATGAATCAAATTTCAGAATCAGAACTATGGCCATTCTCTCTTTCTGTGACCTTCATCTTCGAGGATATTTCCTTTAGTGAGAGCAGAAACAGTGGTGTTGATGGCTGCCTTCCTGCAGGGTTCTCTTCCTAAACCCACACATCTCTCCAGATGTTCTCTTACTTGCTTGCTCCTCCACTCATCTTGGCTCCCTCTTACTCAGCTCACACCATCTGATTGAAGGGATGTCTCATGTTGGAAGGAAGGAAGCAAAGGAAGCCAAATAGGCCATAGGCCCATGACAGAAGCACAAAGATAGCTCAAGGGAGAGATGCAGAGGGGTCAGTCATGTGATTGTTCACTAGATTTTAGCAAACACTTTCAAGGTATTGTTACAGATGTGTAAAATTCTTATTTGCTACTGTTCCACTAGATTTTTTATATGAGTGGTAGTGTAAACTGTAGTAGTTATTGCTGAAAACAGTGGCCAGGCATTGACCACAGTACTTTACAAGGCAACTTAGATTATCCTCTGTAAAATAGGGATAATATTTATCTACATTATTTTGAAGCTTATGCTTATTAGTGACCTGCTGGATCATTTTTGTTATTAAACCATTTTGTCATGATTATTAAAACTTGATCACACAGATCTTATTTTCAGAATTTTTGTTGGTTTTTCTAATCATCTGCAAAATAGTTAGAGAGCAAGTGTTAATCAAAACCAGCTTAAATTTCTTGTATTAAGGGAAATCTTCAGAATAGTAAGTTATGAAACTATTTTGTTTTGAATTAGGGATCTAAAGGAGTAAGGCAGTGAACCTGGGGTGGCATCTGTAAGCAGCTAGCAGATACCCAGTTCTAAGAAACACTTTCTAAACCCAATAGCAGTGTAAATGCTCTATCTTTGCTCTAACTTTCATTTGCTCACAAGAGAAACATCTCTGACAGGAATAAGGTGTGTTTTAAGTTTTCATTTGTAGAAAAGATGCTTAATAACTAACCCTAACCCATACAGTGCCTCAAAAGTTGCTTTGATCTCTTTGTCTTCTACAAGACTGGGAGAAAACTAGTGGCATTTGACTAATAGGGCTGATTCAAATTTTAGCATAATTTACAGTTAAAATATTTATCTTTTGTGTCTTCAACTCATTGATTTAATGGCTCATGTCATTATCACGTCATGCATCATGTAAGTCTTTTATTTTATGCATTCTACATTCTGTCTTGAAATGGGAAAGGCATTTGCAATTGCAAAATACGACCTCTAGCTCCGTGCATTGTGTCTTGCTTTTACATACAATATCAAAACAAATATAATAGATTTGTTTGGAAAGTATACCTGATGCATTGACATTTCAGACAGATCCTGAGCTGATGAAAATCAGTGGAAGAACTGGCCTAGTGGACATATGATAAAATGATAAAGGTATAATGTTCATGAAAAGGTTTCCTTTAAAAGCAGATGTAATTAAGGCACAGTAACGAGATTGTAACACAGTTCAGTCCCGGCAGACTCCTGCACTGCTTAAATATTGAGAAGACTTGTCTCACTGGCAGTACTCTGGGTGCTTTTTTTAGCATGCATTATTTGCCAAACCCACAAAAAAGTGCATTCAAGTTTCCACTGACATTAAGTGCAGATTCAGAAATGAGGAAAATAGTGTTCTGAGTTTCAAATTGGAAAGAACTGATACATAAGGCCTACCAAGAGAGGTGAGAAAAAGGTAATAAAAGAATCCCATTACAAACATGTGAAAAGAAGTGCTAGGTTTTCTCTCCCTCTCCCTTTTTCCATGTTCCCACCATCAAAACTGGAACCAAATTACTTGCGTGATGGGAATGAGTGGTGGCTGACACAGAGTCCTTGGTTTATGGCATACATCACCAAAATGTCAATGTGCCCACATATACTTTGAGCATTTCAGTATAGGAACTACTCAGTCTGTTCTGTCTTCCTTTTGAGGAAAAGTAGTATAGGGTATATGAAAACTAATATTTTACAGACACAGGAATTTTTCTTGTCCTAGAGCTAAGAAACTTGTGATGTATAGTAACCTTTGATTGTCTTGATACAAAGGGCTAACTTATCTCTGATTTAAACAACAAAAAACATGATAATATCCCTCTCCTGTAACACATGCTTTATTTTGCATTGACTGATTTTTAATAATATTTCTTTTAGATCTGGAAAAATGGTATTTGGGCCAGCAAACCTAGGAGAAGGTGCAATAAGAAATTTCATTGCAAAGCATCGTTGCAACTCTTGCTGCAGGAGGCTGAAACTTCCTGGTATGCAAAGTAAAGATTAATTTTTAATCTATGTATAACTTTTACAGTGCAGTAAAAGTAAAGGTATAGGTGTGATAAAAAGGCAAGAACTGATATTCTTCTGAGCTGAAAGATTAGGGTAGGCAGAATCTTTATGTACAAAGGCAGATATGAAAATATGGCTTTTTTTTCAAGCATCCATGCAAGGGCTGGAGTTCACCAACCTGATGTTGGCATTCAGCATGAAAATTGTTTCCCTTACTTTGCTAAATGTTGCCCCATTTTTTTCAGGGTCATCACTACAGATAACATCGGCAATAATTTTTAGAATAAAAAAGAATAACAATAGAAAGATTGGTGATTCATGGTGAAAACTCACTGGAGGTTTCCTGGTCCTGGAAAGCATATTATACACTGCAGCCTCTGCTTAGTTGCTCATGCTATGTTTGGCAGAAGGTGCTTCTATTTGATGTGGGGCAGATTTTAAAGACTCAAAGCCAAAATAGCTTGCTTCCTGGATGAGTTTTCAAGCACAAATTTTTTTTGATGGGGAAATCTCTTTCTGTGAGTGTCTGCCTGGAGTAATAGTTGCTGGTTTTGATTGTTTGTGTCTGTGGCAGCTAGAGGTACTAGAATATCAGCTAGATGAATACAGTCAGGGAAGGTTTATTGATATTAGCTCACACCATTAAGTCCTTCAAGGGATCTCATGCTCCTGTTTCTGATTTGCCTTGCTTCAGATTTTCTTTCTCCTGTGAAACAACAAACTAACCAGTCATTGGGTTGAACAGTGCTCGGGGTATATGTGCTTTTCAAACATTTACCTGGCTGCATTATTAAATTTATTTTCTCACCATAGATTTGAAAAGAAGTCACTACTCAAAGGAAATGGATGGTCCAGCCTTTGAAACAGAAATGGAAACAAGCAGCAGAGGAGTTGACAATGCAGATGAGCCTTTGGAGTATGACATGTGACTGTGAAACATTGGCTCTGAGGAGAGCCCATGTATTTGCATGCTTGCAAACCTGCCCCTTATTCCTGCCAAGGGTCAGTCCAAAGCACAAAATGCAGATGTCTCAGTTGAGCCTCTGTCTGTCTTTGCTAGACACTGTAGGCAAGGAATAAAAAAATTAACTTTACTTACTCCTCTTCCATGCTCTTGTACAGGTCAATGAATTGCAAGGAGCAGGTCACCCTTTAACTGGAGGAACCCTCCCATGGGTGCCTTTTTTTTTAATGTGGATTATGGTTCCAAACTGTTTTCTTAGGAAAATTACTGTGACAAATTTATTTCCAAGGGGGAGTAATTTGTTGTTTCTCCCTCTGCTCTTTAGTAAATTAATGAATGTATACATGTATAAATAATCTATTTTCTGAGTCAGAGCCCACTTAGCCCTATCATCACTTTTCCTTGGGCATAGAAGGCTCTCCAGGAAATTGCAAAAATATTTCTCTTTATTGCTGATTTTGATGCAGAGACTAACCATGAATATGTGAGTATTGAATCAGTGGTTTAAACAGTAGTCACTCATACAACTAAAAAAATTTGCAGAAACTTCACCTTGAATTTTTTTCACATACCAAGAAAAAACTGAAAAATGAAGGGGCAGATTACTGGGCTCACAAGCATCATTTCTCATTCTGAGCTGATGAAGTTGATAAATCTATGATCTTTAATACAAACATAAAGAATAATCTTGAATGTGATTTGACTTTTAGGACTTGCCTTTATATTATTTTAGCTTCTAAATATTTTAAAGTTGCAATTGGAACAAAGATTTTAGAAGTAAAAAACCAGTGTGTTCTATTTGATATTTAACTTGTCAATGTCAGGTTGTATGTAGTACTATTGTCTAACAGTGGGAAAATGGTATTTTGCAGCATCTGCATTTGTTTCTGTTGATGTGCTCTGATTTTAGCTGAAATTCAGAAAACAGAAAAATCAATTATCTGCAAATATTCCCTCTCTATATTTACTTTCATTTAGCTTTTTTTTGGAAGCAAGTCAGTCTGTCAGAATACTTAGCTTGTCTGAGAAAGATAGTTAAATTGCAACTCTACAGACTGATAGTGAATTTTAGTCCCTTTGCTTATAAGGTAGTTGTTCTGCTTCCCATGGTTATCACCTTAAAATCTGACTTTAGGGAGTGCTTACATGCAAACATATGTACTTTAAAGATAAAACTTTGTCTAAAGGATCTCTAACTGTTAATATGCCTTTAAATTCAGTTAAGTTAAATGACACATAAATATGTTTTTAAAGTCAAGGATGATTTAACTCCTGCCCTCATAGTGTTTCTTTCCTCAAATATTGCCTTAAATTCTAAACACATATATACCCTAAACCAGGTTGCACCTGAGCACCTTTCAGTTCATTACAAGTTTTAAAGATATACACAAATCATACTTCAGATGGTCTTTTCTTGAAAACCCTCCTGTTGCCTTCAACAGTGAGTTGCTTCTGCATTCATAGCAACAGTTGTGGGAATTCTTATGACATGTAGCTCAATGTAGGTTACTTATTCCTTCTTGTTAAAATCTGTCAAGGTACGTACTACCTTCCACTGAAATGGGAGATCCTTGCAAGGTACTAATCTGTGGTGAAATGTAGTTGATATAAATATGATTGCTATTTAATTTTGTTCAATGTGAAGTATTAATGGGATGAAACAAGAAAAGGAGGCATTTGAAATTGTTCTGTTGTATCTTTGTATCCTAGCACTAATCTTCCATACATGGAGACACTAAGTTGAAAAAGTCTAGTGATTTTGCTAGTTAATAAATTGTGCCTCACCAGTTTTTTTGCATTTTTTGGGACAGCTTATTCACATTTCACTAAAGCATAAATTTGAGTACTTGGTTAAAGATCTTCCTCCTCTCCCTTTTCATAACTCAGTAATAAATTGTAATGAAAATAACTTGAAAAAATATTTTTATTTCTTTTTTGTCCTTGGTGTCTTTCTTACAACAAATCCTGTACATTCTTTAAATTGTCTTTTGATGTCTAAATACTGGATTGAAGCCCATGCCCACCAAACACATGAAAAAAACCTAACAGCCTTTAATGGGAACAGCAGTAAGCCCCACCCACACTAAAACTGTGGTGCATGTGGAATGAAATGTGTGGAGGTCAGGTTTTTTCTGCAGCTGCTTGACAACTAGTGTGGAAGAGGAAAACTTGTGTGTCAAACCATAGAGTTTTCCAGTTATTAGTTTTGATGTTTGTTTATGCTGAAAAGCACATACAGGAATTTATTTTATCCTTCTGGTGGGTTCAGGAAAAAAAGACTTTTTTACTTAGTTCAAATAGTCAGGCAGTGAAGTTTTGAAAAAAACAAAACAAAACCACCAGAGTATTTATAAGCTCACATTCTAATATGAGCTTAAAAGAAGTTTATTGAGGAATTCAGTTGGGATTATTCAAAGCAAAATGTGTTTCTGACATCTGCTGCATTGGAGATATAGCTTAAACATATGAAAAATATTCAGTAATTTAAAACCTCATACTCAGGAAGGTGTTTTTTTTTTAAATTGTGGTGTATTTGGGGTTACTCATTTATTGTTACTGCAATAAAGTCAAAAGGGATAGTACATCTGTTTTCTAGAAATGGATTTGTATTTGTTGAGGTTCTGTCAATCTGTTTCATACTATTTCAGAAGAATAAAAGAACATTTTTAAAATGTTTTTGTTCCTGATAGGTGTAGAATGAAATAATATGTTTTGGAGCACTAGGAGAAACAGGGGAAAGTAACATACAGAAAGTAATGTAGTTACTTTTATGTTTAATCTCAAGGTAATAAACATGTATTACTTCTATATTTATCATGTGGTTTCCAGATACTCTTTTTTTTTTTTTAATTGTGTAGTAGCATTAGTTTCTATTCTTTTAGTCAATATACTTCAAGCAAGAATATTTCTACATCTGTATCATAAGTCAGAATTTATTTTTATAAAGAAAGTAGATAATATAGATATTTTATGATATATTTTATTTACTTACTAGTTGTTCATTAAACTCTGAAATTCTTTTTCAGTTGAGATGCAAGCTTGACTCTTAGAAAACTTAGTAATTAGTAAGCCAAATCACTGCTGCTGATTTAAAAAAACCCAAAACTTATCATTGCTTTAAGATGAAAGGCCTATTTTTTTACTATAATTCTAGTTCTGTGATGTCAAAAGCCTGTATGGCCACTAGTGTAAACAAGGAGCTGATATAAATGAACAACATTCCATGACCTTCATTGTCAAATCTGTTATTTTATGCCATCTACCTTTTACATCTGTTTTCCATTGTTAGGATGTCACTTTTTGTTGAAAAATCGTTCCCAGAGATGAAGAAAAGCCTGTCTGGAGTGTCCTGGGCCATTCCATGAACTGTGGTCACACTACAGTTTTCAGTCTTTACCCTATTGCTAGACCATTTGCAAGATCTGTTACTGCTTTTCAGCTTTTCTTTAGTATATTTATCACATCTTGAACTACTATGGAAGAGAGTTTGATCTGCTAATTTGTGGTACCTGTTGCTGGGAAAGAAAAAAATTAAACTAAAACCAAGCAAAAGCTGTTTTTCTCTTTGATACTGGAATGTGTAAACAGCTGTAATGCTCTGTTTGTTTGCCTGCCTGGCATTGGTTCTGTTTGCAGGGACAGAGCAAATAAACGACTGTTTTAAAATAACCTGGATCCATTTAGATGTTGATATTCAGTTGTGAAAAAGCACTTAAGTTCAAGAAGAAAAATCAGAGAAAAGTCCTGCAGGAAAGAAGTGTCTTTGTTGCCTAAGAAAGTCTAGCTATGTTCTTTGTGTCAATGATTTAGGCTGATGGCTAAAGCCTTCATTTTTTTGGGTTGCCATTGAAAAAATAAAATTTAGGTTTGACACTGTGCAGGCAGCCCAACCCACCTGTAGCTGGAAGAATGGAGAAGGAGATGAAAGAGAGGAGGAAGAAGAGGGGAGGCTGGGACACAGAGAGCAATCTTTTGAGCCTTACTTCTGCTGTTTGGCCTGACTGAACTCTAATCCCAAAGATACTGCCAATGTCATCTTGTTTCTGTGGTCTGTAGCTCGAGGCAAGCTCTGCTAAAACACAGAGTATTTATATAACGTAATGTACCCAGGTGGCCTTGTTTCAACAGATGTCTCACCTGATGATGAAAGAAACGATACTTTTCCTCAGATCACCCCTGTTATGAAATTTGAAGTGTTATGTGACCTCTCAAAATGTTTGAGCTGCAAATGGTTGCGTCAGCAACTGATCAAGGAGAACAAGAAACATCCAGGGTGGTCAGCTAGGAATGGCCACAAATTACCCCTATACTCCTAACTGGATTTAAGATTGGTCTCAAGTGACCTTAAGGAAATGTGGCCTGGATTAAGTTCAGGTGGCCTCTGGGCACCAAAGGAGGCCAGGCTGACCCCAAGTGATCATTTGGGGTGGCTAATTGAAATTAAAGTTGATCTCTGATGACACATATGTGGGTTAATTGGTTCTAAATTGGACTTCAAATAAGCTGTTGAATGAAAACAAGGACCAGTGTGACCCTGGCCACTTTACTGCATGTTAAACTGACCCCAGACGTCAAATGCGTGCAGCATTAACCTCAGATGACCCCAAGCAGATCACTGGCTGTCATGTTGTCCCCAGATGACCCCTTTATGCACCAGCATGTTGACTTTGGATGAGTCTTGGGGCTCAAACATGGGGCCAATTGGACCTGATGTGACTCCCATGAGTAATTTGAACTCATGGGTTTACTTGAGCTGACATGTGCCCATGAAGGTTGACTTTGGATGACCATGCAGTGAGAGGTGCATCTCAGATTGAACGCAAATGGTCTCAAATAGGAATCAATGACTGTGATTGAACTCTAATGACCCCTTGGCACCAAATGAAGGGCAGGTTGAACTCAAATGACAAACCAAGCAATTAATTGAATCTCAGGTTTACCTTAAATGACTTCTCGGCACTGAACAAAGGCTGCACTGACCTTACATGAACCCTAACAGACTCTCTGGTAGATCTTAAATGAAACCTGAGTGCTTATTGGGATCTCAAGCAGACTTTAAATATTTTCCCTTCCTCCAAATGAGAAAAGTGACAGCCTTGATGGACCTCTGACCTTGATGGACTTGTATGTCAGGTTGCCCTCAGGCGATCCTAGGCTCCAAACAAGGGCCTAGTTGACCTCAAACAACACTTTGCATATACTTGGGTCTCATGATGATGCCAGATAATCCCTATTCCAGAAAGGTTAATTGACGTCTCAGATTGACTTCAGATGACCCTACAGCAGTTATTTAGCCCTCAAGTTGATCTCACATGACCTTCCTGAGCAGTGATGGTAACCTCCAGTAATCACAGGCCAGTTAATTTATTCTCATTTAACCTGTAATGACCCCAAGCAGTTATTTGGGTTTCATATTCACCCCAAATGATATTTAGAACTTCTAGTTGTAAGTTGTTTTCAAATGGCCCTTGGAAATAGGAGCTGATAATTGGCTTACATGACATCCTGTTAGAATTTAAAGAGCACAGTTGCCTGTCTCAAACACTGTTAAAGCCACAGAAGGGAGGAATTTGTGAAAGGTAGGTGCTAATTGCAGGTCTGGCACAGGCAAGATCTGGTTAGAACATCCTGGTTAATGCATCCAAACAAAATTTCCCCACTGTGGCAGACAGTGTGAAAAGAAGCAATTATTCATATGCATATCACTGGTCAAACAAAGACTATCCCAAGTTATAGGACAGATGGCATCTGTGACCACTAATGACCACAAAGCTCCCCAAATACACCTCTCTGGTTATGTAGAATTTGGACTGTATAAAGGTGGTACTGCTGTTCGGGTGTTAGGATGGGAGGTTAACAAAGCTTGGGAAGAAGGATGTATCACTGATAGTGGATGCAAAGAATGCAGAATTTACAGTCTGCAAGGGCATTTGGCAGAGCTCCCAAGAAAAGGAAGAAACTAATAAAGCCAACTCAGAGACTGTGATGAAATCAGCACTGATTGGGCAAAAGGTCATTCCGGCAGGGGAAAATCACTACTGACTCATGGTCCACCGATCTGAGAAAGCCACTGATTCAAAGGAAGAGAAAGACTGAGAATGCAGACTAACTAGCATGAGAAATGAGAGAATCTGAAAGGTTAAAAAAACGGACTTTATTTGGTTGGAAGAACAAAGACAATTTATTGTAAAAACTTCCAGTGTAATGTAGGGTTAGTATAATTAAGGGGCTGGTTTTATGTTAAATAGGGGAGGATGCAGGCTAACTAAGGCATTATTGTTTGTTTATCCTGAGAGGAGCAGATATCTACAGCTAATCCATTACTCATGAACACAAGGGGGAGGGGAACAATGAGTATTGAGAAACAGGTCTTGGGACAGAGCAAGGAACACACACAAACTGCATTTCTTTTTCAAATGCAAAAGACAGGAGATAAGCAATGTCTGCAAGCTTGATTAAGCCTTATTATCTGGGCAGCTTTCTTGGGTTCAGGTGTTTGTCTAAGGTTTGGCAGAAACTCTAGTCAGCTTCCTTGCTGTTGAAGTAATTTTTGATGCTACAAGAATCATTTAACCAAGAGATGACAGACTACTAATTAAAAAGAGAGCTATGTAATTGGCAGTCAATAAGCATTAATTCCTTTGTTTATTAAAATGTACAAATGGTGAAAGGATTTGATAGTGGTGGGCCTTGTGGACCCAGCATTCCTCTCTGTGCAGGAGTACCAAGAGAAGGATCAGCTGGGTTCCCTTGGCCCACCACCGAGAAGCTCAGGGTGAAGAAGGACCAATGGGATGTTGCTGGAACCATAGGTAGAGACTATCTTCTGCTTGCACTACCTGTGTCCTTCTCATTCTCTCTCCTTCTCTCTCTCTCTCCCTTTCTCTTTTCTCTATACATTTAATGTTAAAAAATGTCAGTATTGTTGAAACGGCATTTGGTCTCATTTGAACCCTAATTTGAGCAGAGATATGTCACTAATTGGATCATAACACCTCTGAATAGGTAAGTGGCTCTTATGTTGATGTCAAATGACCTCAGGCTGCAAAAGCCTGAAACTACCTCTAGGAGTCTAAATGGATTTCAGGTTCACTTCAATTGACTCCTGTCCACCATATGAGGACACTCCTGGTGTCAGATGATCCCCTTGTCAACTGTTACCATATCAAGTTAATCTCAGATGACCCCACACAAAATATGTGGGATGTTTTCATGTTGAATTGATACTTTGTTGGACCTCAGATTACTTGTCACTGGATTGAAACTAGGCTTTAGATGCTAGGCAGGAAATAAGGATTGTGATTGACCTTACATCACTACTTGTGTGGATTATTGTCTCTGATGTTGACCTGAGATGACCCCTGGTCAGGCAATAGGAATCAGCTCAGCTGCAATGACCTTTGTGCATGTAATTGCATTTCTCATTGGCCTCAGATGATATCTGTAGAGCAAATGACATCCAGGACTGTCCTTGGTTCATATCAAAATAGATCAGCTCAGTTTGTATGTGTTCTCTGAAGTTCACCTAGTCCAACTCTCTGCACAAAACATTTACAATTAGATGGTGTTCATGCCTTATCCCAGGTAAATTTTGCTTTTTTTTCTAACAAAGGAGATTTCACAACTTTTCTCAGCAGCCAGTTCCAGTATGCAATCCTCTTGTGTTTTTTAATGTGTCTGTCATTTCCTTTGTTTCAACCTCTCTCCACTGTGCCTCTTGCTGTGGGGCATCCAGAAGTCTCTGGCTACAATTTGTGCTGGCTTCACTCCTGCCTGGTAATGTATTTCTCACTGCCAAGAGCTCCAATTGCCAGGCAGTGCTGCAGTGATGAGGCATGTCTGATGTCAAGCCATGAAGCAGAGGCTGTAGGTCAGGGTCTATCCAGGTATGGTGCAGGTGATGCCAAAAAAGCAACCTGGAGGACCTCAGCTCCTAAGATGGGAGAATCCCCTCCAAACCCCTTTGCCACATGGTTCTTTTCACAGTGACCTGACCTCAGGTTACAGCTGCAGTGTGTCAGAGCAGGTGCAGTTCAGCTCCTGCAAGTGAGCAAAAGAGGCCATAGGGCCTGAAAGTGCAATGAAGGCCAAGATACTGTTTTTACTGCAAAGGAAAGGACCATGGTGTGTCAAACTGAGGGCAGTAGTTTACTTCAGGTGATCTATGCTCAGCAAAACATGGACAACACTTAAACTGAGAGAACCTCTGACTGATTGTCTTGGGTCGAGCTGGCAAAATGCCAACTGCCCAAGTACAGAGAAAAATGGTTCCTCCTCCCCACCAACCACCCAGGGGGGAAAAAAAGGAGGGAGAAAAACCCTCCGAACTTAGTTTATGCTGAAACTAACTATATGCATTTATACAGAAAAAAATTAAGAGAAACTACAATTTAACACACACTTAAACAAGTTATATATAACAAGAAATAACCTCCCAGTCCCCAGTCAATACAAAGTCTATTACTCTAGATTCATAAGCACTCTAAAAGACACTTAGCAAGAAAGAGTAACAACAAAATGTTTCTACTTCCCTGAATTCAAACACAATGCAAGCAGCAGCAGCAGGTGCAGCTGGGTCTACTCTAGCAAGACAAGAGCTGCACCACGTTCTGCCTGTACCTCAGCCATGGTGGAACTGACAAGCCACTCCCACACACTGGATTTTACCCCTCTTGAGATGATGTCGTAATATGGTATGGAATACAATATTATTGCTAGAAGAAGTCAGCTGTTAGCTAGCCCAGCTCAGCTCAAGTCAGCTGACAATCCCAGGCCTGGTCTGAACTTTAAAGCCTAAATTTAGGCCTACTCAGCTAAACCCATAACACTGATAAATTGGTGCAGTATTCTTTGTGTATTGTATTTAAGGGGAAAGCAGAAAGAGAGCACTGCTGCTGGGCGTCTGTGCTGATTTTGGCAGGTTAATTTTCTTCAGAGTGGCTAGCATGGGGGTTTATTTTGTTCTTTTGCTGAACACAGGGTGGATAATGTGGAGATGTTTTTGTCATTGCTGAGCAGTCCTTACACAGAGTGTTTTCTGCCTCTTGTGCTGGTGAGTAGAGCTGGAGGTGCATGGAAGGGTGGGAAGAGATGCAGCTAGGACAGCTGCCCTCAACTGTACAAAGGGGTATTCCATACCATATGACATTATTCTCAGTATATAAAGTGAAGGAGGAAGAAGAAAAAAGAGGGGAACATTTGGAGTAATGTCTCCCAAGTCACCATTACATCTGAGGGAGACCTGCTTTCCTGGAATGACTTGCATGTCCATGGGAAGTAGCAAATTAATTCCTTTGCATTTGTATGTGGGTTTTGCTGTCTTTATTAACCTGTCTTTATTTTAAGCCAAGAGTTTTCTAATTTTTTCTTTCCAATTCTCTGTCTCATTCCACTGCTGGGGGAGTAAGTGAGTGGCTGTGTGTGGCTTGATTGCTGGTTGGGGTTAAAACTTGACAGCATGAATTCCAGGCTGTGCTCAGTCTCAGGTAATCATTTCGTACGCAACAGGTAGGTCTTTCCATATATGTGGTCTTTGTTCAAGCCAGTGTAGTTGTACTTGACTGCAGCTAACTGGTCCATATACAGATGTGATGGTAACTGATCTATTTATCCCAAAGAACCAACCAAATCTCATAGTAACTGCCCTTTGCAGCTGTTGAGGAATCATTTAGTGCTGGTAGCTCAGTGTGCAAGCTGCAAGTTGAGCTTTGGGGAGCAAGAGGCTGAGCCTGAACCAGGGGCATGAACTACTTGACCCTTTGCACAAAAAAAGGGCACAGTGACCTGTGGTGCTAGCCAGGCGACTGGACACTCAGAGACAGGAGCTGACAACCCTCAGACTTTACTGTAAGGATATAAAAGACCAGGGTTGCCTTTGTTTGGGGTTCTTCCTTGGAGGCTCCAAGCTTGAGCTATTATTTTGTTAGTTATTGCACCAAGATTAAGTTGTTTAAAGGACTGAGAAGTTGGAGGTTCTGCTATGGGAAACCTAGGGTAAAGCCAGTAAAGAAACCTGGTCTGACTGTGTGAGTGTGGTGTGTTTAGCTGCGAAGGGGCCTCAGTCCCAGCTCAGGTATGGCGAGTGTAACTGCCAGGGTGGCTCCTGGATGGTCAGACAGGGGAGTTTCCTTTGCAAATCTGTGTGGAGAATTGTATCAGCATGTTACATGAAAGAACCTTAGAACACAGAATTTGTCAGTGTTTGGTCTCTATCAACCTCCTGAGCAGAAGACTGAGGTAGTGGTTTGTAGGTACAGAAAAATCACAGGTGAGCAATTCAGATCTATATAAGACCCTGTGAGACTGAAAACAGCTAAGAATAAACAAAGTTGCAGCTGGTGCAGACCGTTGAGGAGAAATCTCCTCCTGGGAGTTCTTAGCAACTCCCCGGAGGTTTCTCATGAGAACTCCTTAATGTTTCTCACAGGACACCGGAGCTGTTTCTGAAAACAGTCAGGATGAGTTCACCAAAACCTTGGACTTGTGAGATATGGATTATAACCTATTAGAATTTGTAGTTAGGTGGTGTGAGGTTCAATTTAGCCAACTGAATGTAGCTTTAACCCTATATAAACTGTGTGTGGTGTGTAATAAAGTTGGCATTCACTTGATCATATTGGTCTGTGTATGGTGTCCGTTTTCCTCTGCCATCATTTATTGTTTACTTTTAGTGGTTCACCTCAATATATCTTTAAGCATGAAAATTTTCATTTGCTTAACTTTATTAACGTCCACTACCAAACTGTGGCTCAATAGTTAATCTCAGATAATCCCTGAGCAGCATCTGTAATAGATAGATTGATATCTGCTTTGTCTGACCAGCAGGTCTGTTTGGGCTCTACACATATTTCATTAACATTTGGGTGTTCTTTTTCAGTGAATTGGATCAACAACTGATATTGATTGAACTTTGAATTATAAACAGGTATTGACCTCCAGATACTCAGTGCTGGCCACAGATAACTTAGAAAGGTCAAGCAAGACTTTAGAGATGGTTACTGATAGGACATTTCAGCTAAACTGAATGTAACTATTAATTTTTACCAGTTTTTCAAGAGTAGCAAACTGGGTCAGAAATTGATCTTTGGACTCATAACTTCTGATCCCAAATGTGGGACATGGAATAATATTTGTTTTCACATTGTCCCGGAATAATTAACTGAAAGAGCAGATGACCTCATATGAGTCCTTTGTATTGAAGAAGTAAATGACACTCTTGCATCCTAAGCAGCAGAACAGTGCAGTAACCCACCCCTAGTCTGCCTCCCCAAAAAAATCCTAGAAGTAGTGTCAGGATATAATCTCAGTTAATGCCCCCTCTCTCACCTTTGGATTTTGAGATTTAAAATAGGCCAACATGTTGAAACTTTAGGACATCTGAACAGCAGATTCTGCATTACCTCAGTAATGTCTGAGCACCAAAGCATGTCACATATTAATCTCATTCTATAGACTAGGTAGTCTGCAACTGACTTCTTATGAATATGAATATGAAGCCATAGCAGGCAGTTGCAGTTCCTGAGGTTACCTGCTACCAGCCCTGAGACAGACTGTCTGATAACTGGTATATGGAGTCCCTGTCCTATTCTAGAATCTCGCTACACCTGAAAACTCAACATTGCAATCTTCTGAATTGAGGACTCTCAAGATGGCATTGCACATTGAAGGTATCATTCTTACACAAATCACATTAAAAAGCAGCCTGAAGGAAGCCCACAACTTTGCCATTGACTTCACTGGAGAAAGAATTTGATATGTCTCGCTACCTAACTCTTTTTTTCAACCATTCCTGCTATTTTCCTCTCTCCCAAGGCCCATTTGCATCTATAGCTTTTGATTATATCAGAATTTCTGAAAAATTTCATCATTCACTCTGAAGAAAGAACACCTAGTGAAAACACAACAATATTTAAACCAGAATATTTTACTCTATCCATTCTAATGCAAGATTATCAGAATTACTTAAGTGCTTAAAATCCTTCTAATGGTGTCCAATACAACCTTCAGAACTCAGACTAAATCTTATTGTATTAATGTTGTATTAGCTTTCATACAAATCCAAACATGGCGTTAACTTAGTATTTGAATGATGGAAGCATTTGCCGCAAAGTATTGCAACTCTTGATTAAAGCACTGAATTACTTTCCATCAGGTAGATTCTCCAGTTATTTAAATGCAATAAGGGTATTTCTGGTAGAATCACTGAGGTTCTCTGCTGCTTGGTCCATTAATTGTACAGTAGGTGTAGTCTTTGTAATCCAGCATGCATGAGTGCTAGTGACGATCTTTTGTCAGCTTAATCTGGTCCTCTTGGTTTTTGTAGACCTACTTGATTCTCTTGATAGTTTTGATTTCAGGATTAGCCAACCTAGCAAAACTTTTCTGAACCCTGTGTATTCTGCATGAGTAAAAATGACCTTACAGTAATAAGCCCAAAGCACAGAAAAACACAGGTACCTTCAAGCAAGGATACAGTCCTCCATCATTAGCCTAAGGAACCTATATACATTCCAGCTAAAAGTGTGAGAGATGGTAACATCTAGAAAGGACATTAACAGCACAATCACAATATAAAAAAATCGTAAAGTATTCCATATTTCAAAGAACACCACCCAGTTTCATGCCAACTTGTATTACCTTGAATTGTATCAGATATGTAAATATTTTTTTCCTGAGTTCCACAATATTCCAAATACTTTGTCAGAGGTGTGATATATTTTCAGCCAGACAGAAAGAAAAGATCCTACTTCAAGTCCTGTTGGAAGCTTAAACTCTCCTATGTATTACATACTTGACTAATACTTCCTTGGATTTTAGTTTTATCTTTGCTTTAATCAACTTTTACTTATGGAATGCCAGTCATGGTTTCTAGGTGATCCAAGTGTAGTCTGATAAAATACAGATGTGTAGCCACTGGAAAAAACAAGGTCAGAACTGGGAATGCCTCTCCTCAAGTCAGAATATCCTTCCTCACACACATCATTAATATTGTAGTTACTTTACTGTGACGAGTGTATTACAATTATAGGACATAGATAAAATTAACCTCACTGCAAATATGCTTGTGAAGAAAAGCCTACTCCTGTGCCCTGATGTGTATGGTCCTGTGTGGAGGGAAGAGTTTGGTAAGGGTTGGGTTCAAAGACTGGTGCTTCCTTGGTGGGCAGAGCTAAGGTGGTGGAGTTTGACTGAAAGTAAACCAGACTTGCTTTCTTCATTTAGTGAAACTTTAACATGGAATAGCTATTGATCTGAAATTACAGACTTTTTGGAGAGCTACACAGAGCTCTGATGTACAAATTAAATTTGTGTAGACACATCTATATTACCTATCCTTTAACTATATAGTAGATTACTACAAAACAAATTGCACAGGTGAAATACTAACCCAGAATGGATTTGCTGTCTTTTTCCTCTGAACAAATGTGTACACTAATTGGAAACCTTTGAGATGCCAAGAGAGAAGTCAGACAGCTGGCTATTTACCTTCCGCGTGCCAGCAAATTTCAGATAATTACTTTCAGCGGTATGTATTCTTGCTCTCATTTAATGAATATAACACAATTATTTATGTAAATAAGGATGAAATTGTGCTTTTGTGGCCTTTAATTGTTGGTCCATAACCATGGAAGCATAAAATACATTAGCAAAAGAATACTTAGAAGTTTTGTACTTTTCTCTACTAACTGTCTGACCACTAGGAGGAAGAACTGGAAACCAGAATTTCAGGGGTGCAGAACTGTAATTACTTTACAGTCATCAAAGATTTTGATTTACTACCACTGACTGCCATTAAGTGGGCATCTGGCCTTAGTCTCCTTAGGGCATGGCACATTTAAGATAGAAGGCTTACTATCATGTTAATGGGATGTATTTCTCAAGGCTGTTCTATAACCTCCCTTACCAGTCTCTTTCACTTCAGTTTCAGACTATTACTCTTACCTACAGCCTTCATTTTACATGGTCCATACTACCTCACCAACTAGAAGTGGACTAATATATTGTATGGGACTGAAAAAAAGAAGGAAGGTAATCCTTAGCAGGCAGCATTATTTCCTTTTTGTGTCCTGAACACTCCTTTGAAATTTCTTTCTCAACTGTTTCACTAGGATTGTGATCTTCTAGTCAGTACCTGCTGTAAGTGCTTACTCTTATAACAACAACATTGTTACTGTTTTTGACCAAACTGAACCTAAACTCTCAGGGGCAGTGGCAGAATGACTCAGTTGCTCTTGTGAAACAGAATCATTTACTATAAATGCTTCTCTATTCAATGTTCCAGCTGTGACCAGAATATTAAATAACACATGAATGCTTTACTTTGGCGGGTATCAAGCATTCTCTCTCTACGCTTTATGGAATGGTGTATCTCAAACAGAATCCTTACCACAGGTAGGTATGCCTACATGATCTCTTTTTTGTCAAACCCCTTAAATCTGAAAGGAGTAGCACACACAGTTCGTTCCAGAGCATGAGGCAAACCTTTGCTCTCCAGGAAACCTGATTTAATTGGTTAACCCAACACTCAAGTAATAAAGAGTGAAGTACCTATAATCACATCATGAACATCACACATAATTGTTTGCCACATCTCATTGCCTTTTTTTTTTGTCATTTTTCTTAATTTAAAACTATTGTAAATATGAGTTTGGCATCAAATTGGGCTCTTCTTGCATGTAAAGTAGGAGTAAGACACAGTGTTTTTTGTTTCTTGCTGAAAAACATTAAAAATCAGATGTATTCTTCATCACAGATTGCAGTTAAATGCCAAGGGAGGAAATCCCAAAACTCAGATATTTATGGTAGGCCAAAGTGACTAAATTGTCCCTTGCTGGTATCTCTGTTCCATAAGAGTGGACAAACAAAACAACCATCTCTTTATTGAAATAATACAGAGACCAAAAAAATAGATTTTTCAAACAGAAACATGTACTGTTATCCGATAAAGCTTAGCCTTTTGATTTGATGGCTGTTTTAGGTTCAGGCACATAACTTCCACAGTGGTTGGGCCTGGTTTCCAAATACTGCTGCTTGTGTGAGATGGGACTTGAACTATGAGAAAACTAGATAACTTTTTTTGCAAGTGTCATATCCCACAGCTTCTTGGCACCACATCCACCCAGCACTGTTTACATAACCAACTAGTCCAATAGCATGAGTTTAGATTTTTGTTTTTGTTTTCTTGAAAATAAGGAGATTCAATAGCACAGACAAAAAGAAAAACAGAAAAGGAAAAAGAAAAAATAAACATCAACAACAATCCTGTCACAGGGGTTTTTGGAGACTCTTATGTCTGTTGTTAGGAAATTAGGCTATAAATTGCAAATTTGGTGTTTTGCTATGTTCAGGTACAAATCCTTTCTTCACCGATTAATCCACCTATGAGAGAGTATGTGGCCCAACGTCTTGTGGAAGGAGAAATTGTGGACAGGGAAATATGAGCTTACAAAGAGGTCTTGATCTTCTCCTCAGAAAATGGAATCAAGGACACAGCAGTGTTATCTAATTGAACAATGCAGGGCCCACAACATGGAATAAATTACACAGTGCTGGTGCCAGTTTTCCAAGTAAGATACTGTAAAATTACCCCTTCAGAAAACACCTGTGTTACTAAAAAGAGGGAAACCCCCAACAATACCACCCCTACTCAAGCCTCAAAATTGCTGTAAACCCAAAAGTCCTTATGGATGTCTACTATCCAATTGAGGAAAATGCAAAAAAAAATATGGAAATATTAAGAAAGCAAAGACTGTGGGAAGGGGAAAGGTGAAGATCTTTTAATTCCAGCCTTGCTACATGAGGAAGTACATCCTTGTGGTTAGCTAACTTCACCTGAACCCAAACCCTCCTTGTCCTATAAGACTGCCGTTTCATTCAGGGACAGGCTAAAGTAAGTTCTGATGATGCGATGACAGAATTTCTGTAATGGTTCAAGGAACCAAGGACTTGTATTTTCAGATGAGTTTACTGCAGCAGCTTTCAAAGTGAGGCTACAGGGGTTTTTTGGAGCAGCTGAACCTTTTTACTTGGCTAATGAGCTTTGAAATGTGATCTATAATACACTAACTAACAACTAAATAAATACATAAATAGCTTTTGCAGAGCAGTTGGTAGGTGTGAAAACTACTTTTTCCTTTTTTTGGAACTACTACCTCCCAGTAATTTTTGATGCTTGGATTCATTACATCCCCTCCCTCTCCTTGGAAGAGCAATCTCAGATTGCAAATTGTCTTATAAAACTGCATGAAGCCTGTTTTAAATATTGCCAGTCACTTCTATTGTCCAAGCTCAAGCTTATGCAAAAAGGTTTTCCATGCATGATGGTCATTGTATCCGTCTAACAAGTAGAGAGAGAACTCTAGTCATCACTTCTTGTTATAAATACACACCATAGGTATTGTATTCTGTTTATTTTTCTGTCTTGACTTTGCAGTTCATTATCTAGAGTGAAGTCCGAAAATGCAGACATTAACTAGTTATTTCTGGTAGTGTGCCCTCTGTTCAAATGATAAGGCAGAACGAATAATATACTTTCATCTTTTCTTGCTGTTCTTGGCCATACTGAATTGGAACCTCCCAGGAAAGAAAAAGACTTTTTCCTCTATCTCAATCCTCAGTTCCAGTCCCCACCTATATGCCAAAGTCAGGTTAGTAAAAGGATTATGGCAGCAAGCTCCCATGCTGACTCTACGATAGCTTTTATTTTAATTTTTAAATTATCTGAACAGCTCTATCTGCCAAACCTATTATCCTTCCTCTTTGGTTTTCAAGTGTAGAAAGCAAAAAGCAACTTCTTTAATAGCCCATAGATTGATGATTAACAAATTGCATGTCCCTGGTAAGGCTGGTAAGTAAAATAACAGTTCTTGGATAGTGAAAATACTGGAGAGAAGGAAGTGGGAGTCAACTTATGTGATTAAGTTGTACTGCTTCATTAATCACAATCTTTTTTTTATTGCATTGCTCGAAGCTAAATCCATTCTACTTCTTTGGAATAATTTAGATCAAAACCAAATGCTCTTAATGAACCTTTGACATCTGGCCTAGCAGCTGGCTATTGCTAATATTGCAAATGTGGCTCTTAATGTCAGGAGCCACATTTACTGTGACCATTCTGATTTAAGCTATAGTAGAGGGCAATGAATTACCTTAAAGGAGCTTGTCTGTAAAGTCCTAAGTTTTATACTCGATCCCCTGCCAGCCCCACCACTTCCTGAGTATGAACAATCAGACAATTGAACTGATTTGACTTTGTCACTCCTGGAGTTTCATTGCCTTTAACCTTGGGATGTAATGATGGTAATGCCATGCTAAGTGCCGCTCCTATCAGGGGGAATAGGGTTTGTCAGCTCAAGTGGAGCACCCTTCCTTGTGAGCTGAAAACTCCACTGATTTGCAGTGCAAGAAATAGATTGAGCATGATTAATACCACTCTGAATGCAACCTATTTTCTTGCAAGGCTTTTGAAGGTGATAGTCACCCAGATGTATGATTTCTTTATTAATTGTAAGTATATGACTAAAAAAGGATGGACTTACTTTGGATTTCCCTGCCCCCCTTACTTTTTCCTGTGAAATTATTTAATGTCTACTAAAGACTACTAATAGCATCAGTCTAAAAGCCTTGTTGCCTCCTATTTCCAGGCAGACTTTGTTTGAATAGGGGCTGCATTAAGCTCAGAGGCAATTGTTCCTCTCTGATGAAAGTGAGAACAGTTTTCTTTTCCTAGCAGTGGAAGGTGAAGAAATAAGAGCTGGCCAGTGAAATTGTCTGTTCCACAGCTGGTAGGAGATATTAGAGTCCTCATCTTTCCAGATACTGCGTTATTTGCTGTAGTTTCACGTTGTTTCTCAGTGCCCTCTCATATTGTCATCTCTTTTTGACTCTCTGACTTGGAAAGAATCCAGGAGATGGGACAAAGACAAAACTGAACAGCTGTTCAAGAGTCTTTATGATAACTTGGCCATTCTCAGACTTTCCGTTGGCCCCACAGGAACAAGAGACTCCTACCTGCATTGCTCTCATTATTGAGCAGAACTACTGTGCTTATTGTGGCATCTGCAAGGATACTATATGCTCAAAGAGGTGGTTGTCTTGACATAGTACAACCTGAAAGTTCTGACTGGTACTTCCTAGCAAATCTCAGTGTGAGAAATGATGAGGGTTTTGTTTAATTCATCAGCCTGTGAACCATATGCTGTAGGTACCAGCACATGTTCACTGCTGCCATTCCCACAATCAGTAACACACAGAAAAGGGGCTGTGGATGCCAGTGACCTGAGAGATTTAAATGCCTGAAGCTGCCTTCATCAAAATGTTAGGACCAGAGACAGAATTTTCACCTTAGAGTTAATGAGAAGAATAAAAGACCCTTTGGGATATGTTGGTCCAAAAATAATGCAATTCATCTTTGCCCACTGAGAGAGCAGGCAATGCTGGAGAATATAAAATTGTAGAATTATTAAAGTTGGAAACGACCTCTAAAGTCATTGAGTCCTGCCATTAACCCAGCACCACTGTATTCCCCATTAAACCATGTCCCCAGAAGTGACATCCACATACTTTTGAAGTACTTCCAGGGAAGAGGACTCCACCACTTCTGTGGCCAGCTTGTTCCAATGACTGATCACCCTCTCAGTGAAGAATTTGCTCCTACTATCCAATCTACACCTCTCCTGGCACAGTTTACAGATTTCCTCATCCTGTCACTTGTTACCTGGGAGGAGATTGACCCTCACATGGCTACAACCTCTTTTCAGGGACAGTAAGGTTATCACTGAACCTCCTGTTCTCCAGACTAACCACCACCAGCTCCCTCAAATGCTCCTCAACAAACTAAAAAAGATAAGGAAAGAAGAACAGTGTTATGACTTATTCAGGAATGTTCCACAGTCTCCCAGTGGCATTGATGAGCCAAGCCTATAGCTGGGTTACATGGCGCACAGTCCCTGAGACCAAAGCATCTCTGGAACTTACCTAGATGTTTCCATGAGGATCCACCCATACGACGTAGCTGCTGGGGCTGCAACATGTGCATGGAGGTATTGAGTCAGATGTGATGGAGTGAATGTTTCTTCTACAGTTTCTTTTCATTTCAGATGAGTGATGCTAAACCTCTATCTTTATGGGCTATTAGGGCTGCAGTTAAGAGTAAGGAGCTATGAAAACTACTTAATGAAGTAATCTAAATTTCATAAGGAGTGGAAGTTAACTCAGGTTCACTGAATGCTGTTTCAAGGTCTTCTGTTTACATCTCCCTTCCAGGGCTAAAAAGCGCTGCCACAGGGGCAATAACATAGACCAGCACTCTGAAAGGCTTGTGTTTGATCCATGGGCTGGAAATTCCTGCTTAATCCGGAGTTTTCAATAGCTGAGATCAGTGAAAAAGGACCATCATATGTGATGATGAAAGATAATGAGATAAAATTTCCACGTGCTCTGAATGATTATTTGGCATCATATTAATCTTCAGGCTGTTTGGACAAAGGCAGATGAGTAATAAAATTCAGCAAACAACCTTCATAAGACAGAGATTTTTTTTGTTCACTCTCTGGGTTTGTGCAGCCAATGTTTGGATTTCAGTGGGAGGATTTCGTAGCTTAAACAGACTGAATTTATGCCCAAAATCTTGAATGTTTGGTAGCAGCTATAAGCATTTCTAACCTGCCAGTATTTTAATTTACACTTAAAGTTATATAATTTGTCTATGCATTTGTTTAGGTAAATTTTTATGCTAATATGATAATTTTCTGCCCCCAGTTTCATCACTATCAAGTAAACCTGCTGATTTAATAATAAATATGGGTTAACATTCCTATAAAAGAAATGCTCTTGACTCAAATATATCAACACGTCTTTGTTTCCTGCAATACTGTTATTCTGCAGTTTACTTACAAATGTTTTCTAAGGAAATCAAGTAAAAAAATTCGTTATTTTTTTTTTAAAAAATAACTAAAACCCCACAATGATGATATTCGAGACTTATGATTGCATGGGTACTTTCTCTATATAATACTGGAAAAATACAATTTCTAATCAAAGAAAATGGATTGATACAATATGAAGCATTCCTACTTTCATCACTTTGCTAGAAACAGAACAAAATAAATATTTTTACTGTGAGTTGAGACTAATGCATCTTGACTTTCTCTCTTGCAACACTGCTCTATATTGGAAGGAACATTACAGCAGCTCAAACAGAGATCCAAGTCTAACACAGTATTGGAAACAGAATCTCTTGAAAATAGCCTAAAAAGTGACAACAAAATATGCTTTAATTGCATCAAACTCAGCTAACAGAGACTAGTCATTATTTCGGGTAGTTTGAGTACATAAACTCGAAGAATCACAGTTATTGCCTGTGCTTTTGACACAGGCACTTGATGGGCACATTTTGGTTCACTTTTGGTAGTAAATACTGAGTTGAACACAGTCATCAAAGAACTGAAGAAGTTAAAACAGAACTTCTGTTGTTGGTCATCTGTGGTGTGTGTTCTGACACCCAGCCTTTCTATGGAATACTATAAAAAGACATACTATTTTCTTTTAAATTTAAGGAACTAATGCATCATAGATGATTTTCTATTCCTTTTCAGTGCACTATTCAGAGGAAAACTGCCTACGGGAGAATTTTGAATAGCGAATCTAATTCTAGTTGCCTTTTTTTTTTTTAATCTTTTGACTGCATACACTTTTATGAGCACCAGATACAAACACCCTCAAGTTGTTTCAGGGCAGATAACATCTTGCTTAGGGGGCTTAAGGTTCAACACCTCTGAAAGTGTAATGCATGTTTTCATTGCACTCACTGAATGTTATCAAAAAAACCTGTGAAGTTTAGATTTCCTATTTCAAAGAAATATTTTGAAATCTATTGGTTTAGTTCACCGGTGTGTAAAAAGCATGATATCTGTGCTTTGCTTTGGAGAAGGTGTCAATAGTGCACATTTTAGTACAGCTGGATATCCTTTAGCATGCAGCATTGAAGGTTAGAAGTTACAACTTGAAATACTGATTTGTGAATAGCCACAGGTTCTCAGCATGGTATTTCAGTGAAATCACAGGATTGCAGGGTTTTCCCTTATGAATGTAAATGCTGTTACAGTTCAGACTAACCTGCACAGAACAATTTACTCTGAGAGATGGGAAAAATAACTCACAGCAGAGAGAAAAGTGCATTTCATTAATTACCCAAACAGCAGCAAGATAATGAGGTAGTCATTGTCAAGATAGCATGTGTTTATTTGATAACATCTGGAGACCTTAGACTGAAGACAGTGCTCACTCCTTAAAAGTGACTAGAAATAGCTAGATATACATACACGTCAAACCATCTGCTTGCCTAAAATAAGTAGTCAATGATTAATCAACATCCCCAAAATACAGTGTTGGTGGTGGTCTCATTTTCCAGTAGGCCTCTCAACTACCTATATAATGGCATTTTGATTCAGGTTTTGGACTGAAAATATTAATTTTTTAAAGATGTATTTTTCTGCAAACTTTTGGCTGCTAAAATGCTCTGCAATTCCCGAAAGTGCATGGACATTCAGACAGTTATTTAAGCATAAGTTAAGCTTTATTTTCATGGAGAAGATACTTATTTCTTTGTATAAGGTTTGAAGTTATAAAGCACATGCAAGCTAATGCTACTGACTCTCCAGGGACTCTTCAAAAGCATTCCTTTCAATTTCCCCTGTGTTATGAAAAAGGGAGGGCAGAGAAGACTATGGTGGTAAAGGACCTTTAGAAGAGACAGAAAAAGTGGAGTGACCCTGAAATGTAATTCTTCTTTTAAATAACCCTGAAATACAAGCCATGACAGTACAACATTCATAGTAGGCAAACACATCAGATGAGGAACAAAAGGGAGAAACTTCTATTCCCCCCTCACATCTGATAGGAGTGTCTCCAGAATTATTTAATATGAAGTACTGTCCATGAAAGTAGTTTTTAACCTAAAAAAAAAAAAAAAATTAAATTTCCTCTTTCTTTTGAATCAAGAAAATGGGCATAGTGATTAGGGCAGCATGGCAAAGGTAGCATGAGCTGTCTCCTAACATCATGACCTCACAACTAGCTCTTTTGTCTTCTGTTTGATATAATAGTTCTCCTGAGTGCACTGCCATGAGAAAAATTGAGGGAACTGTGGGAATTACAAGCTCAATAAATGACAGATCTAACCTCTAAGCCAACAGTAAATGTTATTATTGGTAAAAGATTCATACCAGCATATCTTGCTACAACTTCACAGTGTTTAGTCATCAGCTGTCACAAAGAAGCAAAGCATATACTAAGCCTTGCCTGTGTCAGTCACTGAATCATTCAGAGAAATACTGCAAAACTTATCAACCATAATTACAATTTTAGCGATGCTGTCTTTATGCAACGAAAACAGTGGGATAGAGGGTTCAGTTTTAAAAGCCCTCTAACAAGGGCCCTTTTTTAAATCTGAAGAAATTCCAGCCAGAATCAGCATTTGCTCAAAATTGCTATTGGTTAATTAGTTGAAACAGAAGTGTCTTACACAACAGCTTTGTTTGGACTGGGCTGAATCTACTGATCATCAAAGTGCTCTCTAAAGCTCTGTAATGCAGTTACTGTTGTGAGGATTTTGAAGTGAAATCACAGCAATTATTTCTAAATCACTGATAGTGTCCAGTCTGTTTACTTTCATACATGCAAAATTTCAGGCTCTCATATGAAAGTCAGATGTTGTGTACTTAAACTTTCCATGGACACTTGAACACCAGCACATATTGCCCTAGGTTATTCAAAATGTCTGCATTCTGGAGAAATATATGAAGAGTGAAAGGAAGAGGTAACATAAGGTACTCAAGAGCAATGCAAACAGGACCAATGCACCTCTCCGGCAAAATAAATTGAGCCTTTACAGATAGTATGCCCAGATGAAAGACTTGCTCAAATTTTTAAGAATTATAGGTATGTACAGACTTCACACTCTAATGCATGTCTGTACAGAGAGATAATATTTTTACTAGACTGTCCAATATAATTGGAATAAAACCCTTCTGGGATCAGAGTCCCTTCATCAGGCCTAACTGAAGCTCTTAAGTATGCTGTAAATCTCATTTATCTCATATATATATATGAGATTAAAAAAAAAATGTATATGTATATATATATGCAGACCAGTAAAACTACAATAAAACTCCTGCATAAATAGGACAGTAGGCAAACATCTACCAGGAACAGAAGCAAGACCTATAATACCAAAACAACAGCTGCACCTACAGCAGAACAAGTCAATCTTTGTCCTACAAAAGGAACATGCAATCCAGTTTTCAAAGGATTTTTTGTAAGATTTTTCTTGGGTATGGAGGTGGGAAGTGAGATGAACAGTGAAGGAGTAAGAAGGGAGAGAGGCAGAACAATTGCTCAGTCAGATTTTGATTTATCCAATGCTATTGGACTATTTTTAGGATGTTGATCATAGTTCTTGTTACAAAGATGTTGCTCAAAGTGCATGATAAGTCATGGTTGAATACGCCTATGATACCTCATGATGCATGGGGTTGTAATCAAGTGAACACCTGTGAGCATATAAACCTTCTGGGATTGACAGGTGGTGTTATTTCATATTGTTTAGTATAATGCATTTCATCATTGTTTTCTTGAAAGCCTATATACATTCATCTATCTTTGAGAACCTACAGTGGGTAAAATGTATACAATAGTTCATACTCGTTAGAGTAAATCTGTTGTGGGCCTGTGCAGACTGACATTTACACTGACATTTAACCAGCATGACAATGTAGTAAATTATGCCTGGTAAGGTTTTCATACAACTGTGTTTCAAAATAACGTGTGTAAAGACAACAGTCCATTAATTTCATACGGCTAGTAAACTGTTCAGCTTCACAATGTCTGAAATATTAATGTTTATATATTAATTCCCTATTACACGCCTCTGAAATATTTTCAGCTGACTGCATTTCATTCAGTAAGTACGACCATGTTTTTCCTTGTAATTTCCATATCATTATTTTTTTTACCCTCAGTCATTTTACCACAGATGCAAAAATTTAAACATATAGCTGGCTCTAAGTGTATGCATGAGGCCTGCTGAAGTCAGCACACTATAAACATATGTCTAACAGTTTGCAGCAAAATGAGGCCTTTAGGCACTGCCTTTTAAAATTTACTTTTGTTTGAAATTTAGAGTCCTATAACTGAGAAGATAATGTCTTTGAAAGGTACTATCTACAGCTCTGACAGCTAGACCAAGCCCTCTGCTGTAGGCAGGGACATATAATGTTAAGGTTTATTTTCCCTGTTGGAAATGCACGCACTGTACCTTTTCCTGACAGATACAGGTAGTTTAAAGGGACAGAAAAAACCCCCAACACCCAAACCCACAACAGAATTAGTTTTCTTACAGTATTTTTTTTTTAAATTTTGCATTAAGGAAAGGAATTTCATCAACATTGATTGTCATTTACAGAAAAGATTAAAAAATCATGTGTGCATTATTATGGAACATTGACAGCATTGAACTAATAATTTACAGGATAAAAAATAAGAAAAAAATATGTTACATTCTGAAGTAATATGACAGGGATGCCAGTCCTACAAAATTCATTATAAAAAGTAAAACACTTAATGGTCACTTTCTAAATGAATCAGGCTGTCTTTTTACTCACACATGAATTAGGTCATATTAAACAAGGGAGAAAGATCAGTAGAAAATTGCAGATGTAATGAATTGCAGTCTGATGAACTCCTGGCTCTCTTGAAATCAGTGAATAGTTTGCTGCTGGTTTCAGTGGAGCCAGATTTTTACTCAGTATGTCATGATTCATTTGCAGTTTTGCTTTTTGCTCTACCAACCAGTTAAGATATATCATAGTTATTACACAATTAAGCTTACAAAAAACAAAAGAAAAGAAAATCACTGTTGACTCTATGAGGCATTTGATTTTAGAAAGGAATTTTTATTCATCCTTTGAGAGTAGTTAATTTTGATGTTATTGATATTTTATTTGATTATTATCATACTTCTAGACAGGCAATGCAACTCTTGTGTGTTTGTGTGTTACCAACAGTAAACATGCTTACCAAGTAGAAAACAACACACCCCTAAAATACAAATGAAATTGATCTACAGTAATATACCTACAGCCAAGCACCAATCAGCTAAGGGCTTGGATCCTGGATCTTAACATCTCATTTCACTATAATAAAATGAACTTGAAACAGTATAAAAACATTAGATATTTGAAAGTGGGAAGTATATGAAAAATCATTTCTTCTCATAATCCTAAAAGCAAGGAAGCATTTTCAGGAATATTTAAAAAATATTAGAAACCTTCATTTAAATCTAAACATCTATCTTAATTATGCTTCTTTTTTTTTTTATAAATTGGTAATCCCAAAATACTAGACATTGAAGTCATATTTGGATGCCAGAAAAGCATCCAAATATTTTTCTTGTTATTTATGCTCCTGCCTCTATTGGAGCTGTTGATAAACTGGACATAATTTCTTTTTTCCATTATGCTCTTTAAAATCTGCATTTGGTGAAGATAAGTTATGGCTTCAGAGTATAGCTAAGAAGTGACATGACCTCAAATTTGAATGAGAAATTAAAGGCATACAAAAATGTTTTGTTCATTGGAAAGAAAGAAATGTTTCTATTAATATAACTCATGACAGAAGGATTCATAAATCCATACACTGTAAGGAAGCATTGTTTGCTTGGGCAACTTGTCTTCAAAACATATTAGTCAAATGCAGTCTGCAGGAATTACTACGATACTTACGGAGATCATGTTTCATTGATGGTCCCATATATTTCCCCCCCCTTTTACAAACAGAAGCATACACTAAATATCAACAGCTGGTCAAAATGCTTTATCTATTACAATCAGTTTCCATAAAAACTGAAGAGTACATTACATTTAAAGGAAGCAAGTACATAATTTGCTCTTTGATGTTCTTCCTGTTTTAAAAAAAACAACCAACAAAAAAACCCATTACAAAGTCTTATGCTTAAACAGACATAGAAAAATCAGTGTATTCACTGTCCCAAGTTATTTACAGCAAAAATTACAGAGACAGCATACATAATATCAGACCTTCCACAAGCATATATTAAAAGTCATTACATTTGAAAAAATATTTTATTTGTCTTCTACATTTCTACAATACATAATCAGGTTTCTTTCTTCTTTATTTTTTCTAGTTTTTAAGTAACTTCCTTAGTGTTAATCAGATGAGGCAGAGAGTGAAGCTGTAAAATAAGGGATTTTGTTGCCATTCTGATTCCTAGATTATTTATATTATCCATTACAACTGGAATAATTAGTTTAACATGGGAATATCTCACAGCGATTAGCATAAATCTCAAAATACCCAATGCATTTGAGTTAGCTGAGTTTTGATAACAGCTTAGAGTTCAGTTGTGCTTTATTTGTTGCCACAAGTACAATCACAGAGCCACTCCCCATAGCGTATTAGAGGTCACTGCAGTCACGGAAGAGGCAAGGACTACCATAGCTAGTTCACTAGCTATGCTACTCAGTGGCTTTTTAAAAATAAGTGCACAAATAAATCCCCACATACTGCATGAGAATGTGTGGTCCACACTCCAGAGGGTATAATGGTTATTAGCATTTCTTACTAACAACGACACACCTTGTTTTGCCCAATTCTGACACTGAAGAGACACATTAACAAACCCAAAAATGTAGTGCATTTGAATCTTAATCCCCAAAGTCAACAGCCTAATGTAGTTACTTTGACTATTAAGCTGTGTGTCCAACCAAGACAAGTGTTTAAGTGCCCTTCTGCACCCCCCTC
>JAWWLZ010000094.1:3954348-3975187 GCA_035041345.1 Poliocrania exsul | reverse complement strand
CCCCAGTTTTGTCTCTTCAGATTGTATGCATTTTTCATCCCTTGTGGAGACCCAAATGCAAAATACAAAATTCACTGCTCCAAGCTTGTTTGTGAGTGTCCAAAGTACATCAGACCCATAAACAAATGAATACCTTAAATTCACATGTGTAAGCAGTTTATCACCCTTGACAGGTATAGTATGGGCAACTTTAAAGAGGTAATTCAACTAGTGTGCAAAGTAGGTAACTTAAGTAAATTAGACACATTATATATTGCTAGCTTGGCACACAGCAAAATTCAGCTTTGGATGCACTTTTACTCTGCATTGACAAGTACATCTCATGTCTCTCCTAAGTGTAGAATTCTCAATTAGACAAACATCAAGCTAAACACACTGTAATTTTTAAGTACAGAACTCACAAAAGAAACACACACAATGGAAGTGAACATATATCGTGTAGTTTGAAGCTTGTGCTGTGATACCAAAATAATTTATTTCTACTTAAACTTTACCTATCTTTGCTAAGATTTATCAGACCTGTATCATAAGATGAACTGAAACAACATGTTGACTGTTTCTTTAAGCTGAAAATGGACAATTATGTTCATAGCTATAATCTTAAATCTGTATGTACCAGAACAAAGTTATGGATTTTCTCCAAGCATTTTGAAATATACATTTAGTGCATTTTGGACAATCACTCATGTTGTGGTTTAGTAATGGTATTCTCCAATTTAGTACTCCCACTAAAATCACACACCACTCCCCTCTCTCCTCTCTCCTGTGGTGCACTGGAAAGGGGTTTGGAGGCATAAAAGTCAAAGATCACAGGATGAGCTAAAAACGAATTTAGTGGAAACAGCAATGAGATAAGAAAATGAACAGTAACAGCAACTATACTAATGACAGAGGGTACAAGAATAGAAATGATTCACAAGAACCACCAGCCCTGTCCCCATCCCATCCTGACAACAGGCAATACCAGACAGCTCCCTTTGCCACACTCACTCAATCAGAAGGAGCCACTTCTTAGAAAAGACCTTATTCCCCCACTCCCCAGTAATGACATGAGGTGGAATAGAGCAATCTCTGGGTCCTAGCCACGCTGCCTACCAGCTACTGCAAAAACAAACCCTGTCTTGGCTGGAACCAGCACAACTTGTCATCAATATTGTTAGGGGTTGAGACAAACTTATGGTAATGTATGACAAACATATGCATCCCATGAAAAGAAATAACTGTGTCCTAGTTCAGCAGGCAGGACCATCTTAATCACTGTGTGGGTGTGACCAAAGCTGTGGATTCCACACCCTCTATGTAATTTCCCATGAACTGTTAACAATGGACCATTTGCAGCAGCTGCCCAGGGCACACCCGACCTCTTAGGCTGAAAACTGAATGTTAAAGAAGCCTGTGAGATAGGAGCTGTGATAACTTCCCTCTGGGGAGATGTTAGCACCTCAACACCCAGACTGAGCAGGCGTGTCTGCTAAAGGGCCATCAGCGATACCAAAATACCCCGTGACTCACAGAATTACATCACCCATTGTCAAATTCCCTTCCCTGAGGGAGGTACTGTGCCTTCCCACCTGAACCTGAAGTTATATAATCTTGGGGTTTAGAGACCGCTGGGGCAACTTGTCAAATGCAGGAAGAGCAGAACCTCAACAGGACTGCAACCACCACTTTTGACCAGACTGCAACCATTATTTGCACCAACAGGTTTTTTTTCGCTTCTTTATACTTTGGACTCAGGAAAACCATGTGGGCTCAGTGCAGGGGCTAACAAACTCCATTCTGTTTGTGCCCTGGGTTATACTTCTGGGTTTTGTTGGTTAAAACCAATTCTCTTTGTGTCATTGCATTTACTGTAATATTTTTATTAAATTGTAACTCCGACTTATAATCTCTCTTGAGTTGGGTTCATTTCTCCTGCCAGTTTACCTTTAAACTAGCACACTATTTCTCATTAATTCACTTTTTTCTTTAAGCAAGGATTGTGATTTAAGTTTGTTGGGGAGCAGTCAGCAAGACAAAAGAGAAGGAAGAGCACTGTGTAAATGCTTCAGCCATTTGAGGTTTTCTTAGACAAAAAACTATAGTAAAGGAAATACTAATGACAAATCCAAAAAAAAATTGTGCTGGAGTGGTCTGCTCAACACCAGGATGCTTAGCTGGAGTGAAATGAATGGCATTGGACCTACATGGATAATTAAGCTGGTAAGAGAAGGTTTTAGAAATATGCATGTATAGCTACCAATAAAATACAGCTAGCATGAGTGCCAGTAGTGTCAGCTACTTAACTGGTCCTGCATGGTTTATTTCAATCTCCACCCTCAAAGACAGACTTCAGAAATAAATTATTTTTCCAAAGAACTAGTGATTAGTGCCAAACTTGATTTACAAAAAGTATGTATAAAGTAATAGGTCATTCAATTTGAATAAGATATCATAACAGAACCCGACCAGCAGAGTGGGTACAACTATTTTGTCTTTTCTGCTCCAGTATTCAAAAATAATCTTCTTTATTTTGCTTCGCTTTTTTGTTTCAAAAATGGCAAAAGCAAAAATGGTATTTTTCATAATAAAAACCAAACAAAAAATCCCACAGTATATTTATACAGAGTAGTAATTAGTAACTGCACAGATTTCAAAATATTTGTAAGAAGAACATGGCCCAAAGGGAAGTAGATTGATCTGAAAGAGCAAAAGGGAAAAAAATGGTAATTAAAATGCATCATTGCATAAAATCAGCTTAATTGTCACAGACAGATTGACAAGTTCATGCTAATGATGACCTGAATATGGGCCACAGTTTACTGATATGGTGTTAGGAAAAGGCTCAAGTGAAATATAATAAATTTGCATTTACCCTATATCTAGAAGAATGGCAAGAAAAGTCTCCCTGATGGTATTTAGACACTCTGTTTAGAAACTTTGAAAGAATCAGAAATCTCATTACAGCTGAACAGTGAATGAAGTATGTCAAATGCTTTCTCTTTTTGTATGTCTTTCAAAGAACCTCTAAAAATGCTTCATTGACAGTGGATGCTTCTCCCAGCACAAGCAATCTGTTGTAAATTGCTTTGAAATGTTATCTAAATAATCAAATAATAGTTTAGTTTTGTGTCCTTTTTGTATCAAATCTTGAGTAAAACAGATATTCCATACAGAAATATTCTTGAGAAAAGACATGTAAGAGCTATGCAGGCTTTGAAGAATAATCCAGTAGATGAGGAGAAATGCTAAAAAATACACATTGGGGAATAAATAGGATAAATAACAATCTTAAAAGAAAAAGAAGACCTGCAATTTGCACAAAAATGAACTAAAAATATCCTACCATTTAAAAAAAATACCTGTGGTCTGTGAGATTTCAGTTCTAAGGAAATGAGTTATAACTACCAGGGACTTTCTTTGAATGAAACAGAAAGATCAAGAAAAGAAAAGATTTCAGAAAAAAGCTCTAACAATTTACTCTAGTAAACAATTTAATCTAGTTTGATATAATCTCTAAATACATTTTTACTGTTTATTCCAAAGGACTTCTGATAAAAATGTGACCTTAACAAAAAATGCAAGGTGCTATTAAAATGCTATTTAGGAACAAATGCAGCTGTTTACATTAAATAATAAAATTCTGTTCACAACCACTTTCTCAAGAGCTAGAGCAGATGTGTTTCAGTAGACAAAAATATGTATTTCAATACAGATATTGAAGCACTTTAATATTAGAGTATGTATGTGTTATATGAGAATTAGGTATTACCAGTGCCTCATAAAAAAGGTTGTGCAGGGAAGTTATGGATGCCCCATCCCTTTAAGTGCCCCAAGTTGGATGGGGCTTTGAGACAACTAGTCTCATGGAAGGTGTCCCTGCCCATGGTGGAGGGCTTGGAACTCAATGATCTTTAAGGTCCCTTCCAAACTAAAGCATTTTATGATTCTGAGAATTCACTTAAAACACAATGCAATCATTGGTCATAGCCAACATGGGTTCACAAGAGAAAGTCCTCCTCAACCAAGTTAATTTCCTTTCAGATTCAAACTTCAGAGTCAAAGCTGTGCTCTTATTTAATTATATTAAAAATGCACATACATTTTTAAAAGTAAACAGCAAAAAAAAATCTAGTCCACTGACAACACCACATGGGAGCATGTTTATTGCCCACAGTATTTATCACTCCAATGCAAAACTAAAGGGGTGATAGAAGTCCAACACAGGTCACAAGTGAGCTTGGCTGAACAGTCTTACACATTTCAAAATTTTCTTCAAAGTGTCCGAACTGCAGGGAGAAAAATGTAGCAAATGTGAATAAAACAATGACAACAAAATATATTCTTGACTAGCTTTACGCTTTGACAAGATTTAGATAACCCTACAGGATTGCACCAATCAAATTTTCTCTGTTAAAGTATGAAGTACCACAATTATTTATGTCTGATCTTTAATAGTGGCTACTCTCTCACTGCTGTAGTCATATTCAAGGTGATTTTCATGAGGGCTTTTCAGACAGCATGCCACTGCCATTCGCCACAATATTTTAGGCAAACTTAAGCACAAGTCAAGAATAAACAAATCCTAATCATATCAAGGACTTTTAGGAAGAACTTTCATGTCCATTCCCAGAGGCACACACTTCATATAAATAACTCAATTAATCCAGGAAGTTAGATATCTTATCTTGGTAATTTTTGGTATCTTGGTTTTTCACTTTGAGTTTTAAGCTGGGAGAAGGAACAGAAAGTAGAGCCTGAGACCAAGCTGATGGCTCACACAATGGGGCTTTTTTGAGGCTTTCCCAGCATTTCCCAACTCAAATATGCAAGCAGTGGAGCAGAGAAACAGTGATTTAAGAAATATTTCATACCTCATTCTTAGCAAGTGGAATACCCACAGGGTCAAACAAACTATTATTTAATACATTGTGTTCTTTGTCTGACAGCCAGTAATAACATGCTGCAAAAGGAAGTATCTAAACATCTAATCACATCAATACCCACATATGCATATATATAAAAATACATATAATTTACAAAATGTCCTCAATCTTTTGACTTAATAACATCAAGACAGTTTCCTGAGGGTAAATGATAAATTACAGAATCAGAGAATATGCCAAGCTGGAAGGGACTCACAAAGATCACCGAGTCCAACTCTTAACCCTGCACAAGATCATACTCAAGAGTCACACCATGTGCCTGAGAGTACCATTCAAATGCTTCTTGAGTGCTGTCAGGCTTGGTGTTGTGACTACTTCTCTGGAGAGCCTGCTCCAGTGCTCAAACCACCTCTATGTGGAGAAGCCCTTTCTAATTTCCAGCCTAAACATCCCCTGACACAACTTCAGGCAATTCCTTCAGGTCCTGTCCCTGGTCACCAAAGAGAAGGGATCTGTGCCTGCACCCCCTCATCCCCTCACGACAAAGTTGCAACAGCAATGAGGTCTCCCCTCAGTCTCCTCTTCTCCAGGTTGAACACACCAAGTGACCTCAGCTCCTCATACCGCTTTTCCTCCAGACCCTTCACCATCTTCGTTGTCTTCATTTCGACACTTTCTAGTAGCTTAATAACTTTCTTATATTGTGGAGACTGAAAGGGCAGTAGCATATAAAAGGATCTTCATCTACCTAACACTATCCTGACCTTTAGCCCCTTCCCCTGCCTCTGCCATTCACGACTACACCAGGACAGAGACAGAGCCCCCCCTGCCCGGCAGCCACCTCTGCTGTACAGAGGGACAGAAGGGCAGCAGCTGTGACTAACACCAGGATTGAAGAGAGAGGAGGTGGGCAGAGTCATTCCTGCCTTCCCTTGCCCTGCTCATGGCAAGGAGGGAGAGAAACCAATGCTGTGTTTCAATGAAGCACTGTTTTGCGTTTTGTTTGTGACTGGAGAAGAGGGTTTGTGTCACCTCTGTAGCGCAGAGCAAGAAGCAAGGACAGGCTGGGGCCAGCCTTATGGGCAAAGCCTGAGCAGCTCCGCAGTTTCTGGGACAGAGTGGCCGTCCCCGGGCCTGGGGCGCTGGGCGGGGAGAAGCCAAGAGAAGCGTGGCTGTGCCACAGCCCCTTGCCTGTAAGGCTAGCCCTGGGTCGAGAGATAAGTAGGGACAACAACCTGAATTTTCCAAACTACTTTTCTTTTAAGGATCGTGAAGGGTCTGTGTCCCCGTGGAGGGGGAATGTTTCTGTTCCCTTGAGCAGGAAAGCACCTTTGCCTCCCACAAGGGAAGAAAAGCAGAGCCTTCCCGGCTACGTTCCCCCACCAGTGGCGGAGCGGGGAGAGTTTGGTATAGAAACCCCTTGTAAACAAATGATAAGTAGCCAGAAGCACAGCAACTTCTGGGAAAGGGATGAACCCGAAAATGGTCCAGGACCCCCAAATCACACCGACAGCCTGTCTCACCCGCAAATCCCAAGCAGGGCCATCCCCTTGGGCCTGGCAGAGTGGCTCGCCATAGCTTCCCCCAGGGCCGCTGGGACAGGGATCGATGCAGCGGCAGCGGTACCTCATGGAGCGGTGGGGCTTGGCATGGTAGTCCTGGGACAGCCAAGAGGAGGTCCTCCCGGCGCCATCGAATTGACTCCTGCCAGCACCGCTCCGGTTGGCGCTGTGAGCAGAGCCAGCAGAAGGTTTGCCTGGCGCAGGTGGCCAGGCAGGCAGGTGGAGCGGGCACGGGGGAGACAGCAGACAGATCTCCGGGGCCAGGGACCGGACAGGCAGGGGTTGCTTGCCTGGCAGGTGGAGGGAGCAGTGGTGCGGGCTGTTCCAGCCAGAGCAGCGAGCACTACTGGAAAGGGAGGGTGAAGACTGCTCCCCCCAGAGCTCCAGAGCTGCTCCGCCGTGCCCGCAACGCGAGCCACGGCAGAGGGAACAGTGGCGGCTCCAGTAAGCGCAGCTTCCAAGGCCACGGAAGCTGTCGTGAATACAACGCAGTCAGGGACGGGACTGTCCCCTTTGGAGCCAGCATGGCCCCGAAAAAGGGGAAGCTGCAGATCTGGGGGCCAGTGCTATGGCGATGGAAGATGCCACCACGGACTCCGGTACAGCGGGAGAAGCAGGGGCAGCGCCTGCAGCCAAGATCCCTATCCTGACCGACAATGGGCGGCCGCAGTGTAATAGGTAAGTGATCAATATAAAATTTCCTTGTTAAATTGAGTTAATGATTTGATATAAAATTTTTGTATTGGTTTTAATAAAGCAGAGTTTGTCATGTCATTGTGACTAAGGCTCTGCTGCTTTAAAAAAACCAAAACTTGCAAGGCCTGAATGCAGAACCAAGTATCTCTTTAAATGTATTTTGTGTATGCTAAAAATTGTTAATTGTGTAATCACAAAGCCTAACCATAAGGCTTGGAATATTTCCCCACATGTGTCTTGTGATGATTTCATCTTGGTCTTATATAGAAGCCTTATACCTTATGATTTCTATTAAGGGGTGTAAAGTTTCCATGTAGGATTAAAATTAATAAGAAGACGTAAACTGTACATGCTTGAAATTATTTTGGGACCACCATACGATCACCTAAAAAGAAGGAGAACATCGATCACAAGACAGATGAAGCCAAGAAATAGAAGAAAATAGAAAAACCCGGATTAAAAAGAGGAACTGGCCACTGGCTTGTTGTTTCTACAACATCAATCATGAGCATCGATCACCGGCCAAAGCTAAGAGGAACTGGCTAAAAAAGGGGACTATTATGATCTATAAAAACCAGGTCTGTGAACTGTAGTCTTTGTGAGTTAGCTGGGAGCACTAGGCTCCCTCGCTGGTCACCCAGGGCATTTCCTAGGATGTCCTGTTTGCTTATTTGTCCAATAGTTGTTGCAGTGAATTATTTGTCTATTGTTGTTGCAATAAGTTACTAAAAATTAAGTTTTCAGTATTGGCCTCAATAATTTGGTCATTTTACCTGTAACACCCAGGACACCCTTTCCCCTCTAGCCCTGTTCCTTACAGTCTGTACCTCCCCCACCAGGCAGGCAGGGGACGCAGACATCTCGTCCTGGTATGCAGGACTCCCCACCAAGCAGGCAGGCAGCGTGGTCCCAACTACCCTGCCTTGGTATGCAAGATTTCCAACTGCAGAAAAGGCGAGGTTCCTCCAGCACTGGAGGCATTCCCAGCCTTCGTCCCTTTTACCGAGATCAGAAAGTTAGGGGGTGAAAAGATTACTATGCTACAGGTTGCTTGAAAAAAAGCAGTGAATTCCAACATAGATGGATGCTAAAACACTAACTTAAGATCCTTTATCCTGTTTAAGTGTGACTTGCAGGAGTGTAAGGATTCTGCCCGTGTTTCTCATTTTTCTAACTTCTACCTCAGAAGAAGCCTCAACATCTGATACACTGAGACAGACTGGCAAAGCAAAAGATTTTCTGTGTTGGTCCCTGTGTTCTAGGTTTGCTTCAGGCTGCTCCAGCTATATAGCAGGCCTTGCCTCAGTTTGGCTGTGGGGCTGTTGGGACCAGGACCAGTGTTATACTGGTGCAGAAAGCAATCAATGGTTGTCACCTATGTATTTTTGCCCTTAATGATTTTTGACCTTAAATGTGAGCTAACATGTGCTATTAGAATATGACTGTTTGAAGACCACTGAAGAAGCCACCAGCTGACCTGAAGGACATGCCTCTGAAAAACCCAAACTGGAAGCGAAATTGATGAAAACAACTTTGAGCAAGAGGGTAAACAAATGATCCATGTCTCCTCTCTGATGGCTGTGTGTGAGAGAGATTTCTCTGGATCTGATGTGAGAATCCTACACAAATGTTTGTGTGATTGTAGCATGAGTTTTGGCACATTCACTTTCTGAACAACAGTTTCACATATAAAACAGATCATCATCTATTTATTTTAGAAATTCTCTAATTTGCTATCAGGTAATACAAACAAAGTAAAATATCCAAACAAGGAACCTCCTTTAGTTTGAACTGACCTCCTAACCTGAGTCAAATTAACAATTAAATAAATTAATTGCTTTGAGAGCTGATTTACATAGAAATAGCTACAGAAAAAAAAAGTCATCTGAACAAAAAAAAATATTTAAGACGTAGGAGGAAGGGATAATAATGATTGGTGATATGGGAAAAAGTCAAGAAACAAAAACTATCTGTAACAGAATCCATCCAATATTGCTTATCAGTACTTCTCAATCATATCATACAGTAAAAAAAACGAAACCCTGCATTTCAGGAAAAACAGAGGTCCATAAAGCCCACTTTTGAACAGCTCTTACCACAATTTTAGTATCTCAAGAAAAAGATTTAAGAACAACTCAGTGACCAACACAGATAATTTTAAGAACAGTTTAAAACATTAAAGGGCTTCCTGGCATTCTTGAGAAAAATATACATGCAGACCCACTCTCTAAGATAGAATGAATTTTGTGAATTCATAGCATTTTTACACTTAATATTTTATAGGTGATAAATTTTAGTAACTCCCAGAGAACAGATGGCACTGAACACTTACCAGAGGGTGAGGTCAGTCGTAACTACAATAGTAGGCAAATGGGGTCAAACTGCCATTCCACTTTCAATCACATTTGAATTCCTCAACTCTTAGATTCAGCCTAATGCACCTCAAGACGCTGTTTAACTGGCTTTATTTTCTAGTGAAGGAAGAACAGGCTGAACCTGAAAGGGCTAGAAAACCTGAATCAGAGAGAGGTTTGCCTAGACATCTCTTTTTAAACAGTGAGATGGAAGGAGAGGACACTGGTTTCACTCCTAGCTCTATGAGCACTCCAAACTCATTTGCCAATTTTTTTGCTAAGTGTCCAGGAATCTGGTGTATCATGTTTTCAAGATCCAGAGGAGGCATTGCAGCCATTGTGCTCCTCCCAGTGTCAACTAAACAAGTGGATATACAAAGCTGTAGAACAGGCAGCACCTAAAAGCTATCATTTCAGTATTGATTTTGAATACAGAATAATACTTTCAGTTTCTAAAGCTTGATAACTGAGAGGCAAGGTATGAAGAGACTGACAAAAAAGTTGTTACTGGCTCAAAACAGCTCTGTGTGTGTGGGAGGAGGCAGGCCAGGTTCTGCCAAGGTGGAATGGTGCTCTGCCTATACCCTTGAGAGCCACTAGTGCAGCTGTCAGTCACTAGCACACCAGGAGCACTGCCCTGTGTGATAACAGAAGGCCAAAGCAGATAAAATTCATACACAAGGTCTCCATGTGGCTGTGGCCCTACTGTCCTTGGATTTGTGTTAGCTGGTTCCATGTGGGACCTAAGGCGGTAGCTGTAATTTTTTTCTTTCTGTCCATCTCTCTTTACTGCTTCTTCTTCTCCTAATTCCATTTTCTTGATATTTGGGTAACTTAAACCTTGCACACAATCAAGAGCAATACAGAGCCCAGGAGATCTGCTGTTGCACCTTCCCTTTAACAACCCTGGCCAAATCCTAATTTGCCTACCTATTTTTACTGCTTTTCAGTATATTGCTTCAGCTTCAATTAGCTAGACAGTATCCTGCCTTAGGTTCCCTCCAGACCCCATGTTATACTGGTATTGAGGCTTACAATCTCAGTGGGAAATGAGAAGTATCCCTTTCCTTATTTGCAGTCTTGCGTGGATGCAAACATGGATGCAAACACAAAATTCAAGTCTCTCTCATCAGCAGTCTAATAAAATAAATCTATTGACCCAATACATTTTAAATGCTGCCACAACTGCCCATGCACAGTGCTCACTTACCAAAAGCTTTATACGGACATGAAGCCTTTCTCCCATAGAAGAGCAGATCAGGTACCTAACAGCAACAGAGTAAGATGCTAAAATATTTAACAGTCAAGTCAACAATTTAAAATTCCATTTTGGATATGGACCAAGTCTGAATCAGTGATTTTCCTCAGGGCCTTGTCATAAAAAACATTTCAAAAGCATTTTCACTTCAACAAGAAATTATAATCAGAAATTATAATCAGATAGTTTATTGCCTCATTATGAACAAACCTGTTACTTTGAATTTGTTTCACAATAGCTATCTACTTGTTACTAACATTTTGGGTAGAGGGAAGCAAAGTAGAGAAAGAAGAAGGATAATATGGCTTATATGTAGTTATCCAACTATAGCCCAGTTCCCCTTTAGTTCTGGATAAGGAAGAAAATTTGCTTTATTACTGGTACTCACACTGCTGCCTACCTATGATCAGGTTAATTACATCATCTTAATCCTTGAATACAAGAGGATTTAACACTGAGAAAAGTCCTAATTCTCTTACCTCTATAAATGGCTCCAATGTGCTTAACCAACAAGGACCTTCCACCTCTTCACCATCAGTACGCTTGCAATCACATTAATGGCTACATTACATTTTTGCCTTCTCTCATATTGTTGCAGCTTTAGACTCAAACAAAGTCTTTCTACTGCAATCAAAACTTTCTGCAGGACCATCCATGTTGTACATACCTATCGCTGTTCTAAACAGAGGGCTAAAACAGACTCATAATTCATGACTTAATTAAAGCTATTCTCTGGACCTTTTATCTCCATTGAGCCAGATCGGGAAAGCGAGAGCCAAAACATGGAGCTCTACCACTTGAATGATTATGTCATTTTTAGTTTTAATCATCATAAACACGTTCCCTTCCTTCAGGACTACTGTGAGGCTTTACTTGTATTAGAGCCCTTTCAGAGATGGAGGGCTTTACTGTATGCAAAACGTAAGTCCTAGGCTACAATGAGATTTTCCACAAAATCTAAAGAAAAACTCTAAAGTAATCACTGTATGAAAACAAAATGTAGCACTTAGGTTCCATGCAATGTACTCAAGGATGGCAGGATACTATGAGTTAACTGTTTACTACACAAAAATTTCCCAAGCAATTCTCTCTACAGAAGATATTTAAAATAGCATCTTATCTTTGAAATACTGATGCAACAGGAAAAAGAATACCTCCTTCTCCTCCAAAACTAATTTTTTTTATCTTGTAGAGGGGATAGCAAACATTCGGAACAAATAAAAGTTAAAACTTACTAATAATTACAGAAATTCTGTGTGAGAACACTAAAAATTTGATGTTTTAAATAAAACAAATAATAATTATACTCCTCTAGCTCTTACATTGCACTTTTAGAGATAGATTTTGATCTGTTATGATCATATAAACGGAGTTCAACTCCATTGTGCTGGATTGAATTACTTTAGGCTCACCAGCATAACCAAGATCAGAAGCTGTTAAAGTGATTTGCCCAAAGGCAGTTGTGAATTTAAAACACTAGAGTAGAAATTAGAAGCTTTGCAACTCTATACTCCTCTCGCATTAGTCTTCATCAATGGAAAATGCAGAATATAATCTGAGTGAAGTAAAATAGCGTATTCTCCAAGTATTCCTGATTGAATATTTAGACCACACCAAAACAACTCATGGTACACAATGTGCATGGTACACAATGTGCATAACACACACACAAGACGGTTCAAGTTTTCTGAAGACAGGAAATAACAGGAATAATTTTCCTCTCTGGTGTGCATGCATTATGATATAGCTGTAAATTACAAGGTTCAGTTACATGTTCTCCACAGAACTCTGGATCACAAAATACATAGGGTGGATGGCGTTCACTGAAAAATGAGTCAATAGCTTGTTTTTTCCTAGTTGTTCAATGTTTGGCCTGAGGTCTTATTTACTGTACACAGGACACAATATTGATCTAAAAAGAGAATTCTGAACTTTCTCATTAGCCTTCTAATTTTCCAGATAGGCATGCTTTTTATAAAAAGCAGCAGCTGAGGAATAGGAAGAAAATACAAGAAAATATTATTAAAAAGTTAACTTGTGCAGAAGCTTTCTTAATTCAATGGTTTATCTTCTAAGATGCTGATTTGTCAGCTGTTTATGAAAATAGTTTTAACAAAATGGAAAGGAAGTATTTGCTAATTTTAAGAACTTTGCTGTTTCCTAACCACCAAAAGAAAAACTAGCTGTCAGATAAGAATGACATTCAGCTACAACAAAAGAAGTCAATTTTTCAAGTCTCTCACAGTCCTCAAGTAGGCAGGACAGCAAAACCAACAGGTGACCAAAAATTCCAGGCAACTAGCCACCATGCAGTTTGGCCTTCATTCCTCATTTTCTCAGATACAGATGAGTATCTGCACACAGCTCTCACAAATGTGAAAGACCCCCAACAATCCAATCTGATGTAGAAACAGTGAGTTTTTGAAATCCCTATGATTAACTCTCACACCTTGAAAAGACAAAGGTCCCTTGCTCTTTTCTTGATTCAGGAAGCTTTATCTGTGAGAATATCCCCACTTTGAGGACCACAATTTAAAGTGAAATAATTTAAAGTGAATTATTTCATGAAGGGCCATAGGATTCTGACTCCCATATCTTGGCTCTAGTCACTGCCCTGGTCATCTTCAGGGGAAAAACCTGCTGACATAGGTCCGCTATAAAGAGAAGTTACAAAGAACGTACTGTAAAAGCAATAGAGTGCATCTACAGCACATTTGCAGAATGTTTTTCCCCTGAGGTGAATCCCCAAAATAATGAAAGTATATTTATATCTGAGAATGAGGCAACTATTATCAAACCATCAGTATTTCACAGAAAGTTGGAAGGGATCCATAAGGCTCAATCTAGTCCAAGTCTCTGTTTTTGTCAGGACTACAAAAAAATAAACCACATAGCTAAGAATGTCATTCAGAGGCTCCACGAACTCTGGCATGTTTGGTGATCTGACCATTTCCCTGCTCCAGCGACTGACTGTGCTCCCAGTGAAGAACCTTTTCTTGATGTCCAACCTGAACTTTCCCCTAATACAATTTCACTCCTTTTCCTTGTGTCCTGTTGCTGGTTCCCAGAGAGAGGAGACCACTACTTGCCTCTCACTTTGCACAGAGGAAGATGTAGACTGCAATGGAGCCACCCCTCAACCTTCCTTCTTCCAAGCTGAACAAACCAAGTGACCTCAACCACTGCTCCTAAGTCTGGCCCTTGAGGCCTTTCACTGTCTTAGTGACTCTCCTCTGGACATGCTCTAGGAGTTCAATGTCCTTCTTATAAAAAGACGACCAAAACTGGACACAGTACTTAAGAGTGGGACTGCACCAGTGCAGTGTGGTTTGCTCCAAAAGATGATGCTAAGAGCTAAAGGGCATTTCCCCACCCTTGCCTCTATTCTTATGTTAATATATCTGATGATTTGGACGACTTGGTGCACAACATAGCTCTCACACAGCAAAGTCAGCACATGGTGAGTTGTAGCATGGGGTCACAAGTGCTTTGATCAGCTCTGTCTTAAAATAAAATGCCAGTGGAGAGGATTGAAATAGTAAATTACTGGATTTGGCTCCAGAGTTACTTTGGAATCCCTTCTAAGCTGCCATAAACAATGTGTTAAATATGCTTGCTAACACAGCAGGCATGGAGGCAAGCTAGAGACAATTTAAAGAGCATGGTTGCACAGTAACACACAGTTTAGTTTTGGTCCTGGCTTTAGTTTGGACAACATGAAGTACTGTCCTCAAAATATTCTGGAAATAACTGAAGTACTTCAGTAAAAATTTACAGGAACACTTATTGATAGGGAAATTGTCAGTTTCAGGACAAAAAACACCAGTCCAAATTACTCAAATTTTTCGAAGCTATCATTAGTTGAAATTGGAGTCATATGATATCAGGATGTAACATTGATTTTATATATACTCATTAATTTAAGGTGTATGTGCAAACCAAAAAAAGATGTAACACCTACTGGGAATATAAATATTTCAAAACATTAAATTAAAATATCATTGGGAGTTAATACTGATATATTGATAGAGGACTATAAAAGACACAGTTCCATTTGAAGGAGATATATAATTTGCTTCAGAATTTAAAGATGGACTTGTCAGTGGAATTCAAAGGGGAAATTATTACTGTTATTGCTATTCTGGAATTTACATGGGGACCTCTTCATTCATGCATTATGAAATAGATTTTCATGTGCTTTTTCTCCAAAAGACCTTACACAGACAGGTTTACAAAGTAAATAGAGCAAATGGAACACAGACAAAGGCAGCTTGGGGTCCAATAGCCCCTGAGGCAGACAGCACACACCTTCCACCTTCCCCTTGTAGGTGTTCCATAAGGAAAGCTGCTGTGTTTGTTTAACTGCTCACTGGACAAAGCCTAGCCTTAGCAGATGCTGGGAGCTGCAGCCTTAGCCAAGTCTCCTAGGCCCTGAGGCTTCACAGCACATGGACTCAGCCTTTGGGCTATTCAACTGCTCTGCTGGGCATGGCCACTAATGCACCTGCTGCAGGACCAAACACATGGACAGCTGCCAACTGCACACTCCTGGGATGTGCAACATCCACTAGCACAGCATGAGGGGCAGTGGCATTAAGTCTGGTGGCTCATAGGGCACATTTCCCGATATGATATGCTGTTCAGCCACATTTCCACTGCTCACTATGCTGCACAGTGGTTTTATAAATCATTTCAAGTGTGCTTGAGGACAGGAAAGCTGCTTGTATTTTCTCTCCTGCCATCCCCCTCTTCAGTAACACACAACACATTTGTTCAGGGACTCATTAGCAAAGCACTCTAAAACATTAATCTAGGGAGAGAATCCTGCAGCAGTTCCTTAAGCTATTGCTCCCTTAACACTGGGAATAACTAGTCTGCAGGCTGGAGATTGCAAAATGCTTTGTCCTTTCTACTTTGCAAAGCATTGTAACTCATTAGTAAGCCCATGCTAATTGAATTTGATTTAGTGTCAACACTGTCACAATGACACAGAAGCACACCAATAAAATTTCAATCCTACTTGCTGTGATCATTAAGTCCAGTTGTCTAACAACAGGAGTTCTGCCTTTGTGATGAAGGTTGTCAGATCAGACTAACAGGGGTCTCTATGTTTCAGTTGCTATACAAAATAAATAAAGTGCCAAAGCTGCCATCTAAAATATAAGATTAATAGAGAAATTCATTAGTTAAAATGACATGCACAAATGCTGCTGTTGGCTGTTATTTTGGTTTCTGATCTCAGCTACCCTCTTCAAAACACAAACCCCTGTAACAATAGGGATTTGAAAGAATGAGTGTGCTAGGAAAATGGCTAGAATTATTTTCTATATAAATCTCTTGTCAATTAAACAGAATAAAAATATAGAAGAAAAAATGGATTCAAAGTATGTAACTGATAATTATGGATTTTTATATACTGAGCTTGCTAGTTGAGTTAGGCTAAATTTTTTTTTAGCTCTTTGACCAAATAAAATAGAAAATAAGCAGAAAAATATTGTTTCTAATACTCTATCTGGGGGACTTTGGTAAATAATAATACCAAAACTAGTAATAAAATGAAACAAAAGAAAACACCTAAGAACAAATATTGTTTAGATTTTGAGCACTAATGAAACCAGAAGGAAAACATTCAAAATCTGAAGGTTCTATTCAGACTTGAAAAGAATATTTGATGGGACTGATCATCCAAGCTGATTTCCCATCACTAACCTAAGGAGATACACTCTTCTTTTTTAAGACTAGTGAGTATTTAATCACTTACATGAGATAGAGTTTATTCTCTCTCCTGACAGAGAAGTTCATGAAGCTCTGGTGTTCATGGTACTCCATCACATCTTTTTATTTTAGTGTTTTACACACAGGCAAAAACTTACCCCTCACCAAAGTGGCAGGAGAGTTTGTCTACCTCAGCAGCAGTAATTTTGAATCTCTGTCACAAAGATCACAAGAAACTGACATACATACTGGAATACTGGAAAACTGAGAAGTGAAGATGCTGATTGCCATTAGTCAATACTGCATGTGTATTTTAAATCTTTTCTGGAATTTCACCTGATAACTTATAAAACCCAACAAACCAAATGAACAAAACAAACAATCACTCAAACAAAACAAAGCCAAAACCCACAGTGAAAATACTGAAATCTGATAATGGACCACTTTATGCTGATCCTTCTTGTCATTTTCCACAGTTAAGTTCTTACACTACAGGAGTTAAGTCATTATACCCTCAAGTATATACTGTGAAATTTGTATCACATAATTTCACCCCATTGCTACTGTTATTATGGCCATGTGTATAGTTTTTCCTATAGTTAACCCCAAACTTTCTCCAGATTAATAAAACCTCCCAATTTTGTGATGTCCGTACAACCCCAATAATCATGCTATAGTCATTACGGTAATGTTAAATAAGGTCAGCACAGAAACTGATGCCTGAGGAGCTTCTCTAGAAAAATTATTCTATTCTGTCATTTACTGCATATCCCTATCAGCAATATACCATTTACTTTCTTTTACACTGAATCCCAAAAGCCTGAGATGAAATAAGCAAAACTTCATATTAATTCAGCTTTTCCACTCATAAAAGCTTTTTCCACTCAGCTTTTCACACTCTAAATTAATAATTCACAAATGAGTTCAGAGAAATGTTTGTATTAAGAGTACATTTTCAGGGATTATAGACAACTTTATATGAAGACATGGAGGCAAATGAGGCAGGACAGGTCTCCCCACAGTTGTACTTTGCCATGCATGCCTCAGTACCTTGGCGTTAAACTGAGCTCTCGCAAGCTCTAACCCTGCACTGTTCTGTTCAGTGTGTACATACCTAAGTGTTTTGACACCATGAAAGGGCAACTCATTGATCATATACACTTCAGGCACAAAATCTTTGGAAGTTTGCCTTCTAAAACCACTGTTCATTGGTGTAAACTGGGTAATTTTCAATACTCTGTAATTTTCTATGGGAAGTTACAGCCTTACACTTTCAAAAGCTTTGATCATAAGAACAGTCCTGCAAACTATTGAGGAGTATTTTGATATTTAGAGGGCAGTCCATTCAAAAGGTACACTGCATAAGTGTGTTTAAAAACATTTACTGCTGGCCCAACACAGAATATATACATACTCTATCTGGCAGAAAAATAAAGCAAAACAAAACCCGAGAGATTTGCCTGTTTTTCTGTCTTGCAACTGAAAATCATTTGAGTTAGTTCAAGTTTTTCTTTTTAATTTGTTGATGCTAAAATGCTATTGTATGTATTATTTAAAGCAGAAAAACCTCACATCCTAGGAACTCACTGGTCTTCTTCAGCCTAAGACACATGCTCTGACAATCTTGAAGCCTGTCTTTTCCAGACAGGCTTTGAGTTGAACAATGAGTACAATGACTTGTCTGTTGGACAGTTCATTGTCTGGTCCATCAGATTCTGAATTTCCTTCTTCCCTTCTGGGCTGGAAATGATTCACCTTTGATAAGAGACAATACTGGGCTGCTTACAGATTGTTTTCACCCAGGCTGGCCATTTCCTTCCTCCTTTTATGAAGGCTGTGGATCCTTACTCAGTGTCTATAAAAACATCCTTCCCTATCAAGATTTTCATGACAAATTGCTGCCACTTCTCCAGAACTGGCTTGAAGAAACTAACAACAGGCTCCCTCCTTGTTCCCTTTTCTCTATAATCCACCTTTAGTCAGAAAAATGTGCCCTTACTATCAAAGGTCAGAAAAATGGGATTGATCACTTGATGTCTTTTGTCCCTATTCTGCCTTGTGCTTAAAGGGACTCAAGATGTTTCTGAATTTTTTAGTCTTTTCCATACCAAAATCCCTGGGTGGGAGAAAAACTCAGAAACCTGCTTAAGCATTTGCTCCCCAAACTTTGTGTGGGCTGCTGCCTCACTTCATTTTGCCACTGTCTAGACTATTCTGTGAAAAAATCTAGTCCTTATGTGAAAGAAACAGATCAGACATCTCAGTTGTCTAGTATATATTTTTAAATTCTGCAACTTTATGTCGTTCCAGTTAGCAACAACCAAATGGAGTATAAAAAGATGTCAATTTTTAAACTGCTGAAATCCAACCGCTTACCTAAGACATGACTAATTACCAAACTTCCACAGTACAGTTTTGCTGTTTTAAGTTCTGTGTCACTCTCCCAATTGTCTATCCAGAGGCCCTAATTACCAATTGCCTGACTGGCTATGCATGGATACAAAAAGAATTAGGTTAAGACAGACAAAATAATATTTAGAAACAAGGCTGCTGTTTACCCTTATTTTGGTTTAATGTTTTCTTATGTTTCTAAAATTTTTAAACCTTTACATTGAAGGATTATAACTGTTTGTATGTCACTGTAGTTTATAGGTAGAAAACACCTTCATTTACAGATGAAAATTGTAAGCAGCCTTTTCATCAGGAATGTCTATAAATAAACTTCCTTTTTATCTGTTCCCTCTCACCATGCATGCCATATATTTCCTAAAAGGCCAGAAAGGAGATAGATAGCAAGCTAAGTTTTCCCTATTTTCAGAAGAATTGAGATGATGAAAAGACCCTAAGAATTTAATATATCTTTCCCAGTCTAGGAAAGATTTTGCATTACGTGTTCGCTGTACCAAAACTTTACTCATAAGTAAAGATGATCAGGGATTTACACAGACGTTTTCATTTTTGTCTCAGTAAGACCTCGGTACTTTAATATGTCTGACAAAAACTCAAGTTGAAGTCAGAAGTGCATGGAGATCATGCCTCTTAACACTGCAAGGGATATTTCTAAGATACTGGCTTTAAAGCCATATGTCATTTCAGTAAATAAAACAGCAATTCTTAACAAAGAGTAAGTAATTTCAGTTCAGACCTGTGATCTTTTGGTCATGGTATTAATATTCAAGAAAGTGTTAATTAACCAAACTGTATAGTCAATATATCATACAAAACACTGAATATGTATTTACTCATCCAAATCTAAGGATCAGATAACACCATGGAAAACACTTATGCCTAGACTTACTGACCTAATAGTGTGGAAATTTCAAGAGAACTAAAATATGAAGTTTTACATGGTTGCATCTTCAAACCTTGAATGTCAACATATTTGGCACTGGCAGGGAACTCTATAGTAGTATTCCTGGAACTTTATATTAAATATATTCCTGAAACAGTTTATATTGTGAACTGTTCACAACATAATTCATAAGTAGTTACCACTTTGGTTCAGTATGACAAACTCTTCACAGAGATGAAAGCTGAGGTATACAGTTGGTGAAGTCTGAAGAAAGGACACAGTGAAAAGACCCTGGAATGACAGACTGATTTATGAAATATCTGCTTAGATTGCAAAAAGTCTTGGAAACATAAATAAAAACATATGGCTTCATCTCTCTAGATCTAGCAAAGCATCATATAAATGTATCTGTTCTAAAGAGAGGAACAGGAACCCAAACCCATGTACAAAATCTTGAAACCATCAATTGAATGGACAATTAAAATCACTGAAGAATCTGATCTGAATCATTCCTGGCCAGGAACCTGGCTTCATCTACTGCAATCCACTGATTGTGCAGGATTGCTGAAGTTGTTTTGGATATAGTGAGAAGGTATTTTGCTAGTCTGTGAATACTTTCTGTATTTTCACAGGTTTTCTCATTCTGTAACAGGAGATTATAGGACTCTTTAGAAGTATTCTACGAAAAATATGTCAGAGAGATGTATCAGCTTTAGAACTGCCCAGGACTTGGGTAAATAACTTGTATGAATGTAGCAACATTTAATTCTCTGTTCTGCTTCTTCCAATTAAATATAAAATCTGTGCCCTCTCATAATGATGATCTTCTCATTACTCATCCACTGACTATTCTGTCCCATTTAGGTTTATGCTACCTTAAACTGATACTGAAATACTTCTTGCAGTAGAGACTTGAACGATATTATACTAAAGTCCATCTGGATAGTTTAGCATCTAGCAAAGACTGTATTTGCCACATGAGAAGGTCTTGCTAGTTCTCACTTTCCCTCTTCATGGCTTTTGGTTCTGATCCAAATATTTTCTCCTTGTAAATGTGGCATACCTGTTCCCAGAGTCGATTTTTATTATTAAAATTA
>JAWWLZ010000094.1:3922357-3952816 GCA_035041345.1 Poliocrania exsul | reverse complement strand
TTTCAGATTGAAAAAAACAGAAATAAAGATCATTGGACATGTTTCATCAACTCAAAAATTCAGAAATCTCAATGAAACAAAAATCAATTGTTTTTTTAAATGTTAGAGTTGTCAAACATTTCACAACTATCATCACTGGTGCAGGGAAAGTAATTTCACTACATTCTCTCTCATTGAAATACTACCTTATTTCACAGTGTCATGCCTCAGATTTGATTTTACAACATGAAAAAATTGAGACTCTATAGATGCATTAAATGAACTTAGAGGAACCTAAGACTTCAAAAGACTTTAAAGTTTGTGGTTTTTTTTTAACCTGAATTTAACAGCACTTCAAATAACAGCAACACTTAATAGGGCTACAACTAAATTTGTCCACTGAGACAAACAGTTCTGGTTCTCAATTCAGTGTTTATCAACATAGTTTCTAATCACTACCTGGCAGTTTTGGGTGAGCCCCACAAGTTACTATAATACTAGAGAAAACACAGTTTGCAGTTTTCCATTTGCTCTAACTTTCTGCTTTAAAATTATGAATCTCTCTGAGTGACCAGATCTTTGATGTGGTGGGTCGCAGCTTAATTCTAACATGGCCCTCTTTCCTTGGCCACTCTCAGAGTTTAGAGACTAGCACAGGCATATCCTGTTACATAATTAATAATGCATTACAGTTATTTCAGAAAATGTCTTTGAATTCTTTAGGCCATAGCATTTCTGTTAATTATCTAATAAACTAATATGCATTATGAGCCTTAAGAAAAGTGTGGGTCCTTCACATGTTCTGGAAAACCTCTTCTATGTTAATACTATAACAACACAACAAGTAATTCCATGTCTCTCTACTGGTGTTACAAGTATGCAAAACTGCAGGACAAACCTTTTCATTTATTTAATTTTGTTTAAAAGAGAGAGAACTGAGGCTCTGGTTAGAAACTTACAATGGTAATGCTCAGTCAGAATTAGTTTTTCACAGATCGGTTATAAAATAGAATGTGCCCATTGTAAGGTACTGACTGATTTATTATGCCAGCTGGATGAAGCTGTACAAATTCCTATCAGCTGTATGATGTCATGGGTATTTACACAATTGTAAATGTGAAGTTTAGAAAACAGTATATAAAAAACTAACCTGAATATAATTTCTTTATTTACAGGCTAGTTTATTGGAACCAGGTCACTTACAAGGCAGAGTCTGGTCTAAAGTTTCTGTCTTTCCATAAAAAAATTAATTGCATTTGTATTTCATGGTGGAAAATAACCTTTTTCTCTTTGTTTGTTTGTTTGTTTGTTTTGGAGTATTTCCAATCTGAAGTTGTGGGATGCTCTTTCTCTTTAGACTTTAGCACCCAGAAATCACCAAAATGTTTGCAGCTGCTGTCATATGAAGCATATACTAGCCATTGAATATCTAACTTTAACTATACTAACTAAAAAGTTATTTCCCACAATTACTCTTGCAGAAGGCTAAAACCATGGAAGCAAAGGCCATCTATTATTTAGTTTGATAAATGTCCAATGGGGTGCACTTGACATGATTTCCTACAGTAGCTTAAATAAGAAGCGTGTAGGATCCAATCTGCTTCCATCTAGTGGAAGTCACTTGGACCTGCTTGTAATTTAAATGCTTATAAAACATTAACAACCCTTAGGTTAATTTATATAGCTGACCATAACTAAATAGATCATTAAGAACTGGCTAAATGTATCTGAATATTGACCAAATCCATGGTAGGGTATGAGGAAGCAAAAACATTTCTTAAGAACTCTCAAAATTGAGCTTAGTTCACCCTCCCACTTCAATATGATGTGTTCAACTAGCTGGATTTCTGTTCATTTGGTTTTTTTTATTTTCACTCCTCCATTTTGACTAACATTTCTGGAAAATTAAATGTAAATAAATGATGCAGCCAAACACAGAAACCCAGTGGGTTTTATAATATTCATTAGTTTCTTTAAAAAATGCTGTCCGTGCTGAATTATATTTAATTTGCATTCTACCTCATCATATGCATTCAATATCATAACTGCAGACTGAATTTTGATATACGTTTCTAGGTGTAAAGATGGTAGGATAAAATAATCTAGTAACATATATGAAAAAGGATTAACATGTTTTGCTACTGAAACAGTATCTATTGTTTTCCAATTCACCATGTATGGTGTAGCTACAGAAATTTTAATTAGTCAAAACAAAAATTATTAGTTATGAAACTTCCCAAAGTGTGTCATTAGCAGATACCCAATCACATATCCTCTATAAAAGATCAGAGAAAAAACCTGCTTTTAGACACTTCCAGTTCTTTCATGCAAACTATGGTCTTATTCTGCAAAAAATACCAACAACCTGCAGATGCTAGCTTTCAGCATATTCTAAGAGGTAATTGAAATGTTAGATGACCTGGTCAAAATGAAGGCGTGAAAATAAAAACCCCAAATGAACAGAAATCCAGCTAACTGAACACATCATATTGAAGTGGGAGGGAGAAATGTTGACTGATAACTACAGTTTTGAGGGCTGTTGTACACAATACTTTTTTAATTTTTGTATTCTGTAAGTTGCAAAAAATTGCTCTTGAATTGTAAAATAAAAGCATTTGTGGATGGATCTGCTAAGAGTTCAGAGTCTGTTATCAACTGAAAGATTTCCTCTGAACACCTCTTATTCTCACACCAGTAAGTAATATCAATTTCTGCATTCCTGTAAGAGTATTTCAAATCATACACATACTCCACTGTGCATGATTTTAGCAGTAACTGTCAAGTTTCAGATCTTCAAATGGCTTCATTTAGTTAAAACTACTGACTTTAAATACCAGGTAATCACTAAGGTTTGCATCCAGACACAATTCTGGAAAAAAAAAGTTTTTGCACTTTGTACTCCTAGGAAATTCACAGAAGACTCAAGACTCAGTTTTGAAATTACGTTGTATTTTTGCCAGCCCTTCTTTTGGGTGTTGTCATAGCTTTTTTCCTTGATGATCAAAAAATCTGAAATTGCTTAGTAGTTTAGATAGCATAAAAACGTAAAAATATAGCTCCAATTCTTTATCACAACTCTCCTTTAAAATATTGTTCCTAACCTTCTAACCATTTCAATTAAATTCAGTAAATTTTACATGGCTCTAAATATTTCTTGGAATATGTATTTTGCCCCCAATTTTATGACAACTATTTGACCACATAATTTTCAAAAAAGTAGTTCAAATTATAAACCTAATGGAATGTTAAATAACTTCAAATTATCACAGATTCCATCACAGATTTTAGAGGATTAGAAACAAGACGGACTGAAGGTAAATTCAAGGCCAAAGTACCACTTTTAAAGAAAAAAAAAAGGGCAAGGAGAAAAAAACCCCAAACCATTTCAGTTTTAAAAACTTCAAGTATTTAGAATTTTAAAATTATTATAAATATTTTTTCCTGTTTGTTTGTACTTCATTTTCCTGCTTATTTTACAAAGCAGGTAATTTTGCACAGATGCTAATTGTATGTCCAAAGCAGCTAACTCTGGTCATGATCACTGTGCCATTAGGAAAATAGCTGAATAGAACAGATACCTTGGTTTGTTCTACATTAATATATGGGCACGCACACACATACATATACACAGGCATACACATACAGGCATGTGGGTTTGTTTGCAGTCTTGATCCAGAGACAGATTCTGAAAAATATAAACTGTCAAGAAATTTCAGTTGCTGTAAGAAATCCTGAAACATGAAAGTTTAGGTCAAGATGTAAATTATGCTGATGTTGTCTAGAGGACTTTATTTAACATGACATACCACGCATCTTATTAAAAAACCACGCTACACTTTTTTTTTTCCCCTCTCCTTGTTCTGACCTTCTTGGGCAACGTTAAATTCAACATTGCAATGCAAACATCTCACTTCTTCATGGTGCTTTCTGTCAGCTGAATAATTTCTACTGTTTTATGGAGACATTGTCTGGTCAGGAACAGAGGAACACTACATTCAATAAGTGAAAACAACTCATCCTAAAACTTGCAATTAAACACTTAAACTCTTACTTGGAAAAGCATTTTTAAGGCTAAATTTTCAAAAAAACCCACATGTCAACATCAATTAACATTAGTAACAAGAATATTCAGCACACAACAGAGTACACATCGTAATAAATTTTCCCTGTGAAAAATTTATACAATCATCCCAGTACACATGTAATTCCTACCTTTGCATGAAGCCCACAGAAACAACAAGATTTGGGAGGGAAGAGCCAAATGTTTTTACAAATTCAAGCACTATAGAGGGACTCTCTAACTTCGCTTCAGATAATTATATAAAGAAATGATCCCTAAAATGTGGTAAGAATTTGAACATTTCTCCAATGCTGCATTCTAGTGTATTACTTTTTTTATGCCTGTGCAAATGCTATTCAATGATTTATAAAACAGCTCATGTAATCTATTGACGCAACAACATTGATTTCAATAATCCCGTAATTTTTCACAGCATCTCACCTCCTGACTACAAATTTGCCACCATCTTTCCTTTATATGTATTTGCAATAGAAAAAAAATCCAAACCTCTCCCTTGCACATAAACATGTAAATGTAATAAAAAATACACTCCCCTGCATTTTCACCTTTGTAGAACAATTAATAAATAACCAAGAGGAAAATCTTCATTTACTGTTATTTCATCACATTCATTTGTATTTGCTGCTTATTAGAGCACCATGTTTAGAGTACTAATGGGCTTGTGTTAGTCCCTATGCCTCCTTTGATACTACATACTTTTTGAATCATTCCAAGGCTTTTTTTTTTTTTTAACAGTGCAAATGAAGAAACCATTTTTTAAAAAATTAACAGTCCTCTTTAAATCCATATTTGGACCACTTGAGTTTAAATGTGAGCTTTTCTGGACTGCCTGTTTATCCTAGCTGGCTGTAGAACAACAGATTGACCTGTGCATGTTGGATGTTGGGTCAATAGCAACATCAGCAGTTTCTTAACCATTTATATTTACAATTCACTTACTATAAAGAGGAACAAATGTTCCCTTGTCCAGCTAAGCTTTGCCACTCTACAGAGATCAGGCAACCTGCCCTGTATTCCAGGGAGATGTTGGCATTAAGAATGATAAAGATCTTGGCACAATCTTTTCAAACTAATCTATATGAAGCTTCTTAATGGCTCAGAAATTCAGTGTAGCATTTGTTAATTCCATTGTTTAATTCTTCCAAAATGCTTTATTCAGAAATCTAGGCTGAAATGACATACAGGCAGAAGATAGATGACACTTAGTAGCAACACAGTACATGATTTTAGTGGAGTCTAGTTAAATCTTAGCAATACAAATACAATAACTGACAGGATTTTCAGACAGATATTTTTAAATGCCTAAACTGTGTATTCAGCAGTGTTGTCCTGATGCATGCCTTCTATGGAAACTTCTGGTAAGCTTAGACACTAATTCCTTCCTTCTTTCTCACATACACAAGCTTCCCTGTCATAACCACATTCAGAAGCAGCTAAATACAGCATTATTAGCTCTTTTTGGCAGCTACTTAAAAAAAAAAAAAAAAAGAGTCCAAGCCCTAGCTTGATTATGTGGTAGTATAAACAGTAAAAATTGTCAGCAATTAAATAGGATAGTTACTAAACAAAATACTGCCTTCCTGACCACAAAGGCTTTCAGAGTTGTATCTCCAGTTATTAGCTCTGGACTTAAAATTTTGTAAGTAACATGTGTTCACAGTTTTTGCAGTAAGTTTGAGCTGTTTCTACTTCTTTGTGTTTTTTGTTTATTTGGATTTCTGTAATTGCTGTTGTTTGATTTTGTTTAATAACAGAGTTTTACCTTCTTTATGCACCCTCTCAGGACTAGTAAAGTTCCTCCCAAAACAGCTCTTGAACATGAGTCCTTTTACAGCTGAATAAAACATGGTAAATCATAAGGGACAAAGGTCTCTACTGCAGTGTATGTAGAAAGATTTACAGTCATATGCTGTATTGAGCAGCATTGTTGAACAAAATATAGCATACTGCATCTCGGAAAGGAGGAAAGAAGCCACATGCCAGCTCTGATTTCAGACTTGCCTAAAAGGCACAATATGTTTTATCTTCAGCACATCATGAAATCAAGCACTCAAAGAAACAGAGAAAAGAGGAACTGGGAAAAAACCCAAAGTTCAATATGGTTTTCTTGTTGTCCTACACAGTATTCTCAGCTTCAGCTTTTTCCCATTTATATGTTTCCCAGGACAATTATATGACACTGTTTCACTTTAAACAGGAACAGTAATGAGAAACTACAAGCAAGATTTTGTCTAATAAAATTTAACCCAAACTGTCTGGGGAAGAAGGAAAAAATGTCACCCAATCTCTGTTGCCTAAGTACTTTTGGATCAATATAACAGCCAGGTTAGTTTTTCAAATACTTTGTTTCTTCTCAACTATCTGCATTAATCCATTCTTTGACAAAAAGGGAACTTATCTCCCAGTTTCAATCAGATAAGGATTCTGTGAAAGGAATAATAGCCCTCCATTTATTTCTTAAAGATATTCGAACACGATTTTCAAAGAAATTTAATCTCAGTAGCAGTGTGTTTTATCCTCACATTTACTATGGTGTGCAGAGGAAGAAGAATTCAAAATTACACCACCTAGATGAAGTTGTGACTACAGCCTTGAACATTCAAGAAAAAGAAGGTGACCAGCAGAAATAAAATTAAAATATTTATATGCATCAGGAAAAGACAAAACAAAAACCCATTACGGAATATACCCTGACCCATATCATCCTTCTTATGGTACAGGCATAATCAGTGAGGATGATGGACAGAAGGTATAGATTATTCTTAGGAATAAACACAATTTTCAAAAGTTTTATACATTTTGCATTAATCTAACTCATGTGAGTGAAGTTCATATACGACTGTACTGTCAAAGTGCCATATGGTCAAAACAGCATTTGGAGGACTTAATTTACCTCCTGAGATGGAGACATTTAAAAAGCTAATGGCAATTTTTTAGTAGTTTCAGCTTCTGTTCATGCTTCATCCATGCATGACCACATTTTACCTAATCTAGTATAAAATTTACCTTAGATTGCTTAGGAATTTATTTCCAACTGCCAAACAAAATGATAATAATTGTTTAAAAGTATTTATATTGCAGTTGAGCCACACTCTAAATCCCAGTTTCAAAAAGCCCTAAATGTTGTCAAGCTGGGAAGCTAAACCCAGATTTTGACTGAAATATGCAAAAACCCAATTCTCTTCCTCATTTGGCTAGAACAATACATGACCTCTTAATGTACATCTGGATGAGATGGCATGGATTGTCCTCATTACAGGTATATTTACTGATGCAGAGGGAAAAATCCTGAAAAAACAGCTATTCACCTGTAAATGACAAAGTACCTACATCTTTTTATATACATTACTTCCTCTGATTGCATCCAAGCCTCCTTCCCTATGCCTACATTATGGCTGATGACGAAAAAAGGCTTCATCTTTTGAGGTCATATTTCATTGCTTGAATTACAGGGAATTGTTTAATAAAATGAAGTTATGAAGGTACCAATTAAATTGCATTATTCTTAGGAAAGTCGGATATGTCATATAGGATCAGAGAGAGGAGTCCAACAAGTTTCATATCCTCCTTCCATATAGAACAGTTCTAATTCTTTGGAGCAATGTAACAGCACCCAGAATTTCACAAATCTCTGCCAAGACTTAGTTACAGAGCTGGTAGAATCACAGGATCATTCATGTAGAAAGGGAGCTTTGGACTCATCTAACCTCCTGATTGAACAAAGAACTAAACAATGACTTCCTGACTCCCAGCATCATCGACCTGATATCAGAACACAGAACTTTTCTTATGACCTTCTGCAATGCATACATACAAGCTGTCTGCATTTTTCAACATAAAATGGTTCACTATCAGGTAGTACTATCTAAATACAGACTTAAACTGACCTCTGATTTTATCTATAAATGCTGAACAGTTTATCATAATAACCCAGTTCCTTGCACTATATAATGCACTTAAAGGTTTCTAGAGATCAGTTCATTGGTTGGGTATAACTATGTGAATTCTATTATTTATTATTAGTCTTGGAAAGTGTTTCAGCTCTGCATGATTCCTAAAAGTTTTGGTACCCCTACTTTTTCCCCAAAAGACAGAAAGAAGCTAAAGTGAGGTCCTATCTCATTAAAGGTTATCAAAACTTAATTAAGCAAGTGTATGATTGCAGAAGACCTGATTTCCTCTTACCTTATGCCAGTATAAAGTAATTTCCTTATTGTAGGAAAAGATATTTTGGATATTTTCCTATTTTATGTTTTCAGGAGCACATACATAAATCAGACTTTCCATTGCATCCATTTCCAAAACCAGTTCCACCTCTGGTTTCAGTGGAATTAATATGAAATAAAAGCAGAATGCAGCCCCTGAACTTCAGCCCCCCTTCTGTAATACAAATCATAAGTAATTTCTAAGTAAACTAGTGACTTGCATTTCTTTTTTTTACTTAGGGATTTATATTACCAACTATTCATTGCCGTAGTCAAATAAAGGGAAGTAAAGCTATTCTGTTAATTGAAGTTTCCTGTTCCTTGAAAAAGCTTACCAAGAAATGGATACTTTATCAAGGGAGCAAAGATAATAGGCATTTCACATTGCACGGAAAAAGAAATCTTTTATAAACAGTTTACGCTCTGCCTAGCACATATCCAATGGCTGTTTGATTGTGTTATCTGTGATTACCAAGGGTAGTGATTATCTCCTTTGTAGAATGTTCTCACAGATCTGCACAATGACTTAAAGACCACAGACAACAGGAACACTGCCTCTTTCCCCTAAATGTCACACTCTTTAAGACTCAGATCTTGTCCAGGTACTTCTCTGGGATAGTTCTGAAGCACTTGCACAAGTTTTATATCCTGACTAGAACCCTACTGCAAACTAGCATTTGTTATCATATCTTGCTTTCTTTGGCACAGCTGACCTTGGACGCCAGACAGAACTGGTGCTCTTCCTTGGTCTTCCTTCTTGTTGGGTGTCCATGGGTCATAAACACAGCACATGATAAATAAACTGTCATGGAGATCTTGGAAGTGGTGGAACAACTGTGTTTCACAATCTTTTACTGCCTTCAGTGCAATTGAGAGCACCGTGATAACATTTTCTCTTCCTTCCTAAAGAATGGACGTAGAAGTTGGAAACGTAATGACAAGAAGCAGCAAAACACCCAGCAAATCAAAAAGCACATGGCATGAAATTCAGGAATTTAAAATACTCTAAAACATCCTTCAGCAATCAAAGGTGAAGCAGATAAGCAAAGAGAGGTGTTTCAGCCACCTGAACACCTAAAGATAAGAATACTTTGAGTATATATTTGCCTTTTGAAAATGAAAGTAATGTGAGGAAGAATTACCTGGTGGATTACCTCCATCTTTTGGAAGGAAACATTTGAGAACTAAGAAAATATAATGTGTTTCCCTTACTAGTGTGATATAAAAGAACAGGATGTACTTTTGATGCAGCTTTATGATTTTTTAATGTTGGTTTTGTTGTGTTGTGTCTCTTTGGCCCTAAAAAATGTGAAAAAAGCTCAGTATGTGGGTATTTTTCATATTAAGCTACACAATATTAATTCACAACAGCTTTTACAAGTCTTGCATTGTAGCACGCTTGTAGGAAGGACAAGTGAAACTTATCTTAGACAGAGAAGCTTGCAGAGTAACAGGTAGTCAAGACTGAAATGAAGCTCCTTCACCCTTCTGTAATGTAAACGTTAAGTGATGCTATTTGCATTAAAACTACTTGCTCTAGACTTCTTCAGATTACACCATGATTTGGCAGTAAATGCAGAACTCAACATGTTACTTTTCTGTTTTTTCTGAAAATTTAGTACATTGTTCTGTTAGGAAGATAATTATTCTTTCCACTTTAACAAAACAAAAAAAGAAATCCACTTACTTTTAAGTATCAGCTGGAGAGTACTTTGTGAGCTTGTAACAAGCTGTATTTCAATAGGTAGGTTCTTTTTTTCATATAATATTAATTTTACAGAACACCCAAAGACAGTTCATATTTCAGCCAAAACCAATTAGAAGCATCTGACAAAGGGCCTTGTTCTACTTCTGGGAAAGAGAGCCTCAGAAGCATTAGGTTATCCCTCCTAAATAAATCTTTGGAGAACTGAAATCAGGTGGAGAACTCAACTGAGGCTGATATTTCAGTATTCCATAGTAATTATTAGCATTGTGGTGCTGTAAGTAATATTTTGCTTTGATTTTTTGGTTAGTTTAGGTTCTGCTATGAGTTATCAACAAATAATGCCTATTTAATTAAGTCTTTATGAAAGATGGGTTTCATTGTGAATTACACTGGAGGTATCATGGCATTTTTGAAAGGAAGAAACTATATGGTCATTCTCTCATATACTGCCCCACATTTTCTGAAAGCACTGGCATGCAATGCAGATTCATCCCTAGGTGTCTCTTCAAAAGATGGTTTCCTACCTTATGTAGAAGCATTTCAAGTCTTGTACTTTTTTCTTCACCTTGGACTCAATTTTTCTCCTTCACCTGCTCAAAGCAAGTCATCCTCATGTACTGAGAAGAACGGGATGATTATTCTAAAATTATTGACACACCCTCTAATACCTTTGGAGGCTGGAATTTATTTACTTTTAACTCCTACTTCCACCATTGGCAGAACTGCATATTCCTGAGGTTCTCCAAGTCCCATACAAAATAATCAACTAAAATTTTGCCAGATAAAGTAAAAAAAAATAAAAAATTGTAGATTATGTATTAAAACTTATGGAGAGAAGGCAAATCCTGAACAGCTTTGACTGCCTTCAGAGTTACCCCTTATGAGCTACTTTGTCTAAGAAATAGCCTCTTAGAACCACTGGCATATGGACATTTTGAACGTGGCCATATCACTTCAGAATTTACAATGTTGCAAAAGCATATTATTTCTCGCAATAGAAAAATCAACAATAATTATTCCAGAGCTGATGTTTTATTTCATGCCAATTAAAAATACTATTTCTACCAAGACTCCAGAATTTAGTATATACCAAAACACATTGATGAACGAGGAATGCAACCTATTATGTTCATTAAAAAACCCAAAAGCTTTGAGGCTTCACCTCTCATGAAGAAAATAAGTCATTGCAAGAGTATGTTCTCCTTGCTACACTGGTAGCCCGGACCATCACTACAACCAATGCCATTTCAGGCCTAGCAAATTAGGGATCCAGAACAATACGCCCTGCATAATTAATATACTGGATAGTTTCAAAGCTTCTGTTATACTGACACCTGAATTTTCTAATACCAAAGAACTGCTTAGCTTCCATGCCAGTCTAAGTGACTAAGACCATACTTTGTGATGTGTGCTTTTATTAGTCCCTCTCACTGCACAGATTGCTAAACTAGAGTGGTATTTTCAGAAATCCTACATATTGGAACTTCAGAAAGAAGCAACTATCTCTTATAGAGGTGTTTCATGTCCAACTTGGAGTTTGTGATCTCTACGGAAAATGAAACAGGGTTTTCAGCCAGTAGATTACAGTTTTGGAAACTACCTGAGCGTAGCTATTTATATGCAAATTGTATTTAAAAATAATCATCAGATAAGTTCATTAAAGTGTAGTTCCCAGACTGCAGTCTACAGATTAGTGAGTGGTCTGTGAGGCTCATGCTTAGCAGCCTGCAGCTGCTCCAAAGAGGCCAGAAGTTTATTTTAATTCATAGGATATTAAAGAAAGTTTTAAATTAAAAGTTTACTACTATGGCTGAATAGCGATCCATAAAAAAATTTGAATACATATTAGGTACAGTGATAGAAAAAGTTTGAGAACCATCATATTAAATGCAATGTCATTAATAGTCTCTACTTCACAGTTCAACACTGAATGCAATGGGCAGATCTCCATTTGATTTACATCACACAACAGAAACCAGAACACGTCTAATCCAAAAGTTAAACTTAAAAGTTTATAAGCTCGTTTATTAATTTGTCTTTCTATAAATCTCCTATCAGCTTTCTGACCTGGAAACTTATTTGAACTAACACTTTCAGAGGAAAACATAAAACTGACACAGTGTTTTCAATATTCTCATGTTAGGGAGAATAGGTACACTTTGTACCCCATAGCTTTTGTCAACAATAAAAAAGCTTGAAAATCCACTTAATTATTTTACTTATTTATTTTATTATTTTAACTCAAGTTCTATGTATTTTGACTTTGTATCCTTATTATGGTTACTAACAGCTTAAGTCAACATGAAAACATACAAAATTCACATGTTCTTCAGTAGCAACTTGAAATACCTTATTTCTAGAATGTCTGACCAAATGTCTCTAAATGAGAGCCAGCACCTTTACTGGGGATTGGTTTCCTGATAGGTCCAAGCCTTTCAGTAATTCCAATTCTACAGAAAAGCAATGTAACATATACAGTATCTCTTACCCATATAACCAGTTTTTGAACCAAGTAATGTATTTCCAATTTTCATTGAAGTCAAAGATAACTAATGCTACTTATCATCTCTGTACTATTTTTCTCATGACTATCTCTCTTTTTCTATCAATTTACATACCAGAATTTTTGTCTCAAGACTGAGATTTTCAAATGCATGTTTTAAAGGTAATATAACAAAGGGGAATTTCTTTCTTAATCAGTCCTGAGCCGAGAGAAGAAAAATAAGTAAAAGAAAAACAAACATTACAGAAAATTCATCTTGAAAGCTTTCTTTTCATTACTTCCTTGCTTTGCATCTTTGTATGTATCTTAGAAGATAAAGATGTACATTACATTTTCTAGTGAAAGGATGTTTGTGTGGGTGACTGTGGTAAAAAGTACTAGAATAGAAAAGGCTGCTGTTTTCAGGTAAAACCCCAGCATGTTTTACCTTGTTTTCTGGGGTTTCAAAATGCCAAGCTTGTGATGTGCTATCACAACTTATGTGTGACTGACTGGTTACAGAGCCTGCTGCTCTATATGAAGAGAGAACTTGTCACTGAGCATAAGCAGAGAGATCAGTCAGATACAGTGATAGATCTGTTCTTTGCTTAGATTCATACACTGCTGTATTAGAGTGGCTGCCAAATCAAATTCTGAGCCTAGTTTTGTGGTTAAAAGAAAAAAATGGGAAAAAGATACAAGGATGTCCTGACACGACTGCTTTTGAAAAAACCCCCACTCTTAGAATCCCTGTGATGCTGTGCTCTGTCTTCCAGGGCAGCCACAGTGGTCCTGGAGTTATTTCATAATCTATCCCTGTCCCTGCAGTGCACTCATAACACAGTCCCACACAGCACAAAGTGGTAGCAGGTAACTACCTCTCCTGCAGCTGTCAGTAATGAAGATATTTTGTATGGCTAAATGTGTCAATATCAAACCCACAAAACAGTAGTACTGTTAACACTATAAACAGTGTTATAATGCTCTAAAGGAGAACCCCTGCTTGCAGGGAGATAGAGAGCCTTCATGGTGTATTTGAAGTAGTGAACACTGGTCTGTTTGGTTTTTTAAGGCTTGCTTTAAAGTTGCAAAGGTAGGCCTGAGCAAGCTAATTTTCAGATAAAACCACTTCTGTCTAGAAGACCTGTTACAGTGGTGTTCAATCAGCAATAACATTTTTTGGATGACACTGACATTTTAAGTGCAAGCATTGCCATGTACCAACATACCTCAGTGGACTGAGATGGTTTACGCTTATCCCAGTAGAGAGGTCAGGTAGAGGTGCGAATGCAAGAAAATCACAGTCTCTGCTCAAATATCTGGCTCTCCAAGCAGACCTCATGTGACCTGCAAGAAGAAAAGCCCTTCTTGTCTCTGCAAATCTATCCTCTAGGGAGATGCTGTGATGTCTCTACTAGAAGCATGGGTGACAGCTTACAGAAAGCCACATGTGGCATCCACTCCAAGTCTAAAATAAAAACACATGAGTGGAAGAAGGGATGAGCAGTATGAGGAGGGATGTGTTTGGTGCCTGCAGATTTAATGCCCTATTCCTTTCTCTTTATCCTGTCTGTTCTCTTTTGTGATTGATCTTGTGACACTCTCCATTGCAATCTCTCCAATACGTTGTGTTTTGTCAGAACTGTTGACCATAGGCAGATTAGATATAAAAGCTGAAAAGTAAACTTAAATACTTTAACAAAAAAGAGATAAAAATCATCTTGTGGCCAGAGAGATTACAATAGAGCTGTAGTGGCATAAAACTGATAAAGTGAGGCGTCAGGCACACAAGATTTACAGAAGCCTTTCTCAGCTCTTAGTGCTTTTTCTAGAAGACACATCTGAGATCACTGGCCTAAATGTAGGTCAACATCTGACCTTCTTCAGGGCTTTTAGACAATGTTGCCTAGGCCTTCCTGTGCAATGTGGTTGCTGGTCTCCTATTTGTGGTGGTACTTTTTATTCTCAGTTATTATTTTTTAAGTTGAAGAAGTCTTTAGGAACATAATATCAGCTGTATCAAGTGTATTTGATTATACTGCTTAAAGTCTGCTTTATTGCTGATGGACAGAAGACTCCACGCAGTATCTCATTGCTTACCACTTACCAAAGGTATAGCAGTAGAACGTATTTTAACTTGTTTTCCCACTGTGTAATAGCTGTGTTAGTTTCCATTTGTATAGATTAAGGTAACTGCAGACTTGACTCTGACTTGTGGCAGGAGCTTGGGCAAGGCATTTATCACATCATCCAGATGGAGAACTGTGTTAGGGCTGCAGGAGCTCATTCGGCTCAGCTGGGATATTTCCCCTTGCCTAAATGTCCCTGCCAGTCTTCAGAGGAGAGACCTTGCTGCAACCATAGCATACAAAGTTGGTCATCGGTGGTTTGTTTCTTACATGGAATGCCATAAAATAGACCAGTCACTCATCATTATGGTATAGCCAAAAAGCAAAGCAATTGTCTGATGCGACAGAGCAAAATCATCAACTGCTTTTTCAGCAGTGCCTTCACACCTGAAGCACAATAGTGTCAGTGTATTCAAGAGTCTTTTCTGGGATTCCACTGGAATTAAAGAGAACACTGTTTTGTAAAAAACTGGCAAAATGAACAAACATTAAATGGGGCTGTTCTGGTACTCCAACAAATTCTGAAAGAAAAAATAGTGAACATTTTGAGTTTCCCTGCAAGCAGCAGCAACAAACAGTAAACTTGTGGAATAGTTATGTGCTATTCCATACAGAACTATTTATTTGTCACTGGTGTATATTTAATCAGGCCTGCTGTGCTCAGTTTTAAAGCTTAGTAAACACTTTACAATGCACTTTGGGTTTGGAGAGGTTTTCCCTTTGTGATAGCTGAAATGTTTGGATTCATCATGGGCAAACCCTATACACAGTGCAGGCATAATCTTTTTGTATACTGTAGTATGATGAGGAATCAAGGTGGCAGGAAATGAGTGCATCAAAGAAGATCAAGGTACTCTGTTGGTGCTGTTGCACTACTTTCTTTCACATAGAACTAAACATTTTACTTGACATGTAAAGCAGCTGTCGCGGAAAATTATTCTTCTTGAATTTTACCATTGAAATCCAGTTGGAAAATTTAACCAGAGCTTATGGAGTCAACATGGAATAATAGGTTTGGCAAAAGGAGTTGTGTAGAAATATATACATGCAGCCAAAGGGAACATGATGGAGTTGTCCACAAACATTGTACATGTATAATCACATAACTTAAGAAAGAACACCATGGTCAAATCTATAGCATTTTTGATTAAAAAACTTCTATTATTTTGGAGTTTATATTATAGAATGAATCAATAATCAATGGTTCAAACAGATAGAAAGACGGGGGAAGATGGCCAAAACACGACCAGAGAAGATGTGGCTCTATGAATACTCTGCGTGTATATATACACAAATGAATGTGTAGTATATATAATAATACATATAACTGTATATGCATCTATAGATATACATACACACAAAAAATCTGCAGATGCTTTCAAATATGCTTTTACAGTATTTGGTGGTGGATTTTCCTTGAACCTATCATGTACCAGTGATTAGATGCTACCAATAGAGAATATTCCCAATTTGTAATTTATCATTTGTTAATTTTACAAATTAACATCAGGAGATGCATTATTATCTATTGTATTACATGTATTTTTTAAAGAATTGACTAAGGTCTGGGAATGCTGCTTAAGGAAAAATAGCCTTGACAGAATACAGTCTGGAATTTGGTTTTAGCACACTGGATCAGTTTATTTTCAGCTAGGGAGACATCATGTCAGATCAGCTAAAAAAGATCACAGGGATTTCGTCATACAGTGCTACCTTTACAGAAGTTTAAGAGTTACCAAAAATCTCTGAACTCATGAACCCAAACATTAGCTGAGCCAGTATTTTCATGATAGAGTGTTTCAAGACATTTCACACAAGTGGCTCTATCCATGCTTGTGACTCACAAATTTAGTCACAAGGACTGTGTGTGTATGAGAGCAGTGGAAGAACCTCAGATCACTGAAAAAAATTTCTGTTTTTCAAGCTCAAATGGTGTCATAACTTTCGATGTGCAAAGTTTGTAATTTCTAACAGTTCCTTTTTTCAGTAGTCATAGATAATCAGGCCATTTCCTAAAATGTAAAACTTGTTAAAAAAAATAAAATCCCAAAGCCATACATAGAAAACTCCCTATATTTCAAGAAAAAATCACTTCATGCACACTTGAAGAGATTTACCTTCAAAATGCTGGCAGGATTAGTACCAAAGTATAGACAAAGAACTGCTATACTGAAATACTGTATTGAAAAGTACTATTACATTGAAAGAATTGTACACACACACACACACACACACACACACACACACACACACACGCACAGGTACTCATATACCTGGATGTTTGGCTGGATTTCCAAATGACCCAGCATCTTCCACTGAAGATGTTGTTTTGCAGTAAGTAAAAGAATATCTGAAAGCTGGAGGATTTTGGGCTGATGTTACAGTTGAGTTTTTTTCCTTGAAGATTAGTAAATCAATCTGCATTCAAGAAGTATGCTATACTCAGCAGACGCAGGTGAGAAAGAAAATTCCTAAAACCACAAAACAGGGCCTGAAAGCAGCTAGTGCCACCATTGTACAGACAAGCCACCTTGCAGCTCAGTTTGATTAGCTGTCATCAGCTTGGCAAAATAATTAGTAAAAATGCCAGTGTGCTGCTTGTCAGTTTACAGCTTTAAAGAGGTATTAGCTCATACTGACAGACAGCACTGCTCTTTCCCAGTATAGCAAAAGCAAGAGTATAGCATAGCAAAATAGTAAATATTAATATGTATAATCGGGTTTACCACTTAGGAGTGTCACCTCGTGATTAATGGGCTGAGAGCCTCAGAGCTGTAAAGCAAAGGTGAGCTCAACAAGATGTGCTTGCAGGCTAAAATGTAATTCCTATTGCACATTTTGCTATATTGGCAATAAAAAAAAAAGTAAAATAAAAAAATAGTAACCATTAATCATCATATACAGAATGACAAACTCTTTCATATCAGCACATGGAGGAAGACTACCATTCCATTTCAGACAGGGCACTACACAAATTTTTTCATGCACAAGTTAAATTCTTACTTGATCTGTGCAGATACTAAAACTGCAGTAGTATTTGGCAATACCCAGTATTTGCCAAATTTTTCATCAGGCAAGTTCCTCTTTTCCTCACCAATTGCTTTTTCAACTGCACTAGGAGGTTTGATCAATGCATATGAAATCTCACATGCTACATGCACAGACAGACTCAAGCATGGGGACACACCCAGACTTTAAGTGATTTGCAGAACTTTTTGGTGTCCCGAATGTATGCCAGCAAGTGAAGAGTTACTTTATATAATATGCTTTATGTAAGACAATCTTTACCAGTCAGATTTCTCACAATATAGCCATTGTGTATAACAGTATCCTATGGAGGGTTCAGCATCATGTCTGTTCTAATTCATGTTAAGGTTTGGCTCTTCAAATGGTGGTATCTTAGATCCTTCATGGACTATTATGAGAGGGCTTGAAATTTCTTGACTTTAGCACCATGAAGTTTCTAATACCATAAGAAAATAAACAATTTGCTGCAACACTGTCCTTTTAATATAATTAATTTATTAATGATAAACTTAATAGTGTATTCTTTTTTTTAAAAAAATGCATATTACTTGATATCTAATAGTCTTGTTTACTAGCAAGCTTGGTATAAAACAAGAGTCACAATGTATTCCTGCAATCCCTCTCATCTTATTTTCTGAAAAAAAAAAAACCGCTTAAAAATTCTATAAAAAAGGAAAATGTGGAAAAAAGGAAATAATGATGTCATTGAACCAAAGGATCCAACTGGAAAAATTTGCTCTTTTCAGTTATTCTGTACAATCCCTCCAGTCATTATAAAAAAAAGCAAACAAAGCCCTCAAAATAACACATATTACTGTTTGTTAGCTAGTAATAGTCATATCACATTCACAATAGCTGATGTGCTAGTTGAAACAATCCAATTATTCACAGTAATAATGTGAGCTGTGTCTCAACTAAAACTTCTTTTTGAATACACTCTTCTAGTGATTAAGAACTGAGAAATTCCCTTGGTTTGTGTAAGATTCTAAGAGATATGAAGAAGGAATGTGCCAAATACCTGTCCCATAGATTTCTCTCAATGAGTGCTTCAGTCTTTGGCTAATGCACCATCTCCATCCCAGCAGAAGAAAATGAACGCAACAGCACAAACCCTTGTGTTAAAATTTAAGAACCATGACTACTATAAGCTTCTGTGATGGATTTTTATTGCTCTTCCATGAGGACGTCTGATTTAGAAGCAAACATTGGTTTCTGTACTTCAGCCTGCACAATACATACAGTCATCTGTACTTGTGCATGAGCAAGACTGAGCAGAGGGCTAGGATCTGAATTACACACCCAGACACAGAAGTTCGGTGGCTCATCCTGTGACAGATCTGTGTAACTACACAGGCCTTTTACTGTCAGCTGCACATTTGAAACCTAGAGTCCATGCAACAGTTTGGAAATATCTCAGTATTAGCAGTCTAGAAATAAGAAGATACTTGTATTTAGCAATGTGTGTCTACACAATATGAGAAATGGCCTATGTTTGGTTTACCTTCACCACAATCAGCAGGGAGGTTTATGATTTTCCTTTTGATACTGGAAAAACTTTTCCCAGCTTTGAATGTTAGGCAAATCGATTTCCCTCCTTTTCTTCCTTCTCAGTGCCACCTAATCTAGGTGCTATTTATTATCAAGCCACCTCGCTTTTTTATCATGTTATTCAGTGCTTGTGTGCAGCCAGGGTCTTTGCTAGTGCTAGAAGAATTATTCTGATACAAAAGCACTGTGCAAACACTTTTGCAAGGAATTCCCATTAAATGAAACCTCAAAAGTTGCAGGAACTTTGTCTGTAAATGAAAGCATAGATCTCACAGACAACTCCTAGGTTACCATACCAAAATAGACTTTTTCTATATCTTCAGTCTTCTTCAGTTTCTTGAATTAGTATGAAATGAATAAATACTAATTTCCTACAATTATATCAACTAAATACTATCAGTCTAGCACAGGGAAGACTTTGTATTCAAGAGAAGGCTATTGAGGCATTTAAGCCTCTCAGATAGCCTTACTATCAAATAATTTTGAGCAGCAGGTTTTCAGATCTCTTAATCATTCTCCTCCCCCTCTAGCACTTACCTGTTGCTGTTGTTGTTTTCCTTTCTCCTTCTTTCAGCAACTTCTGTCTTTTGAACTGTTTTTAACATATATAGTTTCCTTTTAATTCTTTCAGTATTTTGAGTTTTACTCTTCGTGAAAGGTCTTGTTGTCAAAATACTGGCAAGCTGTCAAAATGCATCTTTTAGATTTCTCCCTTTCCTCCTGCAGTACTATCCTTTTACTCAAAGTCTACTTGTATGGGCACACCAAACTATGTAAATTTGGACCACTGAATTAAGCAGCAAACCCCACATTTTTAGTGCAATTTCAGTCATAAAACATGCATTAGAATGACAAAATCAGTATAGTCTCACGGACTAAAAATGTCAGAGGGAATTATACTGCATAATTTTAATTATTCCATATTTTCCCTGTAGCAAGAGTAGGGAAGCTATGGTTATACCAAATAATACTGAAAAAAGTCAGATAATATATCTAACTGCAAACTGGCAAGTCTTCAAGCACGACTGCTGTTTAAATACTGGCACACATGTAGCATTACAGTAATATATTCTGTATTACAAATATTTATTGTTGCAACACTCACTTTGAAAAATAGCCATGTTCTGCATTTTAAAGTAGCTTACTGTGCAGACATAATAACTTTTCATCATAGGATTTACATACATAAATCCCCAGAGATTATGAGGAGAATATAATCTTGATAGTGAATTTTTAAATATGCATCGCACATGGTCTGTGCTATGAAAGAGATTGTATTCTATTTTTTAAGTCATTGGCAATAGTTTAGAAGGATAAAATACAGTGCTTAATGCAGGCCAGAGAAAACCAAACTGTGCTTTAATATTCACCAAGATAAGTTCAGCTACAGAATTACATTCTACAGGATGCAGAATGGATGTGTCCAGCCTTGTTCTAGCAGGAGGTCTAAACATCATGTTTAATCTGCATCTAACCTACTGGCAGAAGGTCTTTTGCTTTTTCATTTGTCCCTGCACCCTCTAAATCAATCAGAAGTATGTGTGGGCTTCTGTCTGTTTTTTTAGCTTGTTTGTTTACCATAACTGCCAGATCTCCTGTTATATGAATTACAATGGCTAGAGTAAAGTTTAATAAATGTCTCAAAAAAGCTGTTTTTCCAAAGGGAAGTCAACAATGTCTGTTCCATTTTTAATGACAATCTCATTTATATAGTAAAGCTACCATAAAAACGCTATTAGGAATATGCAATTGTCAGAAATTAATTACGAACTGGCAAAAACAACACACAACTACAATGTTCTGAAAGCAGAACACTGGCAGTAAGAACCCTGAAAAGTTCAAGCTGTGTTTTCGTATAACATTTTATAAGGTTTGACACCTTGATTACTGTCCTCAGTAGTGGTTTTATAACCTGTGAGGCTGAAAGCTGCATAGTCAAATTCACAAAAATCCCCCTGGAGACTCTGCAACCGTAATTTTTTTTCTGAAAAATTAGGCACCAATATGGACCAGTAAGTATTCTAAATACAAGTACACATAAAGGCGCACAGTGGGTGCTTAAATCCTTTTAGAATTCTGGGCTAAACACTCCCAATCACTTAGAGCAAGACTATAACACAATATAGATGGTTCTGCAAAATTCACACTCACCTGTAAATGATTGGAATAGGTATTTGTGCACTACAAGGTTTCAAACAGATTTCTTTCTTAGTACTTCCTCCGAGTTCCCCAAAACAGCTATTTCAAATGTGCTTACAATGAGCATGGCATGAAGCCTGTGCATCAAGATCAGAAAAGAACTGGTTGGTTGGTTTATTAATTAATTGATTAATTGATTGAATAGTGTGATACTGCCCCTTTAATCATAACTAAAAAATTAAGTAAACAACTGTTCAATTAAAGAAAAGGATATTGCTACAAAATTAAATTTATGTCATCTAACACTGAAAGGTGCTCACTAACCCCTTTAAAGGCACTGAGCAAGCTCATGTTCCACAGTACCACATCACAGAAACAACTCCACTACCACTATGTATCACCATTGTATAAGACAGGCATATTTATTGTGGTTATTACTTGCAATTCCTTTTTTTTCTTTTTTTCTTCATGTATTATTTGTCTGTGTGCAGTTCTGTGAGAACAGTATGGATAAAATCTAAAAATATTTTCAGAAAATACTTCTGAGGAAAAAGTTGTACTTAATTTCAGTTTCATTGTGTACTTTTCACACTCATTTTCCACAAATATTTCAGGAAAAAGTTATTAACTTCCATAAAAAACTGATTTAAAATAAATATGAAAGAAAATTAAGGAATTTTGAATTTGTGAATACTTACACTAGGAAGTCACTTGTTAGAACACCCTTCATTGTTAAAAAACTGGAAACTGTACCATATGTCAGATTCTTACAAGAGAATAAGTGAATAAGCACACATGGAAATTTAAACATAAAATAGTAAAAAAAAAGGAAAATCTATAGACTTTTGGTTATTTATGGAGGAAATTCAGCAACTGAATGTGATTAATTGAAGGAAACTGTAGTACTTCTTTTTTTTTTTTAATACAGAAGAAGTTGCTTAAAAAAGGATAGTTTGTCTGCATTCTGTAGATTTAGTTACATATATACATCAAACAAGGCAAAATCCCCAAGTATTTCCCTTTAAGGACCCTTGTCCTTAACATCAGAAATGAACAAGTTTTGCATTACTATCTGTACACACCACACAAATCAGAGAACTAAGGCAGATGGCTGTTCTTGCTTCTGTTGTTTTCCACAAAAGGATTTCAAAGCCCCTACTTGCTGCCATGATTTTTCAGCTGTAAGCAAACCTTTATCCAATAATGAAAAATCAATATGCCATTCAATTTTTATAATGTCTTCCATTTCACTGAGTTTTTAAAAATATGCAATAATACAGAAATTTGTTTTGCTTTTTTCTTCAGTGATTTTTCCAACAGTGTGAGCTATGCGATGATGTTTCTGTAATTATGACATACTGAACTGATTATTGTCACGTACGCTGCACACAAAATTGTGGAAAAGTTAGCAAATTGAACAAAGAAACCCATTGCTTGTTTAACATTCATAGTAACTAGGCATTTAAAATTGCATTGCCAGGCTTAGCAATTTAGAGACAACATAAGTGAACCTTGACAGGTTTTAAATTTCCACCTTGACATGCTCTACTGTTACATCTTAACTTATTATGTATTCTATGTACTAAATGCACTCAAGAAATTTTGAAACTTATGTTTTCAGATTTCTAATCAACTTTCTAACTTGAGACAAGTAATTATGAGTTATCTCTAGTCTTGCAGCTGCAATAGAGGAAGGAAAATTTCAGCTTCCTTGTGGTATGAAAAACACTGTGTCTGCTGAAAAGTTAACCTGAAGGATTTTACACACAGAAAAACAGTACTAGGCAAGAATGAAAGGGGACTACCATATTTCCACATCCTGGATACAACAAACAAACATGATCTCTTTATACCACAGTATAAGCCTAAAGCTTTATTTTGGCACAACAAAATCACTGCAACAGGAACCCTTGTACACAGGCAGAGAATACAGTGGAGGAAAATACATATATGAATTACCAGCCTGAACCTATTCCTCCATGAAACAGTTTCTTACGTCAAATAGTATGAGATATGGTAAGAAACATAATAGGTATTTGCTTAGCACTCTTGATGACAGTAACACATCAATGCAGATTTTTCTGAGCCAGAGTAAATACTCCAAAGCTACTAAAATCAGAAAAAATACACAGATTTCAACTAAAATTTTAAGAATTTCCTAAGACTTTGTGACCAATTGAGGAAAGCTGTGAGAGACTGAACATCTATGTAATTAAACACTTAAGCTTTTAGTAATAAAACACTAATATAGTTGTGGGGTGATGGGCTGATAAGCCTTGATGAGTTGAGGGAAATGCCTCAGTCCCCTAGAGGGGTGCTCCCAGCAAAAGACAAAGGCTTTCAAACTGATGATTAACAAAGGGTGGAGTGTTAAAAATTACACGCCCCCCCTCTTTGTGATATCGTCTATCAGCAGTCAAGGAGCCACCACCCTCAGGCATCTGCATCACCCCACCACAAGATTGATTTTAGTCACACAAAACCACACGAAGAAAAAAAAGGTATAAAAAGTGTGGCGTTTAAACTCAAGGAGAGAGGGGAAAATGCCATGTCTCTGTGAGGTAGCTGCTGGCAAGCCTGTCTTGCCTTCTTCTGGAACAATGTAGGGGTAAGAAGACCATGTGCTTTCTATTTTTCTATACTTTCTTAATTTTACTTTCTTACAAAGCTTATTATCTTACATCTTATGCTAACAGCTACTTTGATTCTTACTTTATAAGCATCTCCTTTACTAACTGTTTTCCTACCTTAATACTAATAACAGTAACTTGCTTCACACTTTGTGACTTTATATTGGTTATTGCTTTTTGCTATTCTTACTTTATGAGACCAGCTCTGTTTTGCTCTACAGTAACTTGCTTTACACTTTGCTGCTTTCAATGTGCAGTTTCTTTTTCAACATGTGTGTTGATAAGAAGCAGCTCTGCTCTTTCTTTTTCTTTGTGTTACAGAGAAAGTGGTGTGCAAGATATTTTATAGTCTTATGTTATTGAAAGAGTGTCTGGATAAGTGTTTTAGGTGGCTGTGTTTTTAGTTAGTAGTTCTTTGTTGCTAGTTTCTCTCTGTTGTGAAAATGGGATACATTGCTGTAATGCAACTTGAGTTTAGTGTGTTTGTAAAACGTGTTTTGTGCTGGTTTCTTTTGGGGTCTTATCAATTAAATACGATCTTGCAGCTAAACGTTACCACTGGCAAAGTAGAACCCACAATAACTGTCACATGTTTGTATTAAGAAATGTTATTTCAGGAGCTGTTTTGGGGAAAGTTCTTTTCTAGCTATTAAGTGTGACTTCAAAGCAGAGATTAGAAATCCTTTCGTCCCATGTTCTGTCCAGCAGTTCTGCAGGCAGTGCTGGGCTCATTAAGGCTCTAATTTTCCTGGAAGTGCTTGTTTACCTGCTAAGTTCTCCCTGGCTTAAGTGTGGCTTCATATTAGAGGTCAGAAACCCTTCCAACCTGTGTGCTGTCCGTAGCCTATAGACAGTGTTGGGAACATGAGGATCTGATTGCTTATAGCTTATAGCTAATAATTTCTTATTAATACAGTTGAGACTAGAAATCTTTGCATTTCTGTCTCCCTCTTCCCTTTCATGTGACAATAGTTATACACAATTTTGATTAAAATAAAAACAATTTTTTTAAAAAAACCCCTCAGTGTACTGTGGTGAAAATGCAAACATTTTGATATCTTCTAATTATGTTTCTCTTTTAAAATACTAATGGCCTGCAAAAAGGCCTTACTCTATGCTGTACTAAAGGTGATACAAGTAAATGTGCCAAAAACACAGAGAAAGGCTCAAATACAGAGCTTTTTTATATCTAATGAGCCAAATGTTTTAGACATGGTTCTGGGAAAAGTCCTGATACTTCATTTAGGGCAATATAGTAACATCACGTAAAGGCAATCTGAAACCAGATGACTTCACTCTGTGATTTGTTTCAGAACTACAATAACTTTTTAATTTGGCAAGTTCTTATTGCCATGCTGCCTATTTCAGTAGGAGCTTTTTCTCCTTCTTCTCCTTTCCACAAATTTCCCTCTCCTATTTGTAATCACTCTTTATTTGTATCAGTGTGTAATATGTACGGGGGAAAAGTGGTGGCTGCGCCCAGTTTCAGACACTTGTATGAATGCCCCAAGGGAAAATCTCCTATCTAGTAAAAGAAACTTAATATAACAATGTGCAGATCTTAGCAAGTTAATGTCCCAGGAATATAGCAATTGTTGCCCCTACTTTACAAAGGAATAAAGCTGAAAAGTAGCAGGGAAAAGAGCATTAGAAAGTTGACTTCAGTGTATCTTCTGAACATACTGCCCATCATTTCCAATTTCATAAGAAAATTTTGGAGAAAATATGGTAATTCAAATACACATGTGAGCCAAAATACAGGAAAAGGCTCCCGTTCTATTTCTTGAGCCCACCTAGCAACAACTCATGGTTATTAGTCACTTACTGACATGTGACAGGAATTGACTGGCAAAGTGACCATGATATGATCCAGCAATCTTAAATAACACATTATAAAAAATACCACAGAGGCTGATGTACACTGAAAGGTAGTGGGAAATTGACTTTTCTTTGTGGAAAATTAGCAGAAAACTTTTCTTGGTGATGGCTTACCAAGTGCAGTTTAGGTATAGAAGTGAATACATGAAATTTTACTACTGGAAAAATATTCGTTGAAACAAAACAGCATTAGAAAGTTTAGAAATAAAAGCAGGGATAAAAAGGCACTACAATGATTAATAAAGTATAAAAACATATATATAAAATATATGTTTTACAGATTTGAGGTTCTTACAAAGTCAATGGAACAGAAGCTTATCATTATCCAAATACTTCAGATTACTAGAGACATCATGATGTCGTTATTTCATGTAGTGACAACAGAATTTCAGACATTTGATACATCTGTGATTTGGTCAGAAAGCCTATGTTTTCTACTTTTCATGTTTGACAGTATTTTAATTGTTGAGCTAGATTTCCCCAAGAGGAAACCAACAATACAGAGTATCTTTTGAAAAGTAACAAAGAGCATAGCTAGTAGGCATGTGGTCAACGAAATTTTCTTGTGATTCATTTAGTAAATGTTGTTAACATGCACAAAGAGATGTTAGATAGTGTATCATCCTAGCTGGAGAGAGACAAATACCACAAAAGCATTTCTGGCATAAAAGAATAGAGTTAATGGTTGCTAACCTATGGAAAAGATAGTACAGGCATAGCAGGACATGTGTCATTAAAAGGTTTAAACACAGTAAGGTACAATATAGTACTTCTATACTATATAGTTAATAACAGACACATTGTCTGAAGCAGTAAGGAAGTTTGTTGAGGAAAGAGAAGTTAGAGTTACAGGCTTGCATTTCCAAGGAAAGCTTAGTATGGGAAGAAGGATGCTGCACTGAAGGGATGGGGCAGCACAAAATAAAGGGCCAGGTTTGCATATATGACCTCAGACAGCTATGCATAATCTGAACAACAGTCTTTAAGCAATGGACAGCAGTCTTTCTTCAACTACTACCTAAGTAATAACAGAGCTGTCTAAAAACAGGCTTTGCTGTACAGGCTGTAAATGCTTAATAAGAAAGAGGTTTCATTGGCAGAGGACAAATGTTTTGGTTCAAGTTTATTTCAAACTTCAAGGAAGTACATTTCGGGAAACACCCAAGTAACAGTAGAAAAGACAAGAAAATTGCCAAAAGGAAAGGACCTGAGACAAGTTGGTAATGAGGCACAAGGAAAAGTGTTTGGAGACTTATTCAGAGCTAAGTAAGAGAAAATGTAAGGAATATGCAAGCAGTAATTCTATACTGTATCTCTCGCTCCTGCATGGAGATACTGTCCTGAGTATCAAAAGAAAAAGAAAGGAGGGGAAGAAAAAAAATAAAACAAAAATTAATTGCTAGGAGCAAGGCCTTATTTCTTACAGAAATAGAATTTTAAACATAAAAAAGAAGCTCTTTGGTGATCTGTGTTGAAGTCAGTTACGCAGTTCAAATGATCAGTGTATCTTTGGATACCCTCTGCCTTTGTCTTACAAATAGCAAATGGAAAAAGATTGAGTGATTTTACTCAGTAGTCAGCCAGGAGGATTGAGTTTAGCTTGCATAAAAGAATAAATTATTCCATTGGCTATCTAATAGGTTAGGAGGAACCACAATAAACCCCCTTGAATTTCTGTGAAATACCTTTATTGTGTACAGAAATAACATACTCTGACATGAAAACAATCCTTACATTCAGCAATTCTTACTCCACTGTCTCCAGTGAAATCAAAGGGGACCATTTGAAGAACAATCTGCTACACAGGGTGGTCCATAAATTAAGGTGCATTATCTTGATTGGGCAATTATGTTCAACAGTACTTTGTGACAGGACAAGAAGTGATTGAGATCCAAATCCTGCTGCTCTTCTGTTGAACCACCGCCCACAGCTAGGACTGCTGCTGGTGGCAGAACTGAGACACCGCCGTACCATACTGCAGAAGCTAGTACTTATCTATTCCACTTATCACAACACTTGAATCAAGCCTGACTTTGTGAACTTGTGTTCAATGTAGATATATACACCATACATGACTGGGAACTAAGATACTTTGCCTTGTTACAGAATGTGGGGGAAAATGATGGCAACAAAATACTCCAAAAAAACCCTAAGTCATCCTTCATTTTTTAGGACTTCAATAATCCTTCAACATCCTTGATTACTCTTTGGCATTTGAAATTGTAAATTTATAAGATACTATCATCATTCCACTAAAAGTGAATGATGACTTTTCATTTTGACAAAGATCTCTCATTGCATTTCTAATTATAATCTTTAAAAACTTTAACATAACTTGTCCACCCATGCAAATTATCAGCTGGAGAAAATTATCATAACTTCAACATTTACAGCAAAATTGTGATGATTAATACAAGTTGAAAATCCAGACAGTTGTTTTTACTGCTGGGGTATAGCAACTAAGGCCTATAGATGTAAAGACACAGTAATACTCACTTTTACAAACTCAGGAAGTTTTCAGAAACGTTATGAGTGGTGATGAATATTCTTAGTTTTTTCTCATGTCACTGTTCAGTTCTGGACTATCTGTTCCTTAGTAAAAGGTTGAAGATCAAGAGAGAATTAAAGAGAGCATGGCTCTTTAGCACTGTCACCAAGTCCCTTGGGGAGGAAGATCTTGCTCTAGTTCCAGACTCAAAATCTGTTTTGTTTAGTTAGTTTCCAATCTAGAGAATAGATCCCAGGTTTGAGTATGAAAGTTGGATGTTCAGTCATGCTTTATGGGGCTGAAGAATCATGCTTGCCCTATTTCTGACCCAAAGAATCTTTACAAGTATTATAAATGAGGAACATCATCAACAAGTAAGAAACCTAACATCTCCACTCCCTTCTTGCTGTAAACTGCCCAGAGCAATCTTATTACAGTACTATTCTGAGCAGGGACATGATCACAGTTACTAAGATGCTGTGAAATTATTCCTAACTCAGCCCTAATGGATAAAAATCCCCAATAATTTCCCTCTTCACTTGCAGTCATAGTATACAGCTTGCTCTGTTAGGTATATTCTTGTGTATTCATGTATGAGATCCTCAAAAGAACATAGATGGAGGAACACTCTCTGCCCTGTAATGTGGGAGAATGCTAAAATGGACCTCAGAGGAGGACTGTGCTAGGGAGCAGCCTGGACCAGACCAGCTACATATATGAGAGACTTTTGTTGTTGAAGTTTAAAAGTTATGTGTTTCATTGTATGGTTCTGGGTTCAGAAAGTTTTCTGTATACCCCTCTTTGGTTCACCCCTCATGTTTATTCCCCTTATAGCTTTGTCCCATTTGTCACCATGACGCTGAGGTGCAGAGGTCACTTCCCAGGCCAGGGCAGCCCCACCTGAGGATTGTCCCTGCCTCAAGCTGCCAATGCAGCTGCCGCTGCTGTGCGGGATCATGCAGGATCCGCGAGGGGGTCTTCTCAGGGATCCGGGCCGCTTATTCCCCTCCTATCCTTTCCCACCTCCGCTGTAATCCCTGGTTTCCTATTGGTTAGTTTTCCTGTCATTTGATGAGTCATTCCCCATTGGCTATCTGGTTCACTCTGCCCTTACCCTTACCCAATACTGTCCAAATTCCAGAACCTTCCCCTCAGAACCCCCCTCAAGATGATCATTTGTGCTTTCATTTCATCCAGTGTGGAGTGTGCACTGGGTTATTTTTCCCCTGATTAATCGCTCGTCACTGTAAAGAGTACACTAGGATCTGTAAACAAAACCATGAGAAAATAAGAACTTTGACTTTCTGAAGAATCTAAATGTCAAAAGCAAATGTGCTCACAGAACTTAAGGATTCTGAATCTAAGAAGAGGCATTTAGAGTCACAGTTCCGTAGTTGACCACCTATCACAGGGGCCAAATTGCATTTATAATGATTTGGTGGATAATAATCTAAGTTTTTATGGCATCAGAAAAATATTTTGCCAGCATAAACCTGTCTTCAAAGTCAGTAAGAAGTTACAGTGAAATCAGTAATTTCTTTTAACATATTTAATGGTTATGGAGTACAGACACTAAAAATTAGTTCATTTGGTTAGAGAATGGTGCTAATAACACCAAGGTCACAGGTTTGACTACAAGCCATGTAAACCCACCAAAGAGCTATGTATGTCCAGGATAAAATACTGCGTAATTTTGCAGACACACCCTCAATGAAAACATTAAGAAACAAACTTATTAGAAGGCCTGAACTGCATGCATTACCTTTGGAGATTTAGGGGGTTAAGGAACACAGCTTGACTATTAAATGCTGTGACTAGTGAAAAGTCATGATTTTTAAGGGCTAAAACTACTAGAGGAGGGATAATCCATGCTGAGGGAGAAAAGCTGACATTTGGAGATTGAAGAGTAAGAAGAACAGAGAAGAAAAGTCAGATAAAAGAAAGAGACTAGGACAAGAGAACTAGAGGCAAAAGTAGGAGAAAACTGGAAGATGTGCTTGGAATGCTTTACAAGAGGTGGGCAAGAAAACATTTCAGCCCTAATTTATCTTCATTCCTTCTACAAAGTTAGGGGTGGGAAGGAGTCCTCAGGTGTACAAGGTAATTACTTCTTAAACCTCAGCAGAAACAGCCTTATCCTCAGAAGAATCATAAAAGAGGGCATA
>JAWWLZ010000094.1:3882599-3902239 GCA_035041345.1 Poliocrania exsul | reverse complement strand
TAATGTACCTCCTAGATTTCATTTCTTTTTCTTGCTACCATATGGAGTGGCAATTTTTATTTAGCTCTTTTCAGAAGCTCTTGTAGATTTTTAGTTTATTTATCTGTGTTATTCCAATACACTTTATTTATAATAATGTCTGAGCTAACTTCATCACTAGCTGAAGCTAGTTGTTAAATTTAAAATTTATTCTAATATTTAGGATGAAATATTATCTGCTAAGCACTAGTAATGGTGGTAATAAAATGCTAAATATAATAAACAAATGTGAGCTTCAGTGAGAACCAAGCAAATTATAAATGCTTTATTTCTAAAATAAAGGGCTGCTTGAAACTGTTATATGTTGAAGCAGGAAAATAACACACAAGAAAACCACATGATCGATGTCATAAAGAAATTTATAAAATACCTAAAAACTGAACACACATCTTCAGGAGTTAAATAAACTTAGTAGTACAATTCATCCTGTTGTTCATGTAACATGTTAGTTACCATATGAAGTTAGTTATCATGCTAACATGTTAGGTTTCAAAGAGAGCCTTTTCAGGCTTTCCTCATTTCAAATGAATGCCTCAGAGAAAAACTTTGGAAAACACCAGACAGAAAGTGTTAAAATGCAACAAATAATTTGTTTTACTTGAAAATATAAATATTTATAGATAAAAAGGATATTATTGCTAATATATTTTCACTGCAGAATAGCAATTAGAAATTACCTTTCAGAATATTTACTTGCATTAGCACCTTTGTGACTCTTTGGATGACAAATCTTCTAATATAATATTTAAGTCCATATAGTTCTATCATTTTAATAATTTGCAATATGTTCATTAGAGCTGTAACAAATTTGCCTAAATTTAGTCACTTCATTAAAAAGTACTGAATAGAAAATAGTCAAAATTCCCTGTGTTAGGCAGGCCTCATTTCATACCCCTGGTATCATTGGCTTATTTCTGTTGGCATGAAAGGAAGGCAGATGCATCCCATAGCCAAAATTTATTTCTTAGGTTCAATAGGAACAAGCCTGGTCACAGTTTTCTTCATCTCATCTGTCTCTAGCAAATACAACTTCATTGCCAGACCTTCCTAACTTTATTTAAGACATGAGAAAGACTTTCTAATTTTCATTTTATGAATTCTGCATGGAGTTATTGACAGATTCAGGAATCTGAGCTCTCTCACAAATTATTCATTTTGAATTTGCTTTGTAAATTTTTTTCTATTTATTTAGGCTTGCAATCTGAAAAGATTCACATACTATACTGTCTTTATCGCCTATAAAGCCTTATAACCATCAGGTGATTTCAAACTGTTTCCACAGAATATTATTTAAGAACTGTGCATTTTCTTCAAAACCAGTAAAATTTTTTAAAAGCAGACCTAGAAAATTCTGACACAATCAGAAACAACATTTAGCAATTGAAAATCTTTAATTTTGCCAATTTAGTTTTAGAAGCTAAACATATAATGCATTATGCATGACAGGATAACCAGAAACTTGAAAAAGTTCAAATGAAAAACCATACTTGACTATTTCCTCTGTCTTGTGAGATGAAAAGCAATCTCTAGCTACAAAGAAGGAATCTCAACTCCTGAAAATACTTCTTGACATTTAAAAACTAATGTTATCTATAATACTTGAAATTTATTGTAAAATTTGCTTAGTTGATGTAAAGATTTTATTCTTACAAATGCGTTGTGTTTTTAAGTGGTATTGAAGCCTCATTTCATTCTTTATGTTATCCTCTACCCTAATAGCAGAAGCTGCATAGTGGCTTGTCCTGCTTTATGTACAGTGTCAATCCCTGGATCATTTTATAAAACAACCCAATTAAATATACATTTGAACAAAAACCGATACTAGCTGAGATACCAGGTCACCATCACCCCGACATTTACTTAAAATATTCAGCAGCTGAAAAACTAACTGTAAGGATATAATTGCAGGTCAGAGCTGCATTAACCCTAGAATACAACAAACTTGCAATTATGGTTTGGGTTATGAAATTCAGACAGGAAAGGAACTAAATTTTACAGTAGTACCTATGCCCAAATAATGTGGAGTTTGCTCCGAAAAAACTGAATATTTGAATATTGATGAAAGCAGGAGGCAGCAGTGAAAGACTGTCTTCCTGCAGCAAAAAACTTCTGAAAGTCAATGACCTTCTGAGATTTGCATCCACTTTCTCCTTTCTTGGCAGGTCCAAGAGGTATGAAGTTGTTTTGACCAAGAATTGGCATCAATGAAGGAGCCAGAAAAAGGAGAAGGAATATGTGGGCAAAATAAAATGCTTTAGGAAAGAAGCAAGAGGCAGAAGACTTCCCTTCAGATCAATGCTTCAAATCCTCCTAGCAGCCTCTAAGGCACAAGACACTTTAGGTCTGGAAAAAGATCCCGAGTACCTTTCAATGTGTGTTGCTCCCATGAAGTATTTTAAAAGCGAGGATGTTTTAAAATGAAAGATTTTTCCCTTTAAATGGGTGGTGACCTCCCAGCTAAACATTTGTTTTGCCTCATAGAAGCAGTCTGATTTTTCAAATTTTTAGTGATGTTTCACTGGAAAAAAGCAAAGCCAGTACACTGTTATTTATTCATCAGGAAACGAATTCATTTTCTGGTGGAATCCCAGCTTTCCTATTCGCAATTGTGCACTACAGTTTTACATTTTGAAAATAAAGACATTCCAAACCTTTATTCTAAAATTGTATTTTTTCTATTGTATGCAAAATAGATCACTATTTCTGTGCTAATGTCTATTTAGAAAATCATACCATTCAGTATATCACATAAATTTTAAACCAATCTTTCACTATGTAAAAGCATATGATTATTAGTAATTCTCTTCTGAAAAAGGTAAAATTAAAGAAAATAGAAACACTTTGTATTTATTTCAACACAGATTATGACTGAAACTGGAATCTTGGATATAAAGGATGACAGGAACGTGAAACCGAACATTTTAAGGGTCTAGTATTGTAGATTTTACAAGAAGAATGAAACATACTGACAATGATTAATCTGTGACCTTCTCTTGATCATTCAGTAGTGTTATTATATTACATGAGTTAGTATACTGGCAGAACAAGGATGGGCTGGTCCTAAAAGGCTAACTTGTATAAGCTTTTTTAAAATGACTGTATTCAGTGGTTTTGAACTGAAAAATACATATTTTCTTAACATTTTCACTCCACTGAGAAATGTTCTGGTTTCAATATTTCGCCTTTTTGGTGGTTTTGGAGGTATTCATATCTAGTATTCTGTTTAAGACTAATCTCCTGTGCACATCTGCACGCCACAGCTTTAGCTGTAGCTCATAGCAACGGCTACAGATAAGGATGCTTTAAGGGCTTTTATTCCAAAGCAGATTTTTAGTTTAACTTCTTTATATTTGTTCTTTGCTTGTTTTTTTATTTGTTTGTTTCTTTCTTTCTTGACTGAAGGTATTTATAGAATGACCTGGTACAGAAAGAATCTTTTCCATCATAGAATATCCACCTACTACATGACATTACTCCTGAGATGTATGCAAAACTTCTTCTTTTCCCCCTTTATGTTTATAAAGACTGACTAAAACAAATCAGTAAGAAACCCTTAAGGAGCAGGTGCTACCTATTTGCAATGTATGTACTCCAAATACTTTGAAAATCATATACATCAGTTACCTCCTATTTTTATAGGGTAAAAGTAAAATTGCTTTCACCATAGTTGCCTTTAAAATTGATATCCCACAATACTCTTATTTTCAGATAGCTGGAAAAAATATGCTAAAAAACACTGTTCAAAAAGCAAGGCCAGGGATATTCAAAGTAACTCTTGTTGGCCTAGTTTTTGAAGCAGATGAGAACAGAATCAGGCTTTTTAAAAAAAACCCCACAGACTATAAAGCAGATTTTTTTTTATGTTAAGGTATATATTTTAAAAGAATAAGAGAGCACATAGGTTGCTTACACTTATTTTGGCATGCTATATTTACATGCCTATGCAAAGCAAACAAGATAGTTACATTAGATAATAAAAACAATCTCTGAATGTAAAAGTGACTATCTATGCTCCCCTTTCATTTAAAAAAGCTCTTCCTCAGATAAAGCTATTAGCACTACTTTAGTTCATGCAGTTAATTTTTCCTTCCAGTTCACAGGCCAATCCTAAGAGGGAAAAAATTTTCAGCTTACCCCTCATACAAGGCAGGCAGATTTAGCAAGCCTTGATCTGCGAAAGTACTAATGTAAATGCTTAAGGTTAAACATGTTGTTATGTGCTTTTCTGAATTAGAATCTGTTTAAGAATGTTTATTTAGCCACAATTCTGATATTAAGAAAATTTTTCATGTTGGCTGAACTAATACAGAAAGTAGCATTATTTTAAATGTTCCTGTAGTTTTATACAATTTGGCTAACTTACATGGAATGTGTAAATACTTGCATGACAGACATAAACTAGTTAATAAACATTGCCTGCTTTATTTTCAAAACTATTTTTGCCATACTCATTGTGATATGACTATGCCTGAGACCAGGAGATACGGTCTAGATACAGTCATACAAAAACTGTGTGTTACACATACTTGTGAATAGATGTGTGAGGGCAAGCTCTTGAATGATATATTTGAAACTAATAAATGCTGGTATAAATTGAGTTCTTGGCACATGTACCACCCCACGCTATTGTTATTGTATGTCACTACAGCATAAAAGCTGTCAAAATTTAAGTATTTAAAATATTAAAGGTGTTGGTACCTCTAGCCATAGCTGGCTCGGGGATAGATAAATGCACAGGCTGAACACAAAAAAACAAGACCACGGAGCTCATATTTCTTTAAATCTTAGGTCTCCAGGATAGCCAGTTGCACCTGGCAAACTGGGAATGTTCTCCTCTGGTATCTTTGGCTTAATCCTTAAAACAGGAAAATGTAAAAGCCCACTAAGACACAGTGTAGCATAAAGAAGTGAGCTAGCTTTAAATGAAATATTTTTGGTACTGGCAACAGTCAAGCTGTGATAGCAGAGAGCTTACTCTCTGTGAGAACTTTATTCCGCTATATAGGCAGCTTTAGCAGCCAGTCCTGAACTTCATGCTATTGTGAGATGGCTGCTATACAGTTCACATGACATGAAAGAAATGAGGCATTTCTGAAGGAAGATTACATCACTATTTATAATGGGATGTATCTGCAAATGAAAGGTAAATCTCCTAACCTAAAATCGTTGGAAGACTCTCAGGTGAAAGTAACAACTTCAAGACTACTGCTGCTAATAGGACACAGTAAAAAACAATCAAGTGTTTCTTCTTTGCTTTTAATGCCAATCACCATGACAAGACCCTGGGTCCCCTAGGCCCATGGTGGGTTGCCACTGCGTTGCAAGAAGATACGTGATGTGTTGGGACACATTAACTTTCTTGGCAGGTGGGCAAGGGATGACAGTACAAAAAGGTATTAGGCCCAATGATTAAAGAATATGAAAACATAACAGTAACTTCAATTAACAGATAAAATGTAGAAACATTTGGAAAATGTACATGGAAGAACAGCAAGGACACAAACTAAAACACCTGTATTCACAAATTAGTGATTATAGCCACAGATTAGATTTATGTGGGGAAACAGAAAAGTACAAAAGTAACTGCCTTGTTTACCACAACAAATTGATATTAATGTAGTGTTTATTATGCTGTTATCTTTCCAAATCTGTGCTGATTTTTAAATGTTGCCATTTTAGCCACACAAAATTAGAGATTTACTGTATGTGGGACAGAGAATCACATTCCTATATGTAATGCATAGTATTTCAGTATTTGTACTAAAATCACTTATTTACAAGAACAATAGGATAGAGAATAACAAGGAAGGTAAGTACTAATAGACACAGGAATACAAAATGAAAACAAACAATACTAAGAGAGATCCTTACAAGCTTTATATAATACCTTGGAGCCCTACTTGTTCCTGTATTACATCATGTTTTGTATAATAGGTTTTTTGTAACTCTGCTTAGAACACTACATATGTTACTGTGATGAGGCCAGAGTGAGAGAATACTGAGGGGATAGGGGGCTACATGATGCTTTTTGTAGAGCTTTTGGGGTTTAGAAGAACTTGAAAATGTCATATTGTTCCAGCTACCCTGTGCAGTTACCATAGTCTAATCAGACTGAAAATGCTTGGAATCCATAGAAGTAGTGGTTTTTTTGAAGGCTGATAAGAGTTATGTTTTGCAAAAGATCTTAAAACTTCTTTTTTCAGCTCTTGAAGAAATCTATAAGCTGTTGAGATTTTTATTTATTTGCATATAAAAGAGTACAGTGCTTACCATTATTGGAGAATAAATGTTGTTGTAGATCATTATATGATAAACTATGTTAATTTCTATTCTTCTAAAGGCTTAATAGAATGTGCAAGTACCATGCTTGTATGATTTCATATGTGTCAAACTTATTTTTTAAAAGTTTTGTCTTTACGAGAAAAAGCATCATGTTAGAAAATGCTGGTAGTATATTATCAGCATTGCTTAAGTTATTACTATGTATTACAGATATTTTAAGACTGCCATACTCAGTGTTTCTTTTTAATTGGTAAGATACTAAAACAAAAGAGTCCACTTTCAAGAAATAAATGAAAATAATATCAAGCACTCCCAAACCTCTTCAAAATTACAGGAAATATACCCCCAAACAAATAATTATTAGGAGTCAATAGGATGATGAAAATATTGTTCAAATGGCAATTGTGAAAACACTATTCAAATGACAATTGTGTCAAGTAGTTCCTTATGAGCTCTGGAAGTCATAAGTACACTTACATTCCTTTTTCTTTTCATTCAATTAAAAAATAAAACCCAAACCCAACAAAATTAAAAAACAAATTCATTGCTTCTTTTGTCTTATTAACTATGCTATTGAAACAAACATCTTCTTTAAAGAAGCAGCCACTTTTTGTTTTTCCAAGTATAGAGAATCAAACACCAGCCAACCAACCAAAAAAACCAAACAAATCAAGCCACTCTTTTGTGCACATCTGCCTGGCCAGCCATATTGCATGTGACACATTTGGAACAGCTTCTGCCAAAGCTTCTATCATACCTTTGAATCAAGCTTTCCATTCCCGAATATGCCTGTGTGAGAGGAAGCCAAAGACCAGGCTTCAGTTTCAATCTTAAACCATTTTGTTTCAGAGCAAGACGTGAAATCAACATGGATAAATATTGTTTTGTCCACTCTTGCTCCCCTAAATCTCTTCTCATTCTCTAGGTCCTTCTGCAGCATTTTAGAGCTATTGATCATACATTTGTCTTGCCTGCAAAACTACATCTCTGTTAGTTGATACTTAACTTAAAAATTTACCATGCAAAAGGAACAATTTTGTTTCCTTTCAACTCCCTACATAATTTATGTAAACCACCAGAGCACTAGGTGCTGGTGGCGGATACGTATCCTTTACTGTCCTACCTGTCCTAAACCTCATTACGTCCCCCAGCCTGGCTAAGAAATGAGCTGACTAAAACCAGTCAAAGCTCAGTCCTATCTGGAGATAGCAAGAAAATAATTACTTATGGGCAGCCCTGCCACAGCATTCTGAAAATGTACTTTGATATGTGTGTAGTGTATGGCTGCTCCTGAGTACTTGCTGATGTTATGCTAAACTCAGACCCGGAAGTGTCAGTTAAAAAGAATGTCAATAATGTCCTCATATCTGAGAAATTTCATCCAGTTCTGCCAGAAGAATTACTTCCTGTGATTGGACTACAGCCCTGAAACAGAGCTGGAAGTGAAGCCGCTGTTGGTTAGGCAACACCAACTAAACTCAGACAGCTATGATTTCCTCAGTGGCACAGCTACCACAAGTGTAAGAAACCTTCCACTAGTTTCCTATGGAATTTTTAATCAAATTCCATGACTCTTTTCTTATATTTGTAAGTGGTGCTAGATACTTAGGAGAGAGCTTAAAGCTGTGGAATGATGTGTTCTTCTGCACAGCAAGACTTTCTATGACAAGGGTAAATATGTAGAAGATGTAAACTTCTTTTGGACTGGTCTTGTACTTGAAGACCATAAATAATTTTGTTTCCAGTGCAAACTGCATTTTCTGAATTTTCAATTTTTCTGTGCCCCTCGCTATATTAACACCACTTCTCGTCCTCCTTCCCCTCCCCCAGTTCTGTCCAGTCAAAATCTATTGTTTTGGTTACAGATTTTCACCAGATACTTCATTCTATAGGATCTGAAAAATACAGTTTTCTAAATACATAGTAAATACCATGAAGTTGTATATTTTAGGAAGTACAGTTTTCTTTATACATGCTGTAGGGATATAATATTAGTTAGAATGCTGTTTACAGAGTAGGATTCTGATGTCATCTGCATAGAGTAGTGGTTCCTCAATCAGATGGTGTAACAGTTCATTTTTGATACATGCCCAGAATAACGATAAGTGCACACAATAACATACTACAAATTGCCTTTATTATAATACCAGTTAGTAGCAGAGACCAATGATAAAATCTTTAATAATTCATTCGAAGGAGTAAAACAAGGGTAAATTACTTAATCTTTGATAAAACAGGTTAGCAAAAGAGAATAAAAGAACTAAAACACTTAATACTCCTAAAGGATACAAAAGGGTAGAATATAGTTGAAATATAGTTGATGCTGCAGCAGTTGCTTCCTATCCTTGATGCTTACTCGAGCAGACAGGCCAGGACTACTAGGATGGCAGAAGCTGGATGGCATCCATACTTAGCAGACATCCCTGCAGAGCTAACACAGGCTCAGTGGAAGGATGGGTGTTGCTCAGCTCCCCCACTCCTGGTGTCCTTATTTATCAGCTATCCATTATACTATGTAGGGCCAGGACACAGTATAAGGTGATGCCTGAGAGGCAGCCAAACACCACCTATTAATTATGTAAGTGGCAACAGTCTGCGCATGCTCACCTGTTGGGTAATGATCATATGACCCCTGCCCACATCATCTTCCTCCTGTCATGAGCTTCCTCACCCCTCTGTACCAACCTTCACCATTATGTTCCCAGGGTATTTGTATCTATCTTGAGGCGTGCAGCTAAGTCAGAGAGAAACACAGTCCTGATAATAGAGAACATCTAGTGTTATATAGTTACTTTATACACTACTTTGCCTGGTTTCCCAGCATGTTATAACTACTTTCTCACCCTTCTATGCTCCATTGATCATCTAAATTAAAAGTACTTTGTTTACATTTGTGTTTTTCTATAACTTAGCAAGAGGCAAGGCCAGACACGGACCAAAATAATAATATTTTATTACACTGTAACACAGATAGAATTAAAGGAAAATTATCTGTGATATTTTTGTTACATAGACACTACCAAATCAAAACACTCAGATAAGTAAGGTATGTAGTAAACTTGTGTTGGTACTTGGCAGAGAAAAACTATCAATTACCAATATGAGAGACAAATACAATCTTTGTTACCCTAGTGAGATTTGAGGATCAATGCAGTTGTCATGCCAGATTTCCTTCATTTATGGTCCCAGAAAAACAGATATTTATTCATGAAACTGTGAAATGATAATTAAAATGTAGTGCCTTAGAAAGAAAAGGTGTGCAAGACCTAAACTGGTAAGTGAAAGACAACAAAATGCCTAGAAGAAAGGTTACTCTAAAAAATGTAGAAACAAGACCTCTATTCACCTTTGTAATTGCAGCAGGTGAAATTTGTGCTTGTGTAATTTTTCTGTAATTCTTCTGCACCACCTGTGCCTTATACTGCCTTGCAAGGAAAATCAGAGAACAGAAAAAGTGAGGGGTTGATGTCCTTGGTAAGGCTTCGTTTACATATCAAGCCTGAATCTAAGCAAGACCATGTAGTGGATATGTTGAACTGCATATCCTACACTAAAAAACCTCCAAACCAAATGAAACTGCCCAACCCCCCCAACTAATACTCAAAACAAAAGCTGTTTTATCATACTAATTTTGGATTCACTATTTTTACTATTAAAATAATTGAAAAAAAAAAGAAAATCTGATCCTAAAGATCAACTTTTGAATGTAATACAGATCCTAATGCCACATAATATTGCCTTAAACATTAACGAAAGCTATTACACAAAACAAGAACACTAAGGAAAAAAATGTACTGGATCAACCACATTTCACTAGCTCACAGTGAAAATAAAGTGCAAGGAGTCAAAATTTTTCTCTTCAAAAATTAGGAAGAGAAGAATGGAAGCAGCATGTAGTAGACGTGATGAAAAAATCTGCAGGAAAACATATTTATGAAGAATAAAGATCATTACCCTTACTTACAATGAAATCCATAGGGTTTTTCATAGGGTCTTGTTTGAATTAAGGCATAATTTTTAGGCAAAGCATGGATGACTAATTTGAAATTTGCCAGCAGTGAATAATTTTCTGTGTCCGTTTTTAAAGCAGCAACAACACTTTTTGCTTATCATGTTAGAAATCTAAGCTACTGTCTCCAAACGAAACTCACACCGTGTGAACTTACTTTCTTAGTGTGACTTGCTGAATATCTTGCTCTATAGCACAGAATGTGCTCTAGACCTGGAAATGATCTATAGCATGGAAATGAGTCCTAATGGTCCTCACTTGGAGAGATACAGACAAGTGGCTTTGTCTATGATTCTGCAGGGCAAAGGCAGTGCAACAGCTCCAGCCCTCGCTCAGTTGATTTATCCTAGTTTCAGCAGCTCTTTCAGTTCCTAGACTTGTCGGGATATGCTGAGATGCAACCCCACAATGACCTGACGACTCTCATCCCCTTCTGCCCCCTGCACACAGCTTCTGTATCCCCTGTGTTCCCTCTCCCCATGCTGGGTGTTGCCCCATGGTTCCTCTCAATTCCTAAGCCTCTATTGGTCTTCCGGTCTGCCCAACTCTGCCTCTTGAGCCTATCATGACTGAGTTCTTGAACCCTCCCCTCAGATCCCCTCCTTGGATGTTCATGGTTACTGACTCATGTTTTACTCAATCCTTCCCAAGTTTACACTGCTTCCAGCCCTCTCCCTTCTCTGGGCCCTTAAAAGTTACCTGCACAAGGAAATAATGGTTTTTTGGGTTACCCTCCACCTCATGTATGTGTGGTTCCTAGGGAGCCATTTTTCCCCGGTCAGTTCCTGTTAGTTGTCGCCCGATACAGGGACTGGAAAAAGAATTCTTCTGTGAAGAACTCTTCCCAAACCCCATGGACTCAGGAGTGGAGTGGTGAGGCTTCCCGCACCTATGGCAAACCTCATGGCCAAGTGGCGAGACTGGAGAAAAAGAATAGACCTACAAAAAAGGTGGGTCCGCAACTGTGAGAAAATTGCATCCCTTTTACTCCAAAATCCATTTTAAGCCCCAGGATGGGTACATGACTTTCAAAAAAAGAGCAAGAGGTGTACCGCCATCCATTGCCATGGCCACCCTCTTGACACGGTTTTTCTTAAATCTTTAGTTAAGTGGGTCACAAAAAACAACTATGTAAGCCCGTGAAAAATCACCCACTCTGATTGGTATAAGCTCGGCTTTAAACTCTGGCAAGCCACTCAGCAGGGTGAAAAACACATAGCAGAGGCCACCGTGGCCTAACAGTCTATTCTTACCGTTTTGACAGAGGAACAACAAGAAGGGTCAGCTAGTATATGCTGTTGCTGCATGGATACCCTGTCGAGACAAGAAAAAGGGCAGAAAACACCTTTTCACCATTACCACATGCAGCCTGTGTCCCCTCATAAAGCCAAGATGGCAATTCCCGCCACGACAAAGACAAAATGGCCCCGATTCACGTTTAAACAACTCCCCTCCCCCGTGCCATGTGGTGCATGGAGGCTGCAGTCAAGAGGGCATTGTGTGACTACCCATGCGGCAGCCTGGCAACACTTGGCCCCGGGAAGGCATGGCAGCCCCACTCCCCAGGGCGGACCCACTCGGCACGGCAGCTCCGCACTGCACTGTGCCCCTGCCCCTACCACACCACGCCAGAGCCGAACAGCGACTGTTCCGAGCCCCATGCCCCTGCCCTGTTGAGGGTGCCACGCTGCTATCCATGCCGCAGCTTGGCAGCCTCTGACCCTGGGAAGGTGCACTACCCCCATCACCCCTGAGCCCTGGCAGAGCTGAACTGGGGCCTTTCCAAGCCCCATGTGCCCCCTCTGCTTTCTGTCCTCTCCTCCAGAAGCACAGAGTTCTAGAAAGCCCTCAGAACTACAAACAAGGTGGCAACTGGCCTTTATTGGCTTCCTGTCCCTCTTCCTGGAAGCATGGAGTACTAGATAGCCCCGAAGACTACAAACAAGATGGCAACCGGGCTTCTCCACCTTCCTGCCCCCACCTCTGGAAGCACAGAGTACTAGGTAGCCCCCGGGACTACAACAAACATGGCAACTGGGCTATTTCTGGTTCAGATGATGGCAGCTTCTTCCCCCAGAAGGGCGGAAGTGCCAGTTGTAAACATCCAGTCCAAGATGGCAGAGCCCACTGACCGGATTTTCCAGACTTTACTGAGACTAAAATATTCTTCAGTCTCTGGCAACAACAGGTTGAGAGGTGAGTGGAAGCTTACTGCTACAACACCTTCCTAATAGTTAAAGCCTTGGTGGCTCTACAGCGAAAAAAGGCTGCATGTCATCACTGTAAACAAACTGGCCACTTTAAAAAGGACTGCCCTGATCTTAAAAAGAAAACACCTCCAGTACCACCTAGCCCATGCCTCAAATGCTGAAAAGGGCTACATTGGGCATGTAATTGCTGGTCTTTACTTGATAAAGAGGGAAAGCCTTTATTGCCTGAAGCTGCTACCAAGCTGGCTTCAGTCTCTGAATTCACCTGAACCACCACTAATGAGAACAACAAGAGAGGATTCTGGACCCAGGGATTTCAGCAAGGGATCCCCAGAATCCTCAAGTACAGCCCACCAACCAAGAAATTAAAAACAATAGTCAGCACCTGCATAAGAACAAAAAGACATTGGCATCAATGCTTGATTAATTGCTGTTTATATTCCAGCATCGTCCCTAAAAGAAGGTAAACATTTTCTTTTGTTTTACAGGAGTGAATAAGTTGTTGATTTGAGTTATGAGTTTGTTTCCCTGGTATTATGTTAGTTGTGTTTGCATTATTATTTATCTTAATCACTCTTTGTCTTAAGTATATGTCTTTCAGGTTGGACTCCTTGAAAAATGACAGTCTCATCATTCAGTCAGCTTTCTTCTGCGTCTGCTCCTGGAATAAAATGTTTGGTTTTTCATTGAAAAGATTCCCCCCCCTTCCAAAAATTTTTTGTGTTATTTAATTATTAAGTTAGTTAAGTTATTAAGTTTTTTGACAACACCTTTTCTGTGCTTAATAAGCTGGGTTCAAGCTTTCAGGTCAACCCAAGCACAGAAAACAGAAAAAGGGAAATTGTTAGGATACACTGAGATGCAACCCTGCAAGGACATGAACATTCTCACCCCCTCCTGCCCCCTGCATGCAGTTTCTGTATCCCCTGTGTTCCCTCTCCCCCTCCCGGGTGTCCCCCCCAGGGTTACTCCCAATGCCTAAGCTTCTATTGGTCCTCCGGGCTGCCCATCTCTGCCCCTTGAGCCTATCATGACTGAGTTCTTGAACTCTCCCCTCAGAGCCCCTCCTTGGATGTTAATAGTTACTGACTGATGTTTTAGCCAATTCTTCCCAAGTTTACACCCCTTCCAAGCCCTTACCTTATCTGAGCCCTTAAAAGTTACCTGCACAAGGAAATAATGGTTTTTTGGGTTACCCTCCACTTCATGTGTGTGTGGTTCTTAGGGACCCATTTTCCCCTGGTCAGTTCCCATTATAGACTAGTCATAGCAAGCATTGCCCCATGTAAACACACAGAGGCAAGTTCTGTTCTTAGTTAGGCTGATGTAATTCTGAATAGAAGCTGCCTGTTTTATTCATCCATAGCTCATACTAGTGTTAATGTCTTTGGGTATGAAATGAATGCTTATTCAAGCAACCTCCCACTTATGTAATATTACTGTGCCTACTGAAATTAAGGAAAGTGAAGACTTAAGAATTTTCTAAAAATTCAGTTAGTGTGTAATTTTTTGCCAAATTCAAACTTATTTGACACATAAGTAAAAGCAACTCTGCTGAACTTATTGAAACTGCAGCTTGTTTCAAACTGCTTCATTGTTTTATTTAAACATCTGCAGGCTTGAAAGAGGAATTTGGAATAATAAATATTTCAGCCTGGCTGTGTAGAAAATGTTAGCAGATATTTCCTTTCACACTAGCATAAGTCGGAGAATGAGCGTTTACTCTCATATATGACATACATCAAATACTCTCATTTTCTATACATGATTTATGTCACATACTCTCTTATATGATATATATCAAATATATCATATATGATATATATATCAAATATTATATATTTGGTGCAAGAGTGGTAAGAAACACGCTGAGATTTTTTTCCCTGGTTTTGCATTCCATATCTGAAAGTAAAAAGTGATAGCAGTGTTTCTGTACTCTTAGTAAGTAAATAGTCCACCTTAACTGTATTCTGAAGTTTATTTATGTGCTTAGAAAGTGTCAATTCAATATTTAAGAAATAATTAAAAAATAAATACTTTATCTTTGTTAAAAAGTTACAGGTTTTGACTTAATATGCTAGGGCGAAGCCAAGGGTAGATACCGCTCTAGTAAACTGGCTGTTAACTTCATTAGCAACTAATTTCCTCAGGATTATTGGTATTATAAACTAAATTCAGTGGTTTAGAACAGGAATTATACTATTTCAGTTGCTCTGTTTGCCTTTAAATTAGCTATGGCATGATTTGAGAAACATTTAGGAAACAGATGTTTTTAATTTAGACTTTCTATCCTTATCTTTAGTGTGACTGCTTTGGACATATGCATTTTTAGTAAAAATCCAAACCTTGTAGATTGGCAGCATATATTATAGTTAAAAATCTAAACATTTAAATTATGTAGAAAAAGCATCAAGAAATCAAATGAAGTATACTCCAGCCTCATATCTCTGTAAAACTGACAGCAATTAAAATTCATCTCAAACCTACCCAGGAGTACTTTTCCTGCATCTGTCAGGAACATTGCTCTCCATGCTTTTCTTTCACCACTGTTGCAAAAGAGAAATGCAGTCAGTCAAATGGAAACTAGTGTAAACTTCATGCAAGTGATTAACACAGCTTAAGTACTTCTATATTTTACTGAAGCAATGCAAAACATTGTAATATCAGAACAATGCTTAAGAAACAGCAGTAGATTTTGTAAAGAGCTCTACATTCTGCTGACAGCCAAGGGGTTCAAACAGAAAATTTGCCAGTAGTATAGACCAATGCATTATCACCCCCTCCCTCTTGCTGCATAACTGTGCTTCATAATGTGCCATAACATTGGCAAACAGAGCTCAGAGCTTTTTAAGAACACAAGGAAGCTCATGAATAATGGTTGAATCAGGAAAGTGATAATTGAATGAGACAACTGAATGCCAGTGGAGTCCCCAGTGGAAAATACTCTTCAGAGTGAAGATCATCTTCATTCCCTCAGTATAGCAGGATAATGCTAAAGATATTTTTCAAACCAACACTTTAAAGAAAATACTGAAGTTTCCAAAATCATGTAAGGTACTTTTTAGTATGTAACCTCTGTTTTAAAATATAAGGTATATAATGCACTTTGATGAAAAAAAAAAAGCTTTCATTCTTGATTAGGTGACATACAGTATTTTGCTGGTTTATAGAACTAGTTGACAATACTAAATTTATATTATAAAATGCAGCAATCAATAATGGCTAAATTGTAAGCATCTTGGTTTAAATGTTTGCTTCATTAAGTAAACATTTCTTAAAGGTTCAAACACAGGAAGGTGGTGTTGGGAGGAGCCCCCTCAGAGAATTTTTCTCACCATACCAACACAAAAGATTTAGGCTTGGAGTGCCAGGACTGAGTACAAAAGATAGCTGATGACTTTCAGATTCCAGCTTAATGATGGGGTCGAGGTGAGAAAACAGAACCCCAGTACCTGGGGGTGGGGAGAGGTTTTTCTTTCTTTGTTGCCTGTGTGCTGGTTTGACTTTTTCAGTGTTTTTCTTTGGGCAGCTGCAGAAAAGGAGCCACTGCTTGCTGGTGAGAGCCCTTTTTCTGTCTCTGCTCTTTGCTTTTCCCCCCTCCATCTCTGGGCACCCTGAGCTTCAGAGAGAGAGAGAGAGAGGAGAGTCACAGCTGCTTTGAGACATGCTGCAGACTTTTGTTTCCTTTCCTGAGGACCGACTTAGACTGCAAGGAGGTTCCTGGGGATTATCACTACTCCTCCACTCCCAGCCTTTCCTTCTTCGTTTGGAACAAAGGACAAAGAGAGAGAGAAAGTCCATTTGAGTGTTCAACTTTTGTCTCTGTCTCATTGGGAGAAGACTGAGAATTCACCTCGCAGCCAGCCAAGGTGTGGCACTGACACTGTCCATAAATATAACTGCTCCAGGAGGGATCTATTGTTTGGGGGTTGTTCTCTTTTGTTTTTACTTTTGATGCTGGGGGAGTAGTTTGCTCTGGTCTGTTTACAGTTATATCTACATATATATAGCAGTTAAGAACAGTTATCCTTCTTATATCCATTTTCTAATTAAAGTTCCTTTTTCTTAAATTTAATAAGGAGTGACATGGTTATTGTGGAGGAATCCTCCCCTCTGTTTTTTGGTAAACATTTTGGGTTTTCCCTCAAACTAAGACAACATTATACATTAAGCATTTCTACTAACTTCTGTCCTGTTACTCCACCATGTACCTTCTAACTTGAGCTGCAAGGAGAGGCTGCACATTACTCATATGCTCTTGACACATTATTCAAAATGCAGTAGGACTTAAGAGCCAGAAGCTTCAAGCCATACACCCAGCTCCATTTTGTTTTTGTTTGTACTTGCCAAATAAATGCTCTCCCACTGTGCAGAAATTAATCCCTCAAAACAGAAATGAGGAATGGATCTTGTTATGGAACAATAATTGCTTTCTCTAAAAACACTAAAGGTTGACATGATTCCAGTGGCTTGAGTTTGATGTGGACATGACAGTGAAATTAGTCTGTCAGTATAACACAATCGTTTTTGTGACTTACAGTGTATGTAATATATGTTTGTTCACTCATTTTTATTTGAAATAAAGTTTTGTTCCTTTATCACTTGACCTCTCATTCTTAAAAGACTCAAAAACTACAAAAATTCCAAACTGACTGACAACGGATCTCAATGTTGCATTTCAGACAAACCTAGAACATTTTTTTAAATTGGCAGTTCTTATGTATCTCACTTGACAGCTTTGCGTTCAAGGCTGACACAGGATATTTTTAGCGTCTCAAATGTGTGAATTAAAAGGTCTCAGAAAAATTATTTGGGGTAGGTTGTTTATGTAAAACACCGTACAGACTATTAGGATTTAACATATTTATGTGATTTTTTTCAGAAAAAAATGTCTTCATTATACTGGAAAATGCAAAGCTAGCTGGAAGAATCCTTATACTACAAAGGACGAGGTGTCAAAAATATTATCACACCTACGTCAATGTTGCACAAACAGATTTTTCTCATTTTTAGAGGGAGATTGTAAAAGCCTATGAACATGATTTAGTCACAGACCACTGGATCGCATAGTGCCTTAGTCCGTTGTAATCAGGGCTCTGTGTTGGGTATATATAAAAGCATAAACTGCTCTTAGCCAACACAAGGAGAAAGAATAATTTCATATGATTTTCCAATAAAGTACTTTCACAGCTATAGTTGCTCTCTGTCTTGCTTTTCCAGGTCACTTAGATAACTTTGTCAATGCAGATTTAACATCTAGTGGGTTCTCACAAATATTTTTGGACTTTCTTAGCTGTTCCAGACCCATTTTATGGTGCACAAATACAGGGTTTTTTTACCAGAGGAAATGAACATGACGGTATGACTTTGTAAGCTTGGACATCTTTCTAAAAGTTGGAAAACTCTGAATCACCTCTGTTCTCATAAAAACAGCATGATGTGAAGTAATGGTTTAAATTTTTATTTTCCAGCTGTATTGGCTTTCTGATTCAATTCACTGTGCTGGCACACAAGCCATTTGGTGGAACAGCAAGTGAAGGTTCTTGCTTAGATTGACATAACTATCAACATATAATTCTACACCTGCTTGATTCTCCCCCCCACATACTAGAAATATTTTATTTCAAAATCTGCTAGTGAAATTTCAGGGGGTTTGTGTTGTTGTTTTTTTGTTTTTTTGTTTTTTTTTTCAGAAAGTGCAGTGAAAATCACTAGGAAACAATAAATCTAACTGATTTCTTCCATAGAATTTAGCTGTTAAAGAAGCAAGAGAAAATAAAGTCTGGTCCAAGGCCCAAATCAGATTAAATATTTTTCAGTTACTGCCTGTGACACTGGCATTATGCAAAAATAGAGACAGATGAAGTTATGCAGAGTGATGTTGCCAAGTACAGATTAGAGATGGGTCAGATTATTTAAATACGAGTTCAGAAAAGTAATACATCAGCATAGAAAGCTCCTTATAGTTTCCCATATGCTAATCTATATATAAAAAGAATTGGAAAAATGTCTTGGAATACTATATAAATATAACTTTAAGATTTTAGTCTTCTTAATAAAGTTATAGGTGTCGAGATTCATAGAATAGAATCATAGAATCAGTTGGGTTGGAAAAGACCTCTGAGATCATCAAGTCCAACCCTTAATCCAACCCCACTTTGATTACTAGATCATGGCACTAAGTGCCACGTCCAGTCTCACTTTAAAAACCTCCAGGGTCGGAGAATCCACCACCTCCCTGGGCAGGCCATTCCAATGCTTGACCACTCGATTGGTCCTTGCTTGCTGCTGCTGTTGCAAGTCTGTTCTCTTTTATCTCAAGGACATAGGCTTTGCTACTTTCTGCATAGACTGAGTTGTGCATGCAAGCCTCTAAGTTCAAATTTTCCACTACAGAGCACCCCTCCAGGAGTCTGAGGTGTCTCTCTCAATCCATCAGGCCTTATCAGAGGCCATCACCCCACAGTGGCCTATAACAGACTCCCACCAGGATGTCAGCATTGTTGGCCTTCCCCCTGATTCTGGTCCACAGGTACTCAACTTTATTGTTAATGACCTCAAGTTCTACAGAGTCAAGAGACTCTCTAATATATAGAGCCACCCCTGCACCTCTCCTACCCTCTCCTACCCTGCCTATCCTTTCTGAAGATCTTGTAGCCCGCCATAGCAGCGCTCCAGTCATGCAAGTCATCCCACCATGTTTCTGTGACAGTAACTACGTCATAGTTTTCCTGTTGCACCATGGCTTCCAGTTCCTCTTATTTGTTTCCCATACTGCGTGCATTAGTGTACATGCACTTCAGCTGAGCCATTGATTTTACTCTCAACTCAGGCTCTACACCCTTAGGCTTATTTCTGGAGAGCCCAATTTCAGTCCCTTCCCCCTTCAAAACTAGTTTAAAGCCCTCCTAACCAGCCCTGCCAATTCATGGGCTACAGTTCTTTAGCCCTTCCTAGACAGATGAAGCCCATGTGCTTTGAGGAGACTTGGCAACATGGAGCTTGCCCCATCATCAAAATTCCAAAATTTTGATGGTAGCACCACTCCCTAAGCCACCTATTGGTAAGTTGGGCTTTCCTAAACCTCTCCTCATTTATCT
>JAWWLZ010000094.1:3855275-3865389 GCA_035041345.1 Poliocrania exsul | reverse complement strand
GAGTCAGGCTAACAAAGAAAGCTGAAAAGTTCAAAGCAAGGAAGAGAAGCAGAAGACCCCAAAAGTGAGGCTGAAGGTCGGAATGACCCCCTGAAAACCCTGCTAAAAGAAGGTCCAAGAAAACTCTGCCTCAGGTTCCACCTAAACTCCACCTATTATGGATATGATAATTAGATGTCAAAATTATATGAATATGTATATTAAGATGTTGTAACTTTGTGTGAGGACTATATAAATTACCCTGTTTTTCACTAAAATTGGGGAAGCTAGTTGTTCAGTGCTAGCTGGCTAACCTCTCCACACTAGAAAATAAATACCTTTGCTGCTTAAAGGTAAATTGTCTCTAAGCAGTTCTTTTAATTCCATGCCTTTTTGGCATCACATTGGGTTAGTCCCATCTATCCAGCCTGTCCAGGTCCCTCTGCAGAGCCCTCCTGCCTTCCAGTTGGTTGCCACTCCCTCGCCAACTTTGTGTCATCTGCAAATTTGATAATGATAGGCTCAATCCTCTCATTCAGATCATCATAAAGATATCAAGAAGGACTAGGCCCAATACTGATCCTTGGGGAACACCATCCACCAACTGGATGTGGCACCATTCACCACCATTTTTGGGCCTGGCCATCCAGCCAGTTCTTAATCCAGCAGAGAGTGTACCTGTCCAAGCCATGGGCTGCCAGATGGTGTTGAAGGCTTTGCTGAAATCCAGGTAGACTACATCCACAGCCTTCCCCTCATCCACCAGGCAGATCATCTGGTCATAAAAGGAGATCAGTTGGTCAGGCAGGACCTGTCCTCACTCCAAAATCCATGCTGGCTGGGTCTGATCCCCCACCCACCCTCTATGTGCTAATTGATTGCACTAAAGGTGATCTGCTCCATAACCTTGCCAGGCACTGAAGTCAGGCTGACAGTCCTGTAGTTTCCTAGATCCTTCTTCTGGTCTTTCTTATGGATGGGTGTTACATTGGCTAACTTCCATTCATCTAGGACCTCCCCAGTTAGTCAGGACTGATAATAAATGATGGAGAGCAGCTTGGTGAACTCTTCTGCCAGGTCTCTCATTACCCTAGGATGGATATGTTCTTTACCCTAAACTTTTTACGTGCGCTTAAAAATATATCACTACATAGAAACTACTGTATCAGCAGTGTAATGTAGTTTAATAACTTGTTCCATAGTAAAGAACACTATCAAGGTGAATTTTCATATATTTCGTGTCCTTTTACCCTTAAATCTCTTTTTCTATCACAGTATTTCAGTCCTTTGCAATCTCCCATCTTTTCTGATAGTGTCAGTGACCAGGACAGGTTCCATGCTGGGCAAGGCCAGTGGTATATTTGTCTTAACTGGTTGGCCAGAAAGTAAGGTGAAACATGAGAGTGAAATAGCTGATTTTCACCCAACTTCTCCTCAGCTAGGGGTGTTACTGTCTAATTGATCAGTGATTTTCACTATGTCCAGAGAAAATTGTCTTTGAGACCTGTTAAGTTTGACTGAAATTTCCCAGTAGATCAAAAAATTGCATGGGTGTAGAAGAACTTGCAGAAGTGCCGAAACCTGGTAAGCACTGAACATGTTATGTCTTACCCACCTTAAGAAAAGGCATGAAAACCATGTGATCTGTTTCTCTTCCAACTCTCAAAGCATAAATTAGGAAGCATTCAATCATTGCTTTCGGTCTGATACAATTCCAAATGTCAATGAGACGACAGTTGACTTTTCAACCTAACTAGTTGAGTCTGTGTCTGAAACTCCCTGTTTGACATTTATATGGTTCAGTTCTTAACAAATTGTCCTCAGGTCTTTACTTCCCCTGGATAGCAAAGGAGGCAAGAACTTCACTTGTCTCCCATGCATGGCTTCCTCAGATCTGTTTGGTTACATAGCTGACATCACTTAGTCAATGGTTTTAGAAAAAAAGTGGAAACATTGCTCTCTGATGGAACTTGAAGCCTATTTTCTCTTTTAGATGATGAATAAATTGACACATGAAAAATTTTTATAAAAGAAAATAGTAGGACACATGAACATAAGCATCTTCTTACATGGCTGTGTCATTGTCCTAGTTACAGGGGCCAGGACAAGTTTATCTCTATGTGGGTATAACCAAAACTGTGTATTCTACACGCTCTATGTTATTTTTGATGAACTGTTAATAATGGATTGCTTGCAGCAGCTGCCCAGGGCACATCTGACACCTCAGGCTATGAGCTGGGCATTAAAGAACCCTGTGAGGCACAGGAATGTATCTGTCTTCCCACCAGTGACTCAGCTGTGATAACTCACCTCCACAGAGGCATTAGCACCTTCTTACTCAGCCTGAGGGGTCATATCTGCTAATAGGTCACTAGGGACTGCTGCGATAGGCAGCTGTAATGACCTAGAACATCAAAGATTCTAAAAATATCCCATGACTCACAGAGTTAAATTACCCATTGTGAAACTCCTGGCTCTGGGGGAGGTACTGGGCATTCCCACCTGAAAATATATAATCTTCGGATTTGGGACTTCTGGTACTACTCACTGGATCAAGAGGAGGACCAGAACCTCAACAGGATGGCAACTGCTATGCTCGACAAGACTGTGACCATCATCCCCACCAACAGGTTTTTCTTTCCTTTTACTTTATATTCAGGGGGACCATGTTGCACTTAGCACAGGAGCTAATGTTCGTGCCTCGGGATGCTGCATTATACATCTGGGTTTTGTGGATTTAAACCAATTTTTTCTCTCTATCATTGCAACTATTGCAATCTTTTTTGTAAATTTTAACTGACTTATAACCTCTCTTGAGTGGGGTTCATTTCCCCTGCCAGTTTACCTTTAAACCAACACAGTTATATATCCATAGCCTTTAAACCACTAATTTTCATGAAACATACTGTTGCATGTCTTTTTCTTTGACTATTTGACAAGCATTAAATCACAACGCTGAAAAGGTAAATCCAATCCACTCTATTTCCTATTGAAAAAAGTACATGTAGATATATCTGATTACTCCACTGGTTAAATGTTATCAAATCAAATACCTGTATTCAATATCATTTTAATCCAGAGAGGAGCTGTTTCTCTTTTTTTGGAGTTTCTATTGAGGCCATAAAGTTTTCAAACTCTTATCAGCCTGGGTTTTTGTCAGTTTAGCTTAGGAGAGGCATTTCTTTTTGCTGGATAGACAATTTAAGATCAGAAAATAACCATATGTTTAGGTGTCAAAACTCAGGAAGTAAATCTAAATTTATTCTGCCATGCTTACAATAAATTCCAGCAGTTCCTACAAGTCTCAGGGAGATATTGTGCTGATTGCTTCACCTAGCATTTGATTTAATGGCTAAATATTGACTTAATACCTTGCATAAGAAAAAGAGTTTAAATGAGTGTAAAAAAGTCCCCAAACCCTTAAAAAATATCCATCAGACTACTTGCTTGGTTTGTTGTCTTTATAGTTCAAGTTCATTAAAATGAAGAATCTCAGTTTATACATGGAAAATATAATTAGAAAACAAATTAAACAATTTGGGCAAATATTTCAAAATAGGGTTGAAATCATCAATTGAAAATCCCTAAACTCTCAGACATGGAGATGGAGCTGTTGACATGGCTTGTTTAATGCCTCCTAGGTGTAGGAACACTTTAGGATGAAATCAATTATCCAGCAAGTAGGTAACATCTATGAAGTTTAGTACTTCTGGTATTCTGAAGTGATGTTTTCTCCATAGGGATCCTTTCTCTAGAGTAGTAACAGTTTTAATTTCTTTTTTTTCACCTCACCAGTCCTTCAGATCATTGTTTGATCACATTTAGAGCAATAAATATTTTCTCTGTTTATTTACTTAGTATTTATTTAATATGAAACTACCTCACTTATTCTTGCCTTAGACTCAGAATTTTTAAAATTTTAAGGACAGTTAGGGCCAATATAAACCTACAGGTAGCAATTTTCCTGTTCTTTCTCTGCAACTCATTTGGATGTATAGAAGTCTTCCTTCAGGGAAATTACCTTGAGTGCCCAGGTTAATCCCCTACTTTGAAATATCCCTGAAGGAAATAATTCTGTGTATGAGAATTTAGTTTAGTTTAAGGATATTAACGTCTCTGGAAAAACAGACTTGGTATTAAATTACCTTTTAAGGACAAATCTTGTGTTGGTAGTGCCTGTGTGTTTGCTACAGTGCTTTCCAAAAGCCTTTTATTGATGACACATTGAGTAGGTACTGTATTTGCAGGGATAAGATATCATCATTGTCTTCTCTACACTTGGTCCAAATGTCCTCAGTAGATGTGCTAGATTATAGACTCTGCTGGAATATGTGGATGTGGCTGGGCCAATCATCATACAAAAGTAAACACCACTATATTTTCTGAGGTTTAAATGCTCATAAAGTAGTAAAACTGTTTAATTCTGGTTCTGATTTTTAAATTATTTTATATTCATGGTGCTCAGATGTATTCAACACCCAAAGCAACAAATTCAGTTTGCTTTCCGTTATCATACATGCTGTATGTTTTTCTGTTTTATAACTCATACAGAGAGAACTTAGCCAAAGCTTTGTACCTTGGCAAGTGTCATCCAATTACAGGACACTAAGACTGCTACTCATCTAAGAGTTTGGTATTAACTGATACATTCTCAATGATGAAATAATAGGCTGATATGCAAACTAAGCAAATATCCTGCCTCACTTTAAAACAATAGGGTGTATTCTTTGCCTGAAAGTCAGACAGACCAGTGTTTGTTTCTATACAACATTTCTTATGCAGCCAAGAACTGGGCAGAGAATCAGTTGCAACCACTCCAAATCAAGTCTAGGAGACAAATGTAATATGCTATTGTTTAAACCCAGCTGGAAATTAAGCTCAATGCAGCAGCTCAAATTACCCCACAACTCTGATGAGAGAGATAAAAAGCAGCGATTAAGAGTTGCGATAAGAACTATTTGTTGGAAACAGCAATGAGATAAGGAAATGAACACTAACATTAACAATATTAATAGCAAAAGTATCCAAAAAGAGAATGATATACATACAAAAAATGCTCACTGATCAGTTGAACTGATCTGACTTGACCTGGTGCAGTATGGCCCCCTGAGAGAAAGAACTAAATGGTCCCTGGACTCTCTGCCTAAATTTTCCCCCCAAGCCCGAGACAATGAAAAACAATGGCAGACAAACACTCTGGTTGAGACCACCTCACTGCTTCATTCATGACTTGCTCCCCTGGAAAAAGACAAAATGGCTGCAGACCTTCTGTGAGCCCTCTTCTTCCTCCTCCACTTGAAGCCATGTCCACTTCTTCTTGGAAGTGAGAATCCCTTACTTCTGCCCTGCAATGATGATGTGGGTGATACAGAACAGCCTAAATATGCCCACAAGGCTCCGGGCTCTGCCCCCTTACATCCTCGGCTGAAACTAGGACACATACACATGAGGAAGAGCTCTGATCACCAAAAGAAATGAGCAAATTAAAGGGCTCATTGACTCTTATTTACTTGGGTCACTTCATCATGTCATCTCATTGTGAAGGAAATGGCAAATTCTGCAATATACAAAGCTAGAGCATATATCCTCTTACCTATAGTCTCCTGCCTGTTTCTAAAAATGTTGATTTTATTAAGAACACAAATACAGTTAAATTGCCATCACCAATTCATGTAAGCATCACATGCTGTGGCTCTTGACTTCAACAAAGCTCTCTGTTGCAGTAGTGACATGATACACCAGTGCTAGCAGAGGAACAAGCATGTCTGTCAGCCAGTTGTGTGAGCTTGCTTAGCTGAATCAAATGGCAAAGATGACCCAGTGGCCTAGGTGCAGGGGAAGCATAGGGATCTCTGATTTCTTCCTATTTCCCTTCAAACAATGTCAGCATTCTGCTACCATTTCAAAAACACACTATGCCCGATCCCAGTCATGCTTCTGTCACTTATAATTTTACTAGTATTTGTTGGAGATCACATTATAAACCCTTTCATGTAACCTGTCACAGGCAGTGAGGCACTCAAGGGCTCAGTGCAAAAGAGGATGAACAAAGCGTAGTGTGCTACTTTGTTAGTAAAAGGGCATACCACTTATGCCAACAGATATGGAACCATAAGGGCACCACAAGAATTCATCTTCATTTAAGAAAAATGAAATGCCTTCATTCAACTTCATACAACTGTGTATTCAGCATTTTGCCACAATACTTTTTGGCCCAATGTTCTGCTTTTCCACAGAAATGCAAATCATTGAAACAGTATGGTACAAAACCAGAAAAAGATGAAGCCACTGATAAAAAATAAAAAGCCTTTCACAAATGTAGGGAAACATTTCACAAAATCCTAAAGTCATTGATAAAAGGAAATAAAACCCACAGTAAACTAGAACTCCACAATAAACTTCTGCTTTATCATGCTGCACATCTAGAGCCACAGATCAACACTTGACAGGATAAAGATCTGTCTTTTCAGTGAAAAGCATGTCACAGTTTACTAGAGATCAAATACATAACTTTATAAATCACATGATACTATTATAAACATACTATCATTCTCCATTGTTAAAACAGGAACAAATTACTGTCATAAAATCTAGAAATTGCTTATAATCCTCTACACTGTCACTACTGACACTGTCAAGATGTCTGCATTAAGCAAACAAGGGATCAGAAAATGCTCATGAAAATGGAATGAAACAAGATGATGCATGACAACTGATTTTGACAGAAAAGTTACTTGTTGCAGTTTCTAAAGGAACACAGAAAAGCCCTAAAGAAGATTTATTTTTCTTTATGTCATGGAAAAAAACTTCAACTTAACCAGCAAAAAATAAAAAGAAAGAAAATGAGAATCATTATGTGACCACAAACTGCCATTGCTGAATTTGCAGTGAGATCAATATTTACTGTAGATAACCTTTGGAGTGCAGCCAGGGAGGGATGAGAACTGAGACTGAATGTAAAGCAGTGATCTTTTCCCATCAATGTCTTTTGTTTATATTGGTAAGGTATCCATTGCCACTAAGTACACTCTGTAGAATTACAGAAGACTTTTTGATTTTTTCAAGGTACAGAGTGGGACACACTGATCAACCTGGGCAATTGCATCCTCTGACTTCTTTATTGTTGAGCTGCAGATCTGCCAGGACAATTTGAGTCATAAGAAAATGAAGTTACTTGCTTTATTACTATTATTCACTAAGGAATTTTGTGAAATGATAATAAAAATCTGTGGCTGTCCTTATTAAAATTACTTATACTTGAATGTGAGTAGAATCTAAATTCTTATTTCCTGTTGAAACACACAGGAAGAACAGAGACTGCAGCTATCCACAAGAACAGCCTGAATTGAACAGGAAATCTCTACTTTGTTCCTACAAAAAGAGTCTGGAAATAGTAATTGTGAAGAAATATTCCAGGGATGATCTGAAATGCTGCAGAGGCAGTGCCTTCATGATTATGGAGGCAAGTCCCTTAGATTAGTTTCCATTAGTTACTTCTGCAGTCTTACTTTCTGTACATAATCTGTCCACTTATTGCAAAAAAACCCTAGAACTGTTCCTCTTTTGATTGGGGCATTATCTTGCAGAGAGAAAAAAACTGCTGGGGAAACTATGTTTGTCACTTTAAATGACACAGCTCTGAGCCAAAGCTGAATAAATAGGGAAGTTCAGATGTCCAGGCAAGTTCCCAAGTTCAGGAACCTGTGCAGCAGTCCATGCCTTGGCATGGCTTGGAAGCTCTTGCCAGTCAGCCAGAGGAGGAGGGGGTGGTGCCAGGAACAACAATAGAGTTTGAAATGGCTCCAGCAAGCATGAGTGACCCAGTGCATGGCGAACAGAAGCAGGCAAACATAGGGGTGTGGCATGTCAGCAAGAGCATGGCTCGTCAATCTGCATGACAGTTTGTGCAGGCAGGACAAGCAAGAAGCATTACTCTCTGACCATCTGGGACCACCCACTAGAGGCAGAAAACAGATTAAGTAGCTGGTAAGGAAGAGCAAAAAGATCTTTTCAGCCCCAGTCTTATTAACGTACTCATTTAAGCTTCCTCAGTTATGGTCTTGGCATGCTTACAAGTTAATCCCTTAGAGCTGTGGGAGTCACTGAACTAGCCATGTCAGAGGCCTCCTGCCAGCCAGACCTGCTGATGATAGAGGCAGCTCTCCAGATCCAGGTAGCCAGGAATGCCAGATGCCTCTTCATGAGGCTGGGGCCAGTAAACAGTTCTTTTGCAGAAGGTGTGCTGTGGTTGAAGAGCTATGTGGCCTGGTGAAGGAGCTACAGGAAGGACTGAACAGGCCATGCAGTATTCGAGTAAATGAGCAAGAGGTAGACTGATCATTTTCAGAGACGCCACAGTCTCAAGATCCTTGGGAGTCTCAAACCTCCATGGTAGCTCTGTTAAAGAAGGCGGCTGCAAAAAAATCACTGCATGTACCAGAAGGAAGGTTCCTTCTCCTTCTCAGAATTTGACAAGTAGGGCTGGTACCTTCTGCAACAGGTATGAGGCTCTGGAACCAGAAGGCTAGACAACTTAAGAGGTGAGTGAAGGTCCTTCTGGGATACTGGAGCCTCCTAAAACAGTACCACCTGTACCCTCCATCAAAACCTCCTCTGTTGAGAGGAAAGGAAGGGAAGTTGTAATAGGAGACTCCCTTCTAAGGGGAATGGAGGGCCTGATATGCAGACTGGATCCAGCTCCCTGGAAAAACTCTTGTCTCTCAGGGCCTTGGGTAAGGGAAATTACTGGAAAACTCGTCTATAAAGTTTCTCTGATTACCATCTGCCATTTGTTGTTCAAACTGACAGTGACAAAATAACAAAAAGTCCAAGGGCATCAAAAGAGACTTCAGGGCCCTGGGATGACTGGTAAAGGGATCAGGACCACAGATGGTGATTTCTTTGATTTTTCAGGTAAAAAGGAATAATATTGATAGGAATAGACAGATCAGTCAGGTAAATGCATGTCCATATGAATTTCAACAAGGAGAAGTCTTGGATTCTGCACCTGGGAATGGGCAACCCTGAAAGTTTGTACAGACTGGGGAATGAGAAGCTGGAAAGCAGTGCTGTGGAAAGAAACCTGGGGATCCTGGTTGAAGTAAAGCTGAATGTGAGTCAGCAATGCCCTGGCAGCCAGGAGGGCCAACCATGTCCTGGGTGGCATCAGGCAAAGCATCACCAGTCCGTCAAGGGAGGGGATTGCTGCACTCTGCTTTGCACTGGTGTACCCTCACTTTGAATATTGTGTGCATTTTGGGGTTGTACAATATAATAAAGATATTAAGCTATTGGAGAGTGTTCAAAAGAGGACAAAGAAGATGGTGAAGGGTATAATGATGAGTGGCTAAGGTCACTTGGCCTGTTCAGCCTGGAGAAGAGGAGACTGAAGGGAGATGTCATTGCAGGCTACAATTTCCTTGTGAGGGGAAGAGGAAGGGCAAGCACTGATCTCTGTGGTAACCAGTGATAGAACACAAGAGGCTCCCTGGGGAAGTGGTCACAGAACCAAGTCTGACAGAGCTCAAGAAGCATTTGGAGGATACCTTCAGGCACATGGTGTTACTTTTGGGGATGGTCCTGTGCAGGGCCAGGTGTTAGACTCGATAATCCTTGTGGGTCCCTTCCAACTCAACATATTCTGTGATTCGGAAATAGATGACAGTGTTTGGGCTAAGCAGTTAGCAAATTTTTAAGTTCTCTTTTTTCATTTCTTCAATTTAAAGCTGCAATGAAAAGGGGCCACAAACCAAACACATCCTGGCTAGTCCTAGTAATAGGAATAGTAATCTCTTACTGGGCTGTAGGAGGAAGTCTGAGAGCCACTTTCCCAAGACTGGGAGATGTGTGGTGGGAAGAAAGTATTTGTGTAAGAGATGGGATGTTTCTCTCAGTGTTAGATGAACTTGTGACCTCTTAAAAACAGGAGATCTCCGTCTGGGCTGTTTTCTGCTTCCCCAAGGCTCCCCTGAAAGCAGCAAACCTAAAACTAAACCTCCTCCTTCCTGTTACGTGGAAATAATAATGGCTAACCCTCGTGAATGAAGATTTTGGGGAGAGCTCTCCCCATCTGGGTGTGCCCTTCCAGCCTGTGCAGTGGATTTTTTAGGTGAGGCACAGCGTGCACAGAACTGGC
>JAWWLZ010000094.1:3838949-3854228 GCA_035041345.1 Poliocrania exsul | reverse complement strand
ACTGCAGATGGTCCATTGTTCGTGGGAAATGAATAGAGGGGGTAGAATACACAACCTTGATCACCCCCACACAGTGCTAACTGGTCCCACCTGCTAAACTAAGACACTTGAAAAAAGTAAAAATGCTAACTTTTCAAAAACAATTACTTTGATTTTATAGCATAATAATAAATTGTCATTGTCATAGGTTCACCTAGGTGGGCCTAAATTTGAGTTTTTGAAGTTCAGACTACGCGTGGAGCTGTCAGCTGATCTAAGCTGGGCTAAGGCAACAGCTGACTCCTCCGAGCCAATAGTGTTTTATTCCATACCATATTACAACATCATTTTCCAGGGAAGTAGGATCAGTGTATGGGAGTGCTTTAGTCAGTCACCCCACAGCCCTCTTGCTGGGAGGACACACACACGGTGCAGTCCTGGGAGAGATGGGGAGGACTAGACCCAGCACTGGCCCAGCAGTTGTTTTGGGAAGTAAAATGTTTGTTGTGGGTTCTTCTCTCTCTGCTTGGTTCTGGCTTTCTGGAGACTGAGCCTCCTAAGATAATTTGGGGTTAAAATAGTGAAATTTGCGTGTGTATTGAGAAGTAAGGAATTGTTCCTTGTTGCTTTTAACTTGTGTGTGTATTTGTACTTCTAGTTGTCTCTTTCTTTCTGTAAAATGTATGTAGTTTTAGCACAGATGTGGCCTTAAGGTTTTCTTTTTCCTTCCCCTTTCTTTTCCTCTCTTTCCGCAGTGTTGGGAGGGAGGTTCTGACCCTCTGTCTTGGAGGGTTGGCAGTTTGCCAGCTCAAACCAAGACAGTAATTTCCTACTGCATTTTAATACTTGAATGCAAAGTATTTTATGATTGAGATTCACTGTAAATTCAGGGTTTTTCTTCTGGAGAAATGACTGAATTCTGTCATCTCAAAAAAATGGGCTGATATGCTGCTGAAGCTGGTGTTGCTATAGGAAAGGCAAAGACATCACCAGAGAAACAGAACGGATGGGAGTGGGTTTGACTTCTGATACAGGACATCTCCAGCTGCTGTTCCAGTAACAGCAGCAGTCAAACTGGCTTTTGGGGTTTGGGAAAGCCAAAGTGAGCAGCAGGCCATACCTGTTATCCTCCATTTCTACTACCGGTAGCTTCAAGAAACTCTGAATGCTAACATTTCCATTTCAGAGAAAAGAATAAATCCTTTCCCAGATAAATTCTAAACATTCTTCTAAAGAAGACAGATATTTATATAGGGAAGGTGGGAAGGACTATTCGAATATTTCACTATATTTGTATTTTATATATAATATACTGTTAGATCTTTTACCTTTAGGTTCTGTTGGTTTTAGAATTTAGCATTGACATACCATTTTTATTAGTTAGTGACCTCAGGACAAAGTAAGAAAAAACACCGGCTATTTATGACTCATTCTCTGAGTTTTTTCTTTTTTCCATATTGTTCACTTTTAGAATTACAAGGAATATAGTTACTCAACTTGTTTCTGTTAACAGGCAAGAGAGTTTAATTAAGCATAGACCTGGAAAGTATTTTCTGCTTTAATCATTTATTATTATCACTAGAGACACTAGGCTGGAATTTACAAAGGGGACCACCTGAGAGCTGCTACTCCAAGGTAGTTTAAAATCAACACACTTGACATGAAAAATAAAAAGAGCTGTTAGCAGAGAGTTTGACAACTGTTGGAGCCTGAAACAAGCACTTAGTGATGATCCAAGACCACTTTGATTTGATAATTTCTCCTTTTTTTTTTTTTTTTTAATAGATAAGTTCCAAAAAACAACTGGGATAAAAAAATAAACATTTTGTTTCTGATTGCCAAGCTGGATTATGTGTTTGAAAGGTTTTGGTGGTGGTGTTTTCTTTTTTTTTTTTTTGTCTTTTTTTGTTGTTGTTGTTGTTGATTTTTTGTTGGTGTTTTTATATTTTTCTTCTTTAAAAATAGGGACTTTTGTTCTTTTGCCTACAGAGGTACTGTAAGTTAGGATTCCCTCTGTGAATTTTTTTTCTGTTTCTCTAAATCCAAACTAATAAACAATTAATGTCAAACATATTTGAATTTCAGTGTTATTCAAAAAATATACTATTGGAGGGTTCCTTTTCAACTGCACAGCAGAAGATATTCTGGAATGTAGCAACATTCTGAATAAATAACCAAGAAAAAGAACTTAAACCAAAAAAACTAACCCTTCCTCCATTTAAACAATACTTTAACTCTGTAATATTTACCTTTACTTTTGGAAGCAACTGGGAAAATCAACTGCTTTCAGTTCCCATTGGTGAGTACCCATTGCAGCACACAACTAGTGCTGCTGCTTTCTACAAGTTTCATAGAGTAACTCCAGAGCCTTTACCACCAAAACTTTGTCCATGAAGTCTATAGTGTGGGAAGAATTGTTGCAGCTGATATGGCCTTTTAAACTGCCATATCAAAAGTATATCTTATAAAGATGATGACACCAACAGAGTTTGTTAAGTCTGGAGTGTTGTTTGCCATGTTTATCAGTGACCTGGATGAAGGGATAGAATGTACCTTCAGCAAGCCTACCGATGTTACAAAACTGGGAGGAGTGGCTGATACACCTGAAGGCTGTGCTACCTATCATCAGGTCCTTGGTAGGCTGGAAAATTGGCTGGAGAGAAACCTAACGAGGTTCAACAAGGGTAAGCAGGGTCCTGCACCTGGAGAGGAATCACCCCAAGTACCAGTACAGGCTGGGGGCTGACCTACTAGAAGGACCTGGGAGTCTTAGTGGGTGACCATGAGCCAGCAGTGTGCCCTTGTCAGGAGTTGCAGTAGGAAGAGTGAGGCCAGCAGGTCAAGGGAGGGGATCCTCTCCCTCTACTTGACCCTAGTGAAGCCACATCAAGAATGCTGTGTCCATTTCGGGGCTCCTAGTCCTGGAAAGACAAGAAACTATTGGAGTGGGTCATAAAAATAATTACGTGTCTGGAGCATCTCTCATGAGGAGACACTGCATGAGCTGGGCCTGTTTACTATAGAGAAGACTGCAGGGGGATCTCATTAATCCATATAAATATCTCATGGGTTGGTGCCAAGAGGATGTTGCTACATTCTTTTCAGTAGTGCCCAACAACAGGACAAGAAGCAAAGAATGTAAATTAAAACAAACAAAATAATTTACATCAGCATGAGGGAACACTTACTTACATTGAGGGTGGCAGAGCACTAGAATAGACTGCCAAGACAAGTCGAGGAGCTTTCCTCTCTTGAGACCTTCAAAACCCACTTGGATGAGTTCTTGTGTAACCTGCTATAGGTGACTCTGCCTCAGTAGGGGGATGGAACTAGATAATCTCCAGAGATCCCTTCCAACCCTAACAAATCTGTAGTTCTGGGAAGTGTGCAACTGAAGGAGACATCAAACTCTTGCAATGAAGTCTAAGAAATACTATTTTCAGTTTTGCAGCAAATCATATGAAATATGAAAGGGAAGGAGAGAACTTCCAAGTAAAAGACTTCCTGGTGTACAACTGTCTCTTTTTTTTTCCTTTTTTCTTTTGGCAGAAATGGCTTGGAAATATACATTGCAGTTGCTTCCTAAAGTTTAGCATATGCTTTCAGAATATGAAAAAATACAGAGGAACAGAACAGGCATGATAGTTGGAGGCAGATGTGGAAGAGATCATTAGGAAGCATTATTAGGAGGTAAATGTAGTACCATTTTTTTTACCACAAGGTTTGTTATCTACTTAGACCTATATAGAATGAATTATAGATTATATATGTGTAGGTACATCCTTTATATAAACTTATGAGCATCAAACAATTACTTGTCATCACAAATGGTTTTGTTCTTCCCAGGAGCCCTTTGAGGACAGTTGTGAGGATCACCATCTATTCTATGTGATCAAAGAGGATGTCATTTTCCCAGATGAGTAAGATAGGAGCCTGATGCTTTGACTTCCATGCAAATCAATGCTAAGTCTAAGTATTATCATGCAAAAACCAGACATCCTTGCAACCCAAGGAAGGAAGCTTATCTCCTGACTACTATTCCTGTGCTTTAATTACAACCCTCCTTTTTACCTCAAATTGTTGTTCCCTCACTTGCACAGCAAGATACACAAAAAGCTTCACTAGATCTATGACAGAAATTACACTGTCTGCTTTACTTCTACTTTTATTTATTTATTTAGCTGGTAGGATGGAACAAAATAATGATAAATAATCAAAAAAGGCTAGGTGAGTGAAATGGTAAAATTCAAAAAATTCAGGCTGTCCTACAGAGAGGCTGTTGAGTGTTTGCATCTAGATAAATTAATCATATCTGAGAGGACATTGATATGCTGAACTTGGTGGAGTGTGAAATTTTAATGCATTTGATCCAATATATTTATCAAAATGTATTCCAAAAGAATATGTAATGGAGGAATCACAGTTCCTGAAGTGGTATGAGCTTTCTGGAGTGCCTGATGCAAAGTCTTCCTACTAATACATGTCTTCTATTTTCCCCCTCTATTTTGAGGATGAATTTTGAATTACTTCTTCATTTTTGAAGAAGCACTTTTTCCTATCTTGTGTTAACTGATTCAAAGATTTTCATCATCTGTCACCTTCTTATGCCAATGCACCTTCACTAAGAGAAAACTCATTTTCATGAAGAAGTTGAGTTTTTCCCCAAAGATACATATTTGGAGTATGTGCTCTATATGTTGCAGAGGATATAATTATAAGACTTGTCTTTTCCATAAGCTAAATAAATCATAATAATTCCTCCAACATTTCCCTAGTTAAATATAAATCAAATATCTATTGGCTTGTTGAAGGTACAATTGACTAGGTGTGTCAGAAATTAAAATTATTGATATTTTCGTCCGTGTTTTGGCCAGCTATCCAAAGTTTGTTTTCCCTACCTTGTTACCAGTAACAAGCATAGATAAAGGAGAAACTTTGCCCTTGAAGACAGAGCTAACTATAAACTAAAAATTATTGGTCTCTTCTGATTCACTAGTTGCATTTAGAGGTCATTTGGAGGAGAAAATGATGAAGAAGGAGGGGAAGGCTGCCCCAAGACTCAATTAATTGGAGATCCCTAGGCAATTATGCACATGCTCAGGGAAATTCTAATGCCTGCGCACATGCGCAGAGAGAAGACTGTTATATAACAAGCAGGTGGAGCTAGTGACTTCAGACTGAGCGGTACTTGTCACACCTGCCCAGTTGGGATGTCACTGGCCACCTGTATTTTAAGGGCAGATGACTGGTGCTCTGGCTGGCTTGCTTGCCACGCAAGAAAATCTTGTATTTTCAAATAACGGAGATGTCTGTTATTGCAGTAAGTCAGCTAGCGCACTTGGTCTCTGCTTCCTCCTCTGGAAAATCTAAATGTGTGGGTCCGTATGAGATTAATGTCAGCAATCCCCTTGGTGAGTGGGGGTGCTTGCATGCTTGGGCTTATTGGTTGAGGTTTTTTTTTCCTTCCTTTTCCTTCCTTGTCCTTTTCCACCTTAAAACTCCTGTCACTTAGCGATCTCTGGTAATTAAAAACATACTGTTTGTTAATCTCTCAACAGCAAGTCTGTTTCACTTTCCGGCATCTCTTAGAACCCACCATATTACGCTAGGTCATATGTTAGTTGCAACTCAATATTCTCAATATTCCCTACTTCAGGGTGCTGCTCAAAAAGACAACCCAGCATTTCTGTGTAAAAACAGGAACTTGCTTACAGTTGGTTTATATTAACCTAATTTTATTACATTCTTTGAAGTTGCTGAAGTTTTACTGAAAGTGCTGAAAGCAAACAGAGCATTGAATTTAAATTAACTTATCTAGAATCTCTTTATACAAGGAGTCACATCAAAAAGATGATAGGTAGTGGGTACAAATTACTCTTGGGGGAATTCTGATTGGACACAAGGAAAATTTTCCACAATGAGAACAAGCACCCATTTTGAGTGATCTCCACAGGAAAGTGGTGGCTTCCCCAATGCTGGACACTACTGTGTAGCAATCAGATTCCAGACATTGTTCTTGAATCCCTCTTTTAGAGAGCATATAGCAGTTCAGAGCAACTAAATGTGATAAAATTCAGTTCCACACCAGCCATATATGCCGTTTATTTTATTTCATTTGGTATGTTATCATATATGAGTGAAAGATGGAGCAACTGACTGCCATATATGCAGTTTATTTTATTTCATTTGGTATGTTATCATATATGAGTGAAGGATGGAGCAACTGACTGAAATATTGACAAGCTTTTCTCATTTCAATGACATGACTTGTGGATGTCACAAACTCTTTTAAATACTGTAAAGTGTCACTATGACATCTGAAGTCCTGTTCCATATTAAAAGTAGAAACAAAAGGTGCTGCTTCTGTCCTCTCTTCTCAATTTATCAAAAAGTCAGTTTTAAAAAGTCAGTAAAGAATTTAAGAAGTGAGTGTGACTACGAAAAAGGATTTACATTCAACAGATAGCACAACCAGAGTTGAGCTGACAGCATCTATGAAATTTTGATCCTATTACCATGCACTGTTCCAGTGTGTATGTCAAGTTATATGCTAGATTGAACAGGTTCTGGTAGGTGGTGGTGTTGCCTAAAATAGAGGAAAAGCATTTCAAAACAGTATTAGTCTGGGAAAAGTAGAGAACAGTTCTTTACTGAAAATTTTCAGGTGCATGGAGTATATAGGCGTGCATGTCCGATATAGGGGTCTTAACAATTTATGACACTACTTAATTACCATAACTAATAGTTACATCCAACCCAAGAACCCCTCACTCCTCATACCACTCTAGTGCCACCCTGGTACCATCCCCAGAACTGCTCTCCTGGAGCACCTCCAAAGATCCTGGGTCTTCTATCTTATTTTGGCTACAGTATGTCTTGTTATTCTAGTCCTGGTACATGTGTCCCAAACATGATGTTCTAGCTGCTATCTCACCTTTGAGACAGAAATTTAGGAATGTGACACAGAGGTAGAAACTGATAGTTGCTACCTCAAACGTGAGAAACTATACAGCTATATAAAAATCTACAAATATATAAAACCCCAAGGTATTCATATTCAGTGGGGACAAAACTCTAGAACAACTCTCTCTTGTCAGGTGCTGGTACCACACTTGAAAGTAGTCCAGGTAAAAGATTACAACAATCAAGTCAGAAGGTCACAAAAATATAGAATACCATGGGAAGGCAGTATCAACCAGGCTGGCATTATATCTTCTGACAAATTAGTGTGTACAAAATTTTAGTGAGATTGAGGGAGTAGGAAATTTCTTTCAAAAGGCTCAGTGTTTCCTGTAGACAATTTCAAAATGAAAGGTTTTGAATTTCTATTTTAAAATGGATTTTCATTTTACCTAATTAAAAAAGGGAAAATAATCTACATGCTTAGAAAAAAACCTCAAATGAAACAACCCTGGGGCTAAACATGAGCCAGTGATCAATTATTAGTAACTGTAACTTCAGTAAGTAAAGAAAACGGGGGATATTTCTGATGCTGCATTGCTCCAGTACAGGAAAAACTAAAAACCCATCAGCTAATAGCTACTGAAAAGATTTAATGAGATTTTATGTAAGTGCTCATTTAAGTAATTAACATAAGTGAAAATTACCAATATCACACTTTTTCAAAGAGTTCATACATGATAAACCAACAGGCAATAGGCTTAATTATGAAGCTGGTATTTTTTAAAACAGGACTCAATCTTATGCTCAGTATGATGTTTTATTCTTCTACAAAGTGACTGCTTAAACATGGAGGCTAAGCTGTTAGTGACTCAGGTTCAAGTAAGGTAAGTCTGAACAATTTTACCCTGTCATGAACCTGAGTATTTCATCTCTTAATTGAAAAAATTCACATTGTTGAGCTTTTCATTTAGACTCTGATAAAATCTGCTCAGAATGGCAGATGGCAGGCTGTTATTTTTAATTCACAAGCAATGTTAAATATATGCCATATGTTATAGAACTTTTCAGGCACAGCCTTTTGAATGCTATCACAATAAATTTCCAAAATTACATAAAAGGGAAATCTGATTACAGAATAGCACCATTACAGGCTACATTTTTGAAAAAGGAAGTAAAAATGACCGTATTTTCTTCTTGCTAAAATATAATTATTCAAATTACAGAACAATCATTGAAACATCAAAGAAGGTATATTCAAACTTCTATTATCTTCTGTTCTGCATTTAGAAAAGAATCTCTGCATGCACTACGTGTGCTAACCCAGATGTTTCCTTGTAAAGAAAAAACTTGTGATGTTTTGCATTACTAAATGTAGTAATGTGTAGGTTAGTAATAGTGAGACTAATGGTAAAAATATTGAAAGTGGCAGCTTCTCTAGAATAGGAGCTGTGAAAGCTGTAGCAGCAACTGTAAAGAAACTCTGAAATATTATTTTCTTTTCTGAGAAAATATAGCTAATAGATATATGGAAACCCACTGTCTACTGTACTAAAGAAGAACATAGTGGGTAATGAGTAGGAGACTCATCTTCAAAAAGACTGCATCCAGCATGTTTCTGAATTGCCGGTGGAGTTCTGGTCTGTGAGTGTAAAGGAGCAGCTTGAAGAGACAGACAAGGTGGGGTGTATAACGAGGGCTTTTTGAATTCAATTTGGAGGCATATAACAACTCTGCAGGTCAAAGTTGGGAAGAATGGTGTCTTAGAAATGCTTCTGCATGTGAACAGGGGATGCAACTTCACAAGTCTAGTAACTAGTTGTGTCTGAAGCTCTTCCTGAAGGTTTCAACAACCAGCCCTAAAGAGGGAGCACATTCAACAGTTTTCATGCACCAATGATCAGACTGGACTAGACTGGTGGCTGTGTCAGTTGGGTTGTCACCAGCAAGCATAGTTTTTTGGTCTTCTAGTTTGCATGGGCAGGTTGCTGGGGTCCTGGATTTATTCAGCTGCTGAACACTGCCTGAAGCCATTGGAAATTAAAGTAATGGTATAAATGTATGTGGAGAATACCAAGAACATTTCTATACAGTATAGAGATGGATGAATTATTCATTGTGAATTATTCATAACACAAATTTTGACATATTTCCTGAATAAATTTCCATTTTTTAATTACTCAAAATACGATCAAATAATTGCTAAACTTTTTATTACCAATCAACAGAATACTTCTATAGGTTCTTGGTTACTTTTTTCATTATTCATCTTATTGCATTCAGTGGCAACAGATTAATTCAGCCACTTTTGGAATTTTTGAATATTTTAGGCTGCTGAAAACAGTAAACTAATGAGTTCCAGCATTGTTACAAAGGTTGTTAGAGCAAGTGGATAACAATTCTTTTTCAGAAAATGTCTTTTTTGAAAACTTTTGTTGTACAAGACTAAATAGATCTAAATAGATTCATAGGGATAAATTTGGTTATAGTAGACAGGTTTCTAGAAGTTGTAGGAATACTACTTCTGGGCAGTGTCAGTACTGTCATTGAGATGACTACCAAATGTTGTGTTACAATGGTTTCCAAAGTGCTCACTGACATTCATTTTTGTTAAATGGAATTGAATGAATCTAATTTTCAGGAAAATCTGGAATTAGTTAATTTGGTTCAGTGAAGACATACGACTGCATTAGCAGAATAAGAAAAAATTAATTCAGAATCAGGACGTTTGTCTTCAGTGGTGTTCAGCTATGTACTGGAGGGGACAAGGAGAAATGCAGAGCTATACGTTGGTTATAGTCTAGAAATTGGATACGGGGCTCTAGACAAGAAATCTACATTTTTCTATCATCTCTCTGCTAAGTGTGGACCTAAGGAGCAAAACTGCTACTGAAACACCAAAGCTTTTGAGACTTACCTGTGATCAAAACCAAAAAGGGTAAAAATGTCACAACAGGGAACTCTTATCAATGAACTTGAGTTCTTGTGGCAGCTTCAGACTCTGTCTGCTAAAAGCACCAGTCACACATAAACTCCCTTGGATGTTCTGGGCTAACTCCTATTCTTGCAAGTTAAGTGGTTGGGTGAATAAAAGTAAGAACTAAAATAAATAAATAAAATCTACAAACTTTCCTTGCCCAGTTTCCATGGAAATGAAAGTGGGAAGACTGTTGGCAGTCAGTCACTGAGTGTGAGAACTCTTGCTTGCTGATGTCAGTTCCTGACTGTTCACTGAAAACTGCAAGTGCTGGTTTAAAAAGCCAGCTGAAAAAATGTCTTCAAAACTCTGTGGATCTTGGATTAAAAAAAAAAAAAAAAAAAAAAGTTGCTCAACTACTTTTAAAATGGGAGTTTAAAATGTAAAAGTCTTTGCATTTTCATTGACCTAGGCTACTGGGGCACATTCTGTCTCAGAAGTGGTGACTACATTTTCAGTCACTATCTTCTGGATTTCGTCTGGATATTCTTCTGGATTTCACTTTAGTTCAATGGTCTTAGTACTTTGCAGAGAATGCTGAAAGGCTTAACTACTTAAAGAGGGCACATGATTGCTTGTTTGTTTGGTAAAGTACTCATGGATTCTGTTTAGATTTGGATTGCTAAGTTTTAAACATAATAGGGAAAAATAATGGATGCAATTTTAAGTTAGTAAGGGATTGCTTGCATATAATATTTTTCAAATAAAGATTATTAACATTTGAAATAAAGATTGAGAAACTTTCCCAATGTGTTGCTAGAGTCGCATAATTTGGACCCAAGTTTATGGTTGTTATAGTAAACAGCTTAATATAATGGAGATTTTCCCTTCCTATTATAAACAAAGAAGACTGGAAATATATGTCAATTATATCTAACCTAGACAACCTACTAAAACTCTAGTGAATGCATTTATTGCACTGTGTATCTTATGTATCTTAGTAGTGAATTTACTGTTCTGAAATACTACACAGGTGGGGTAATGTGTGAAGCATTTTCCCTAAGATTTCAGTCTTGAAGACAGATTTTTTTTTTTTTATGGTATACAGTGATTATTACAGTAATGTATAATTTTCCCTGGATTGGCTGTCTGCTAGTGGTATAATTGAAGAAGCAACTAAGTAATGTGAAAAAAACATCATTAGGAGCTGAGGCAAATTGATCTTGTTTGTTCAGTATGATGAAGCTTTGAGACTCCTTTCTCTTTTTTCCTTACTCATTAATTCAGTTTTCATGGCTGCTGAAGCAGGTGGAGTATTTTATCTTCTCATCTCATTATTCACTTGTGGGTTAATGAAGAAATTCTATTAATACCTGGGCAGGAGATAGAGATTATAATCCATAACAGATAGCAATAGTACAGAAAGCTGTGGTACCATCAGGCTGTAAACAACCAAGACCTTGGTAATGCACTCCAAATATTGTGAGGCATCTGGGAGGCAAACAGTATCACTTATGCAATGAACAAGATTACCACTTAAACCATGTGAACATAAGAGAATAGAAGACAATACGGCAGTAAACTTTTTGATTGTACAGTAACTAGTGTTGCAGAGTTTTATACACACACAATGATCCAGTCTCACCTTCACAGTCTATCTCAGATCAGCTATTCTTTTAACTTTCTGAACTAATGCAATATCCCAAGCTTTTTCTTCTCATTTTAAGTTATAAAAGAGAAATAGAAGAAGCTTTTTTTTTCCACTCAGCTTTTTACCTACACTGATTTTGCCATTTCTGTTAAGGATAACAAAAAGTCTTTCTACAGACATATCAGTAGCAAAAGGAGGAGCAGGGAAAACCTCCATTCTTTATTGCATATGGCAGGGAACAGATATCAAGGATGAGGAAAAGGCTGAGGTATTTAACACCTTCTTTACCTTAGTTTTCAATAGTAAGACAGGTTGTCCTGAGGACAACTGGTTTCAGGAGCTTGTAGACAGAGATAAAAAGTCGAATAGCCCCCCTGTAATCTAGGAGGGAACAGTTAGCAACCTGCTGAGCCCCTTGAATCCTCACAAGTCTATGGGACTGTATGGAATCCATCCTAAGGTGATGAGGAAGCTGGTGGAAGAGCTCACCAAACCACTCTCCATCATTTACTAGCAGTCCTGGCTCACTGGGGTAGTCCCAGATGATGTTGGCAAATGTCACACCAGTCCACAAAAAGGGCTGCAAGGAGGACCCAGGAAACTACAGGTCTGTCAACCTGACTTCAGTGACTGACAAGGTTATGGAGTAGATCATCCTAAGTGCCATCACACTGCACATACAAGATGGATCAGACCCAGCCAGCATGGGTTTAGTAAGGGCAGGTCCTGTCTGACCAACCTGATCTCCTTTTACAATCCACCTGCCTGGTGGATGAGGAAAAGGCTGTGGATGTGTCCATCTGGACTTCAGCAAGGCCTTTGACACCATTGCCCATAGCATACTCCTGGAAAAGCTGTCAGCCCACGGTTTGGATAGGGGCACTCTGTGCTAGGTTAAGAGCTGGCTGGATGGCCAGGCCCAGGAGTGCTGGTGAGTGAGGCTGTATCCAGCTGGCAGCCAGTCACCAGTGGTGTCCCCCAGGGGTCAGTGTTGGGCCCAGTTCTGTTTAGTATCTTCACTGACTATTTAGATGAGGGAATTGAGTCCATCATGAGCAAGTTTGCAGATGATGCGAAGTTGGGAGGGATTATCAACCTGCTGGAAGGTAGGAGGGCTCTGCAGAAGGACCTGGACAGACTTGAGAGATGGGCTGATTCCAACAGGATGACGTTCCAACAAGGCCAAGTGCCGGGTCCTGTACTTTGGCCACAACAACCCCATGCAGTGCTACAGGCTGAGGACAGAGTGGCTGGAGAGCAGCCAGATGGAAAGGGACCTGGAGGTTTGGCTTGACAGGAGGCTGAACATGAGCCAGCAATGTGCCCAGGTGGCCAAGAAGGCCAATGGCATCCTGGCCTGTATCAGCAACAGTGTGGCAAACAGGTCCAGGGAAGTGGTTCTTCCCCTGTACTCTGCATTGGTGAGGCCACACCTTGAGTAGTGTATTGAGTTCTGGGACACTCAGTGCAAGAAGGATGTTGAGGTGCTGGAGCAGGTCCAGAGAAGGGCAACAAGGCTTGTGAAGGGACTGGAACACAAGTCTTATGAGGAGAGGCTGAGGGAGCTGGGTTTTTTTTTGCCTGGAGAAGTGGAGGCTCAGGGTTGACCTCAGCACTCTTTACAGTTGCTTGAAAGGAGGTTGTAGCTGGGTGGGGGTTGGTCTCTTCTCCAAGGCAACCATCAGTAAGACAAGATGGCATGGTCTTAAACTCTGCCAGGGGAGGTTTTAAGTCGGATATTAGGAACAAATTCTTTACAGAGAGGGTGATCAGGCATTGGAACGGGATGCTCAGAAAGGTGTCCCTGGAGGTTTTTAAGAAGAGACTGGATGTGGCACTTAGTGCTGTGGTCTAGTAACCGTGGTGGTGTTGGATCAAGGGTTGGACTTGATGATCTCAGAGGTTTTTTCCAACCTGGCTGATTCTGTGATTCTATCATTTCAGGCTACCAGGGCTAATTAATAATTATCCAATGAAGGGATTTAGCTAAATAATTTTATATTTATTTGGTTTCAGTTTATGTACTCAGAAGCAGTAATAATGAGAATAAAACCACTGCAGCAGAGGAGAGAATCTTCACTTGTGGGATTCTGCAGGGCTCCTTCCCCGGCCCCATTCTCGTCAACATCTTCATTAATGACTTGCGTGCAGGGCTTGAAGGACTACTAAGTTTGCCAATGACACTTAGCTGAGAGGAGCTGTTGACTCCTTCAAGGGCAGAGAGGTCCTGCAGAGAGACCCCAACAAATTACAGAGATGGGAGATCACCAATCATATGAATTTTAACAAGGGGACATACTGGATTCTACACCTAGGACAGGAAACCCTGGTTGTGTTGTACAGACTAGGTATGAGATGCTGGATAGTAGCCACACATAAGGGGACCTGGGGATCCTGGTGGAAGTAAAGTTGAATATGAGTCACCAGTGCCCTGAAAGCCAGGAGGGCCAACCATGTCCTGCGGGGACATTAGGCAAAGCATCACCAGCTGGTCAAGGAAGGTGATCATCCCACTCTGCTCTGCACTGGGACTGCCTCGCCTTGAATATTGGGTACAGGTTTGGGGACCACAATATAAGAAAGATACTAAGCTATTAGAGAGGGTCCAAAGATGCTAGAGGGTCTAGAGGGGAAATCTTCTGAGGAGCAGATGAGGTCACTTGCTTTGTTCAGCCTGGAGAAGAGGAGACTGAGGGAAGACCTCCTTGTCATCTTCAACATTTTCATGAAGGGAAATGGAAGGACAGGTACCTATCTCTTCACTTTTGTGAAAAGTGACAGGAAATGGCATGAAACTAAGCTGGGGAAGGTTTAGGCTGGATATCAGGAAAAGGTTTTTAACCCAGAGGGTGGCTGGGCACTTGAACAGGCTGACAGAGTTACAGAAGCATTCAGGCAATGCTCTCATGGTGGGATTCTTGGAGTGTCTTGTACAGGGCCAGGAGTTGAACTCAATAATCCCTGTGAGTCACTTCCAACTCAATGTATTCTGTATCATTCAATGACTCTATGATTCTCTGACACACTCTGCCTGTACAGGGATGCTTTGCAGGCACACAGGACAGCATGTTATTGTTATTTTTTGTGTTTTTTTTACAGAACAGCAATACAACGTGCATTTGAGACATATTTTGCCATGTACGAGCCTCTAGTGAGAAGCCTGAAGCAGCTAAGTGATCTAACCAGACAGAAGTGATAGTTTCAGCCAAGTGCATCGACTGTCATCAAAAAGCAGGTTTGAAGAATGAGTCAGAGATCTCCTCCTTATTTTGTTCAACATGCTCATATACATGTTCACCTCACTGTTACCAAGAGTGTCCTACTGACCTTTTGCTATAGGTATACATCTGTTCTCATCCTTCTCACTTGTTAGAGCACTTATAGAGCACAGTCTTGTCAGTGATACATGTGTTGAGATGGGTCAGAATATCTGTTCCTGCTAGGGTTCATGAAGATGGTGACTATTAACACTGATGGATCACACTGAGTTTTTTGAACTTTACTGCCTTACAGTAAAAATGAAGCTCACTTTCACTGAGTAGGTGAGCTAAGTCTTTGTCCACAGTAAGACCAGTCACTGTAAGTAATTTGGTAGTTTCCTCCCTTCCTGAGGCCTATTGAAACCTGTTTTACTCCTGAAGGAGTGTACTTCCAACTAAAGTTCCTGTTTTCATCTCTTTTCAGGGTGCCTTCCAAACCATTTGTAGTTCTTTCTCATTGTGTTCTCTCCAATAGACCCTTTGCATTCCTTGTTTTTTCTTTCTTTCTTTCTTTCTTCTTTCTTTCTTTCTTTCTTTCTTTCTTTCTTTCTTTCTTTCTTTCTTTCTTTCTT
>JAWWLZ010000094.1:3818746-3833547 GCA_035041345.1 Poliocrania exsul | reverse complement strand
TGCAATGGCACAAAAAGAAATTGGTCTCAACACACAGAACCCCGAAGTACAACCCAGCACCCTGGGGCACAAACACAATGGTGCTTGTTAGCCCCTGTGCTGAGACCCACGTGGTTCCCCCAAGTCCAAAGAAAAGGAAGCGAAAAAACCTGCTGGTGCAGATGACAATTGCAGTCTGGTGAAGAGTGGTAGTTGCAGTCTGGTCAAGAGTGATGGCCTCCTCCTGTCAAGGTTCTGATCCTTCTCTGGATCTGCCAAGTGATTCTACGAGGACTTCAAACGCCCAGATTATGTACCCTCAGGTCCAGGTGGGGAGCACCCAGTACCAGAGCAGAGAGTTAAACAATGGGTCACCTGACTCTGTGAGTCATGGGGTATTTTGAAATCGTTGATGGCCCATTAGCAGACATGTCCTCTCAGGTTGGGTGTGAAGGTGCTGACGACTCCCTGGAGGGGAGTTATCACAGCTCTTATCTCACAGGTGTCTTTCACACCCAGCTCACATCCTAAGGAGTCAGGTGTGCCCTGCGCAGCTGCTGCAAATGGTCCATTGTTAACAGTCCATGGAAAATGAATAGAGGGTGTAGGATACACAGCTTTTGGTCACCGCCACACAATGATAAACGGGTCCCACCTGCTGAAGCAACAAATAATAAAACAGTAATAAAACAGTATACTTTTGCATTTTTTATAGAAACGGGAAAAAATATTGCTCTTATTTTTGTCCTGAGCCCTATATAACCATGAGATAATCTGAAATATTTTTGGTACTATTTCTTTTTTTGTGGATGGTGAAGGAAAAGGAAGAAACAGAAAAGTGTTTTTGAAATTCCCATCTAAAATCTTGGAGTCCATTACCAGGTCATTAGTCAACATGCCTTCTTGTGATGAAATTGTGTTTAAAAATTGTTATTCTGAGCTCACGAACTATTTGGTTCACAGTAGCAATCACTTCTGGTTTGAATTGATTTCTGCTGCACTTACTTGGTTGTATTATTTTTCCTGTTCTCTTCTGACTAGTTTTATCTAATTCTACGGGTGATTCAAACTTACCTAGGTTTTGGAAGAAACCTCACACCATTTCATTAAGAGAGGAACTTTTTAGAGTACTTTGTTTGACTACCCATATTCTCCATCTGCAAGATTTCTTCCATCAAATGATTCATTAGAAGCCTAGTACTGTAGTGTATAATTGTGATCAAACACTCCATTAGAAACTTCTTTAGACAGACAGGATCAAAACTACATGTACTGAGCCAGTGCACCCAGCCAGACTTTGTACTGACCTTCTCCCAGGAAATGATCAAATTTTCTTGTAATTTGCATACAGCTGCTAAGTGTTGCATAGTTCAGTCATAGTTTTTAAGTTTCCCCCACCAGTCCCTCTCAATATTTTAATAATTTCTAACAGCAAATGATAACAGTGAGAAAGACCACTCTGGTAACTGTAGGACTATCATAAAAATAGAGAAATAAACAAGAAATGTTACAAGCTTTCCAGGGAATGTTCCATGACCTTCTGTTTGTGATGGACCACTAATCACTCTTTATTCTACAATAAATTTGAATACTAATCCCTTCTGAATAGGGATTAAACCTCAGCCTGTATAGGAGGGATTCATTAGAATTCATCTCATCAAGATATAGCTTGAACAAAATTGCTCAGAGCTCTATACCACAGATTTTCAGTGCTGACAACCAATTGCCAAACCATCAGAATTACTACTGAGTGGCTAAAATCAACAAACTGTAACCTGTCATTTTTTCCTCAGTCAGAAACTGATGATGTGTTTGTTGTGTGACAGTCTGGAGAGGACTATTTTTAGGCAAAGCACTTTCTAGTTACTTACAACAGACAAAACATCACACAGTTCTGAAAGTGATGACAATAAGTATAGGGAAATTCAGCAGAGATCTTGTTGAGAGAGTAAGAGCATGAATGTTATGAAGCCTCAACTGTTGATTTATGTACCATTAACCCACTAATTCAATTACTGTGTAGGCACACAATAGTGATATTACTTCAATGATTCTACATGATTCAGACTATGTATTAAGGCATTGCTGGGGTGCCCTTTCTAAGGAGACATGCACGCTCTGGAATAGCTTTGACCTTCTCCAAATGATATTCATGTAACTATGTAGAATCAATGAATGTTTTGATCATCAAATTATTAAGGAAAAAACTCTAAACTTCTAAGACTCCTTTCTCAGTGTCAACTAAATTGGCATACCTATGATCAATGCTGCTTTCCTGATCACATAAGCTGATGATTTGGAATAGTCCACTGTTACACACCAGATCAGTGATTATTGCGTCAGAGTCACCTTGTCTGTGAGTGTGTGGAGGGGAAGTGCTGAGCTGGCCCTGCAGGGCATATGACAAGGCCTGACAAGAGCACATGGACTGCAGCCACAAGGAAGGCCTGCCAAGTAATCCACCCACACCACACCCTGTGGGGTCCCTGACGGGCTGTGGCACCCCTCAGTTTGGCTAAGGGGAAGGTGAGTGGTCAGTGAACCAAAGGTCCAACTTGGAGGAAGCCGCCACAGTGACCAGAAGGCAGCATGAAGTCTCCATTCTGGGCCCTGGTCTGTTCTATTTGAACTGTCAAAATGTGACCTTCTGAGTGGTAACTCTGTTCTTTCTCTCCTCTTTTTCTCTTTCCTCTTTATTCTCATAATCTCTCTTCATTTATTCTTTTCTTTCTCTTATGGGTAACTGTGCTGGTTTAAAGGTAAACCAGCAGGAGAAATGAATTTTAACACTGTTACAACAGCTATTATTGACCACTTTCATGGGGACTGCAAACTTCATAATCAATGCACTGATCTCACTGACCCCATAGTTGCTTCATCTGGTACATTAGATACTGACCCATTTGGATTTTGTGCTTACCTTTTACATATTTTTCAGTATGTTCTCATCTTTTGAAGAGAACTTCAAACTGTATTCTTTGAAAGAGAGAAGAGCTGCCGTACAATATGCATATATCTGTGAGGGAAAAAGAAGAAACATCACAGCCTAATAAACTTTCCATCCACATCACTGTAAAGATGTTCAGAAATGCTGGTACCAAGTACCATGACATAGTTGATATTAAAGTAAATGGTATTACTAGATAGTAAATATCATAATTTTAATTAGATTCCTGTGAAAATCTTGCATTTTTCACATGATGCACTGATATAAAAGTTTGGCTTTTTCAGTCAAATATTACTGATTTTCCCCAATAATTAAAATTGCATTGGCTATTGTCATCTTCTATGACTTCATGACAGAAAGACAGATTCTCTTTGGGATTGGTTAGACAGAGTCACACAAAATGAAATGTACAGTAACATCAAAGGTTAAACAAAACAAAACAAAACAAAAAAACCACCAAGACAACACTTGCAAAAGTGCATATATGGAAACCTGGACTTGTCATATTCTGAGACCCATGTAATATTGAGCATAGGTATAATGTTCTAGGCTTTGAATGTCCTAGTGAGAGTGCCTATTTCATGTAAAGCATTCCTACACCATCTGTATACTGTTTTTAAAAGAACTCAGTCAAATATTATCTTGTAATTTCTGCTTCAGTGTGTTGAAGACTTTTTCTCACGAACTACTAAAATAGAAAACCTAAAAACTCTGTATCATAAAGAAAACATTGTATAAAGCAATTTATTGAGTAAAATGTTGATTTAACATGAAAAATCTGTCTCAAAACTTGCAGGATTTTAAATATTGCACTGGAGTTACCTTTCAGGTTGCTAAAGCTAATACCCACTTTTCACAGAAAAAGCTGCTACAAAACTGAAAAGGCCCTTAAATATTATCCCTTCTGGACAATGTACTGATGCATTCTCTACCCTAGAGGTGCAGTGACAATTAGTGCCTTCTTAAGTGCATGACAAAGAAAGTCCAGGAAAGGTGTGTGAGTTGACACTGTTCTCTTAGCAGTGAAGTCTGATCATGATTGACTTGTCAAACATTGTCGGAAGTCAGCTCTGAGTTCAAAGCTTGCAGTCAATTCAAATTGTGGCTGAGTACAAGAGAAAAGAATAGTAATTTCTTCTGCGGTAAAGTCAATCTTTCTCTTGTATCAGAAATGAAATTAAAAAAATTATCTTGCTCATTGTATTATCTTTCTGTCCTTACTGTTGTCATCATATAGTTTTACCAGTGTCTTTCAGAAAGCATACATATGAAATCATGTATGAGGTGTAAGTTTGACTTCAGCACTTGAAAGAGGTATTTTGTTAGGCTACACTGAAAATAGATTTTGTTAAAACATGGGAAAAATAATTATGTGTAATCCATAGCAGGACAAAATTTAAGATATGAGAGGAGAGTGAGTTTTAAACAGAGGCTTAGATTGGTTCAAAACAACAGTTATATAGCCATCATTTCCTAATGGAACATGCTTCAAGATGCATCTGATGTAAGGACAAAAAAATAATCCTACATTATCCTACATTAACATACTGAAGAAAGCTCTGGAAGATTATCCAGCCTTTCTTTGTCCTAATACAAGATTGCAATATTCTTGAGAACATTCTCACTCCAATATTACATGGATTTGTATGTTGAAACCTCCCCCAACACCCCTGGGAGAATTGCAGTCCCCATGATGTCACTTCCAAAATAGTCTTCCTGATCCCGATCCTTTTCTAATCTTTGTTCTACTACCCCTAAATTGTGTTCAAACACCTATGAATAACAGCTTCAATTCTATGACAGTAGTTACAATATTAAGTGGTCATATTTTTTTTTTTACCTTTTGGCACTTTTTTAGTTAAGTCATATACAATCAGCTTGTCAACTTTTACTTGTAATTCTCTTTATCCTGCTGATCTTCAAACTCCTCTTCTCAAAATTCCCTTCATATAGCAAGAAAACTTTCCAAAGTGCCTATAACTAAAGAGCTATAGCCACTGCAAAGTATTTTAGAGTTATTTCTTCTGTGATTATTTCTGTATGTTTAGGTTGAAATGTATGAGATTTGGGGTGTAGCTTTTTTCCAGACTAACGCATAGCCTAGTATCTAATCTATTTCAGAATAGTCAAGATGTTCTGTACCATTATTGGTTTTAATGAAAAGAGTCTCTTCTGTGCGGTGTGGAGGGAAAGGGAGAAGGGTTTCCCTGCTATTCCCTTTGTTCCATGGGGGCAGAGAAGGGAGGGACAGACAAGGAGCTCCAGACAGTTGCAGGTCAGGAGAGTCAACTGTTTATTCAAAAAAACAGAGATAATGTCCAGTCCTGAGGGTGGTCCCATCATGGACAAAATAGATAAGATTTGAGGAAATTAAATAAATTTATTGCCAATCAAATCAGAGAAGAGTAATGAGAAGTTAAATAAAGAAGAAAAAACCAACTAAAACCAAAACCCCACACCTCCCTTCTTACCAGGCTTAACTTTATTCCTGGTTCTCTCTCTCCTCCCCACCAGCAGTGCTGGGGGAGGGTGAACTGGGGCTGCAGTCTGTCTGCTATCTCTCTGTCTCTGCTGCTACTTCTTCCTTGGAGGGAGGACTCCTTACACTTCCCCTGCTCCAGCCCTGGGTTTCTCCCACAGGAGATAGTCTTCCATGGACTTCTCCAATACGGGTTCTTCCTATGGCCTGCAGTTCTTCCCAAACTACCCATAGGATAACGAGTCCTGCCAGCAAACCTGCTCCAGCATGAGCTTCTCTCTCCACGCGTCCACAGGTCCTGCTAGGAGCCTACTCCAACATGGCTTTCCACAGAGTCACAGCCTCCTTCAGGCATGTACCTACTCCAGTGTGGTGCCCCCCATGGGCTGCAGGTGGATCTCTGCTTCCACATGGACCTCCATGGGCTGCAGGGTCACAGCTGCCCCACCATGGTTTTCACCACAGGCTGCAGGGGAATCTCTGCTCTAGTACCTGGAGCACCTTTTCTCCATCCTTCTCCACTGACCTTGGAGTCTGCAGGGCTGTCTCATTATTCTCATTCCTCTCTTCTCTGGCTGCAGTTGCTACTGCTAATAACTTTTTTCCACATAAATACATTATCCCAGCGCTACTTCTGGTACTGATGGGCTCAGCCTGGCCAACAGAGTGTCAGTCTTAAGAGCCCTCTGGCACTGGCTCTGTTGGATGTGGCGAAAGTTTCTGGCATCACTCGCAGAAGCCAGGCCTGTCTCTCCTCCAGTACCAAAACTGTGCCATGCAAACCAATACAGATTAATTAATAGTGCACATGCCACTTTTATTCTAAACTTCTTCTTGCTTTACTTTATGATCTTAATTGTCCTTCAATGCAGGCTAAGACTTGCCTCCTTCCCCCAGGAGTTGTGAGAATACCTCCCTCCCTGATTTCTATTTACCACCTGTCACTATTTTAGATATATTTGCCACCTGACATTATAAGCAGTTTTATTACGTCAGTAATAAAACTTGTCACTACATAGCTAGAGGCTGCTTTTACTTTTTACATCTGCAACACTCAGTGTATTTGCTACAGTGGTGCTGGAGAATTATGGGGGAACATCTTATATTTAGAGATTACTCTCTGTTTGTCTCAAAGAAACACTGGAAAACTCCTCCAGAAACTGAGGGATGAAGAGTATTCGAATGATTTTGCAGTTTACACACTTCTGTGCTATCCAATATGAATGATTTTGCCAGAGCCCTCATTTGAACAACTTCACTGATATCTGGACACATTTTTAGTTAAGCTACTTCTTCATCCTAGAAGAAGACAACACCAGAAAGGTGGTTTTTGCTGGGTGTATTTTACTGTTGTATTCACTACTCTAAGGGCTGTCTACTATCTATTTAACAAATATCTCAAGCATATTCAGAATTATTATTGTGATAATCCATTTAATATGGGACTCTTTCTCATTCATGTTGTTCTTCAGTCAATACCAATACCATGGTATAACATCTATGAATCTACAGTCAGAATACCTGTCTAGACTCAGTGAGTGATAAGCATGCTGTGTTACAAGGAAATGCTACCCTTCAGAAAACTTATAATTGTGAAGTAAGATAGCACGCAGGTACACCCAAAATGCCAGGCTGTGGGAGGATGGCTGGAACATTCATTTCTCAAGTTGAGAACTCTAGACTTGCAGGAAGATTCCTAACAGCACTGTAAATACTGGGCCTGAAAAAGACACACCCCCTGTTTTCCTCAGGGCCTTATTGTTGCTGGCCCTCCCAGCCCTCTCTGACACTGATGAAGCCCATGACATATCAGTGAGCATTTTATCTCTCTTCTCATATCAGAGAGAGCCTGAGAGACTCTCTGGAATGCCGAGGAGAAAACATCTATGACTGTCTTTGAGAAAGATGCTTCTTTTAGGCAGGAAAGCTTCCTTAAGTGAGTATCTCCTCATAGTAAAATCTTCTGGAAGGGTGTTCTATCCTTACAATAATACAGTGAAATGATCATATTTGTATAGTTTCTGGACTAGTTCATCTACTTTCCTAAGAAAGAGAGGCTGTTTCTCATCACAGTATGAAACAGTAATTTTGAAGAAGAAATACCATTCTCTACTAAAGATAAAGGAAGTACCTGACAACATTTATTCTAGGTATAGTATAATAGTCTCATTATAATTATTAAGCAATCAATTGAAAAATATTGGCAAACATTATTATTTACATGTAGACAGAATCTTGGAAAATATGGAGATGAGAGAATCTGTAGAAATAGTAGACAATGCCATTTAAGAGATTTGTTCCCAGTACAACACAGAAGCTGATTTGAAAGGAATGAGGTGAAAGTTTGATTTGCTTTCAGCATGATATGTTACCAAGAAATTTGGTAAAATACTGTTTGTGGTTTGTTTTTTTTTTTAAGATCCCCTCAGCTTTATTGCTGGGAATGCAATATTGAAATTGTGGCATCCGTAAAATCACTGGCAATCAGCTTTAAAGATATTGTTGAAGATTTGAATCTAGTTAGTAGCAGGCATTTTTTTCATCACATTTTCTTGATCCTTGGCTATGTGACGTCAAATGCACTTTTAATATAACTATCACAGTGATAGTGATGAAATTAGCTGTATTTTTCTGCTACTCAGTCACTTGTATATACCCTGTCCCATACTACCAATGTTTTTTTTGTCTCAAACCACTTAGAAGTGGTCCTTAAAGAAAAGCCAGTGAAAATGGCTAATAAATTGGATTGAAATGGCCATTGGTATAGAAAAATGAAACTCTTAGAGCTATACCCATAAATATAGACTTTAATATGCAAGTATGTATGTGTGTACACACAACTTGGAGAGAGAAAAATATACTTGCTCATTTCTTCCTTATCTCAGTGTTTTTACTTGTAGAATTCAATGGGTAGATTCCTTACTTAGCCTAAAAAAACTAAAAGAAGAATTAGTCTATTTCTCTCTATTTATTTCCCTAGTAAGTGTATAATAAGGCAGCCAGAAGTTTGCTGGTGTGTACAGAGGTGTCAGAGACTGAAACAGTTAATGATTTATGCATTCTAAGAGACTTTGTAGGCTTTTGACTTTTGCATTATACCCCTGATGGGCAGTTGGGGACCATCCCTCTAAAAGTGTCCAGCCCTGAAGAGGCAAGAAGAGCCATTACCCTGCCCTCGACATGAACCCTTCACCCATCATGAAAGGCAGGAAGAATATTGGAGGTTCATAGCCCGGCTGGTGACACTACTTCATGGAAAACAACCCCCCACCTCAGGGGAGGTGCAAATAGCATGCTGAGGGTATATAAATGGACTGGTGACTTTGGGAATTTGGGTTCTGTTCCTCCCCCCACCGCCTGCAGGACTGCTGAGATGCAATGCTGTATCCCTGGGCAGTGACTATGTGAACCTTTTCATTCTCATCTTTTTTCATATTTTCTTTTTCCTTGCTGTCCTGGACTCTTCTCCTGCCTTTCTTCCCCCTATGGATCTTTTCCCCTTCCACTAAGGTTACTTCTATGTCACATTATACGGACTTGTTAAAATAAACATCCATTATCTAGTGTCGTTTCACTTTAATCCACCCCAAGGGATTACAGATAACCACCTAGGTTACCCCTGTCCCCTTTCCCAGGAGGCGGGTCATAACAGGAGGTTGGCTAAGTTATTTGATTTTTCTGGGTAAAAGGAATTCCTTTTGCTTGATGGGAATGAAAGACACTGGTACCATATCTCCAACAGCTCAAACAAATACCTTGACTTTACTAGTTAACATTTTCTACTTAACAAACTTTTCAAACTGGAAAAGCCAGAAATCTGCTTTAGAAGGATTGAGCCTTATTGTATCTCTTGTATTTGAAAACCTAGGTCACTATTAGCATGCAAATACGGAATTTCCAGTGTCAGAGAAAAATGGAAAATTATTATGGAAAATTATTTACTTCATTAAGTAAATAAGATGTAAGCAAGAACTAATGCAAAATTATTAAACTTCATTACTTAGTTTAAAATGGAGTTATAAATTTTCTCACCAGTGTTCTGGGTTTGATTTCAAAGATCATGAGCTTATGGGTTTATTTTCAGAGTATGTTCTCTCTTTGTCCTCCATTTTTTATTCCTAATATTGTCATAGTTTGGCAATTCCTACTGAAAGATCTGTGTGACTAGAAGGCAAATTAATATTATAGGAGTTCACATTATAAACAGCCATTTTACAATGGGAAGGCTTTCTTTAAAATTAATTTAAATATAAGCCCTTTCAGATAATGGAGTTGTTCATAGAAGTGTTTGCCATCATTTACTGAGTATACTCATGCACTTTATAAAAACTTGTGACCTTAGAGATGTGACACAGCATTAATTTTAGTATTATCTGTCTAACAATGTCTAGTAGTTACAAGCTGACCACAGAATTGAGAAGCAACAACACTTTGCTAAAAATTACTTTTTTATTGAGCTGATTGAATACCTTGATAATGTACAGGAAATCCCTGATCTGGTAAAGATAAGATAGCAATGATTCTTATGCTCCTACTTTCAAAGAACATTTAAATCAGCACTGCAGAATAATGTAACCAATGAAAAGGACAGAAAACCAAAAACTGCAGAAAACTTCAATGGAAGGAGTATGGAACAAAAACAAGATGAGAAAAAAAATCTTTTAAATTGATGTAGGATAGCTTAACTGAACAGTGTTAAATACCTCTAGACAGGTGTTTAATGCTAGGTATATGCACAAGGAATATCTCATCTTCTGGCTTTTTATGAACTGTGATAGTCATTGAGTTCTATTTACTTACTGTAACAGTTATTGAGTGTCAAACACTTCTTGCCCTCTAAAATGTTTCCATTTCCTCATTTTTTGTAAAAGGAGTCTATTGAAGTACCTACATTACTCCTTTCCAGATAAGAATATGTTCACCCATGTTAACTAGCATCCAAGAGCAGGTTTACTGGGCTGTATGTACACCACTGCCATCTCATTCCCCTTTTCTCTGAGTTACCTTAGAGCTGACTTCATCCTGGAGTCTCTGTGGGGAACTGGCATATGCAGAGAGCAGGAAATGACAGTGTGTTACTTACCTTCAAATGATCTACCCTATAGGAGAGGCAGAGAGTGTAGTTAAGGATAGGCTTCTAATCTCCATTTTAGAGATGAAAAATAGGTACAGGGAAAGACTAAGACCTGTTCTCAAGTATGATCACATATTCCTGTTGAATTAGGTGTGAGGTTTTTGTTTGATTAGGAAGCTGTAGACACATGGCTAAACGATTTGGCCAAGGTGATACAGAAAACCAGTGTCAGGACTGGTTTTTTCCCCAGCCTGTGGACTTAAATTTTCATAACTCTGAAAATGATTAATCTGAAATGTATGGAGCTCCACAACCAAGGAATTAGAGGATTTGTAGGATTTCCCAAAGTCCCATCCTTTTCTCTTTTTCTTTCTATATAGAACAATGAAGCAGTGGACTATTGAAACTTCTGAATCTGAAATTACTATTACCAGCAAAATCTGAGTATTATCGTAAAAGAATGAAACAAATGATAAACACAAAAACATGCAAATTAATTATATATTGGATTTGATGATCTTGGAGATCTTTCCCAACCTTAATGATTCCATGATTCCACAAATATTTTTGTTAGATTAATTTTAAGAGCGAATAATAAAGCAGCAGAGTTGACATCAAGTTCACCTTTGTGTCCATGTTGAAAATATTTGTCAAATCAGAGCACATATAAATGTGAGGCCTAAACTATTCTGAGTGACATTTGCAATGATACCATGAAGAGAATATTTATGGTAATAATTGGAGACTATTTCAAGTAGGAATTAACGGTGACAATCTGGTCCTGCTAAAAACATCAGGTGATTCACCCTCAAGCTGAGTAATTGGGCTGAAGTGCCCATGTTTTCCAGTGTCATGACATTGAAATGGGATAGAGGACATTGACTGTCACAGAAGGCAGGATCATGATGAGAATAAGCTTTATATCTGTCCAAATAAATATATTCATTGCCAAGCCATGCATGTGCTTGTACAGAGCTTATGATATCTGGTAACAGAATAAATAAGGAGAGAGAAAGCAAATGGTCTGTGTAGGTCACATAACTTAAGGGAAAAATATTGGCACTTATTAACAATTTGTATGTATTTGATCATCCCAGGCAAAAAGAGACAAAAGACATCAGAGTTTTGTACACCCTATTCATTTTATTAGGGAAGCAGAACATTTTGTCACATTCATGTTGACATTTACAACTTCTGCTCTACCTGGAAGCAAGGAGATCATTTTATATTTTGTCTAGTCTCTTTTGAATTTGAGTTCTTCTCTACCATTTTCATGTAATGCCTTAATAAGTTTACATTACACTCTTTTTCTTGTAGTTGAATGCATTTCATCTCCAACATATTTATTGCTCAGTACTTCTGATTAAAAATGTAATCTCTGGATGCCTTTGAAAAATGATTCTCCTTCACTGGAAAGTAAATGGAATTTTTTTTTTAAATTAGAGCTCTAATGGCTCCTTGCTGCATGTATATATGTATGCATATTTGTGTATGTGCAAGGGGAAACGAGCTAGCTTCAAAATTATTACATAACACAGGACATTTTTGTGGTTTAAGAATGGTGCTCCCTAGTTTAGTGCTTCCACTGAGACTCTCCAAACTACGCTGCCACTCGCTTCTCCTCCTCCTCCTCCTTCTGTGGGTGGCTGGAGAAAAGAATTGGAGGCACAAAGGACAAAGATGAGGGGTTGAGGTAAGAACATTTTACTGGAAACAGTAATGAAATAAGAAAGCAGGCAGCAACAATGTTAATAACAAAAGTGTCCTAAAGAGAAAGCCATCCACATGCAAGATGCTTACCAAGCCCTACCTGATCTGAGCACAGCCACACCACCACCACACCACTTCCTCTGGGTCAGAAGTGGTATCAACTACCCTGACTGCTCTGTCTGCCGTGCCTGCTTCTCCCTGAAGAAAGTATCTTCCCCCACCCTCAGCAATGACGTGAGGTGGTAAGAAATAACCTTTGTGTCTTAGCCATGCTCCTAACGACTGTAAAAACTACCCCTGTCCTGACTGGAATCAGGATACAAATCTTAGAGATAGATTGAAAAGATTTATTGTTGCATGAGCTCCACTTTCCCCACATTGCTACCAATGTATTAAAATAATTTTGTAGTGTAAAATGAACAAATTGTAGATAGCAATGCTCCTGATTACCATACCAGCAATAGTCAGAAGACAAAGTAGCTTTATTTATTTGTCTAATCCAAAGGGCTATGAAAGGTGAAAGAGGGTGTGTGTGTGAGGGGGGAGACCTCATATGTTTTTGTTTCCTCTCCTCTTTTCATATTTTCCATGATAGATATTAAAAAGGCATATACTTGTAAAAGAAAATTAAATAGCTGTGTATCCATAAAACATTTATTATGTAAGTTTCTAGTACAGCTTACTAGAATCTTTGTACAAGATTTCTAAAATCTAGTTTATTATTCTTTGTTAAGAGCTTCAACAGATAGGAGTTTTAATGAGGTGAAGAGTTTTTTTACCTGTAAACATGTACTGAGAAAGAGACGTAAGATCTGACAAAACCGATAAAAGCTACTCAGGAGCCTTGAAACCATTCCAGAAGGTGTGATACTGTGTCAAAGGAGATGAGGAAGAGGAAGAGACATGTCTTGTACATAGACATGTTTGCATTCCTCTAATATGGACAAATCTATATTCTTTTAGGTATTTCAAAGCCAAATCTCAACTGCATGTATAAGTCAAGTCAATCCCTTTCTTGAATTTTTTAAAATATCTCCTGAAAACCTTGTTCATCAGACACAGGGAGACTACTCCCATCCAAGCACCAGGAGCTAGATACGTAACTTCTTGAAAATACTGAGTATTTTTAATTTTTTATATTTATTTTGATGTGGAAAATTTCCTTTATCTTCTTTTTTGGGCAATTTGAAGCAGCAAGCAGGGAGGTGGTAAAATTTGTTACACTTGGAATGTGTTGTTATTCCATAAAGCCAGTCGGTATATGGGAAGTGTGAGTATTGACAGCAGATCAGCATCTTATTTTATACTCAGTAATCAATCTTATGGCTTCTGGTCACTATGAACAAATCAGGAAATTTCCAGCTCACACTCCTTTATTTGCCTTAGATTGCATCAGTCTTTGGTCACAGCATTGTGTAACAGTACCACATGTATCCAATAGATCCAGTTATGTGACACAAGAAACCAGCACAACATATAACTATTGCCTCTGCAGCTCGAAAAAGTTATGTCTCTCAGAAACCTATCATAGAAAAAAGGCTGTGTTGACCTAAAGTACATGTACCTAAACCATATAGATTGCTTTGCCATTTTTGTTGAGGGTAAATGCAAGAACTGTTACCACTGGAATACTACGCAGTAGAAAACCAGCAGTGAACAAAATGATGCTACTTTGTTTTTCTGGGGCTTGACTTTCCTTCCATGTGCTCTATTTTACACCTAGGCAAGTTTGAAAGAGACAACACTGATGAAAAAAAATTCTGTATCGCACATAGCTTTTCATTTGAGGGATGCCAAGCTTATGAGAGACATCACAGAATCTTTCATGGATGATGATTTATCATATCCTTAGAAGATAAATATTATTTTATCTGGTTCAGGAGGATTCAGACATTGAAAGTGGATGTCTTTGTAAAAGGAGATGATTGATTTATTTGAGGTCATGCCCTAACTTTGAGACTTCTCCACTAGTATTCACTGGAAAACACAAGTTCAGTCATATGACCACATAGTCTTATCAGAGCTTTCTGTTCAGTTGTGGCTTTCTTTAAGAGTTGGGGAGAACTTGATTTGCATGTGGATAAATGCCATAACTCAGTCTAGGAACTGCCAATATTGATTAATATTGTAAATGACAGCCTGTGGTTTTTTTGGTCTTTTTTTTTGTTTTTTTTTTTTAGGGGGGGTAAGTTTGTGTTGCATATATTTTCTTTGTTTCACCCCCTTCCCCTCTTTTTTCTGTTTCCTATCTTAAGAACCCTTTTCTTGGTACTATTGTGTGTGCAAAGGCTGTTATCCTTTAGGTATCTAATCTATATTCTTACAGGCTGTGAGTTTTATGAAATGAAATACATGGCCTTTTTCTGTGCCTGCAGAAGTCAATGAGAAAATTGGCTTCAGTGGGCTTGGAATAGGCTACAGATATATTTACCAATCAGAAATGTAGTTATTGTTCTCTTTCATTAAATCATATGTCAAAAGACTGGGAAAATTTCTGATTCCATTTAAATCACTATGAAAACTCACTAGGACCAATACTTAACTCAGATTAAATCAGAAATGATACAACGAAAGAAGAGAGAAAAGAGAAGAGAAGAGAAGAGAAAGAGAAG
>JAWWLZ010000094.1:3759241-3771573 GCA_035041345.1 Poliocrania exsul | reverse complement strand
AGTACTTTGCAATTTCATAATCATGGAAACAGCAACAGGATACAAAGCTCCAACAAACCTATTTCCTGACACTGGTGCTTTTTTGTGGGTTCCTGGTTTTGTTTGTTTGTTTGTTTGGGGATTGGTGTTATTTTTGGTTTTGGTTTTATTCTTCTGCTTACCTGATATGAAGGGACCTTCAGAAGGTCAACCTCTCTGTCCTTTACATAGCCCTCGTATTTCTGCTATAATTTTTTCCACAGCTTACTATGTATGTTATATATGATAACATATATATATATCATATACGTATCACGTATATCATACATATTCTATATTCTATACAACATATACATATCATATATATGATAACAAACATATATATGTTGTCATACATGAGATATACATATATGTTACCATATAGAAAACCTTTCAGCTTTAGTAATAATTATGACTCTATCAACACTTGAACTCTGTTTAAGGAGATAAGCAGCTGTCTTTCTCATCCTTTCACCTCCACAAACTGAATACTGGAGCAACACTACCCATAAACTGCAACACACTCCAGGAACATTCTTTTCTGTGCAAAGGCAATATCAGAACAGACTTGAGCATGAAGTCCAGATGAAGCCAGAACCACTTCTTCTATTTTTAGTTAAAAAACCACACCCAATAAAAAACCCAACTCAAGCAACATATTAGCAGAAAATCTAGAGCTTCATTGAAAGAATCAACTTGACTTTTCCTTGTAGGTAGACCAGAAAAGCAATGCCTTTACTAATTAACCAATATCTTCTATTTCCTGGGCCCTAATCATTGCAAACACTTTTATTAGTAGTCTTCCTCAGTTTCAAATTAGTAATACAGTTGGCAACTCTAAGTGTCTGGAGGAGAAGAAGATTAACAGCAGTCAGCATGGATTCACCAAAGGGAAACCACATTCAACCAATCCAGCAGTCTCCAGTCATAACATTACTGGCAGGATAGATGAGGAAAGAGCAGTGAATGTTGTCTGCCAGCAAGGTTTTTGTCACTGTCTCCTGTAACATCCTCATAGGTCAGAAAGTGCGAATTGGACAAGTGAACATTAAGGTGGTTTGAGAACTGGCTGAATGGCAGAGTTCAGAGGGTTTTGATCAGTGGTACAGGGGCTAATCAGAGGTCTGTAACTAGTGATATTCCCCAGGGATCAGTACAGAGGCCAGTCTTGTTCAACATACTCATCAGTGACATGGAGAAGGGGCAGAGTATACTCTCAGCAAGCTCTCTGATGATACAAAACAGGCAGGACTGTCTGAGTGCTGTGATGCCATTCGGAGAGACCTTGAAAGGCTGGAGGGGAACACAGTGAAATGCAACAAAGGCAAGTGCAAGGTCCTACACTGGGGGAGTAGTAACCCCATGCACCAATACAGGCTGGGAGCTGACTTGCTGCAAAGCAGTTTGGCAGAGAAGGACCTGTGGATTTTGCTAGACAACAAGCTGCCCATGAATCAGCAATGTGCCCTAGTGGCCCATAAGGGCACTGGTATCCTGTAGTGCATTAGGAAGAGTAAATTGAGGGAGGTGATCCTTCCCCTCTGATTTGCCCTCTCCAGTTCTGGGGTCCTCAGTTCATGAAAGACAAGGAACTACTGGAGAAGGTACAGAGAAGGACTACAAAGACAATGAGGTGACTGGAGCACCTCACTTATAAGGAAAAGCTGAGAGAATTTGGCCTGCCTAGCCTGGAGAAGAAAAGACTGAGAGGGGATTTGTGGTAGTTTTGGCTTTAGTTTCAGTTTAGGCTTTATTTAAGCCTATTTATTTAAGTTTTAACAGGCCTCAAAGGATGTGACATAGATTAGAAGGGATAAACATCACCTGGCTTAAGCAACCAAAGAGGTATTTCATATCATCTGACATCACAAAGAAGTGTCAAGGGATATAAAAAGAGATGGAGGAGGAGTTTCTGTCTCTTCCAGTCTCTGTTCCAGCCCTGGGAGGACGTGCTGCTTTGACTGCTCAGATTAGGCCCTACTGCCGTCCACGCTGTTGTTTATCTAGGGAGGTGAACATTTTCTTGTTAATTTCTCTCTCTCTTGCTGGGAGGTTTTTGGGAAGTGTTTTTGGGACGTTTTCTGGGGTTTGGGTGGTTAGAATCTGTGAATCTGTGTTATTAACTCTAGTGACTCAGTGAAGGTGTTCTTATTTCTTTTCATCTTCGTGTATATATATTCTGGTTTAAATTTTCTTTTTTTTTTGTGTAAATATAAAAACCTTACCATTTCAAAGCTTTATTTCTAAGGTTTTTTTTCTTCACTCCCTTTCCCTGGGAGGGGGCCCTTTGACTCTGTACTGTGCAGCTGGCATTTTGCCAGCTCAAAGCATAACAGGCTTTTACCAATACATGCAAATATCTGAATGGTCAATGTCAAGATGATGGGGCCAGGCTCTTTTCAGTGCTTCCTAGTGACAGGATAAGGGGCAAGGGCACAAACTGAAACACAGTTCCATCTGAATATCGGGAAAAAATTTACTTTGAGGATGACAAAGCATTTGAATAGGCTACCCAAAGAGGTTCCTTCTCTGGAGATATTCAAAACCCAGACAGTTGTGATACTGTGCAGTCTGTTTCAGTGAAACTGTCGGAGCAAAGGGGCTGGACTAGGTGATCTCCAGAGGTCCCTTTCAACCCCAACCATTCAGCAATTCTGTAGCATAATGTACAGCATAAAAGAAATTGATAGCAAATACCTTTCAGTCACAAATTACATGAATAAAATTAATATAAGAAAATATTTTGATTTGCAGTGTTTTTTGAACTTTAGAAGTGACATAGAGCTGATTTTTCATTTAGCATTCTCGAGTATTTATTAGTTAGAAATTTATGTTTGGATTTCTAACTATGATATGTCTTTAATATAAACAAGCATTACCAAATATTACAGGGAGAATGCTTTAGGAGAACAGATATTTTTTAAAAATCCATTCATCATTCTAAACACTGCAATGATTCTTAGATCTCAAACATGAACAGGAGGACAGATTTCACAAAACTTCTCTTTACTGACTGCTAGTGAAGTTGTTGAGTTGTCCTTGAATTTCCTTGTATTTCATCAGAACTACAGCAACAAAAGACATTGGTCCAGTTATAATTCTTTGGATGTTCCAGGGCAAAAGGCCAGTTAATAGTTATGTGTATTTCATCAGGACAAGTGATATAGATATTAAAATTGTTGTGTTTAATTCTAATTTACTGAATTAAAAGTCTTTCTCTAATGGGAAGGATTTTTATTCTCAAACCATCTAAAGGCATAAACTGTTAAAGGTTTTATCCCAGAATACTGAACTATACTTGAATCTTATGACAGCTAACTTCAATGGAATTCCTTTTGTCATATGGTCTAAACTCAATCAAGATGGAATCAGATGCAGTTTTATAGGGTTTTCAGTTTTTCTGTATGCTAAAAAAAAAAAAAAGGCAAAAAGTAAATTTGGACAAGCCAGCATTCAAGAACATTCATTTGTATTTCATTCAAAATTTACAACAATTCAGACATAACAATACAATAAAAAACTTTTTTATCTAGGTATCTTTCAAAATTGATTACTTCAGCACTCAATACTAACTTCTGTATCTGTTGCATGCTGCTTGGCCATATAATATTATAATGGAGTTTGTACAGAAAGAACAGTGGAAGAACTGGATTAAATAATATGATCTAGGAAAAGAGTTTTGAACTCTTTTCTCAGAAGACCTTTCCTGATGAATATGGTGTTTTTACTTGACTAACATGAAGACGGTATTATTTTCAGGATAAAAAAGTAACATTGTACAGGTCTTTCAGTAAATGACAAGTAACCAGTGAAACCTGAATAGTCCTAATTTTAATCTGGAAATTTATTTCAGCCTGTAATGAAGGAGTATGTCTTGAACCACAACTGCTGAAAGCCAAAAAGTAGCCTTTACTAGTTTAAAACATTGGTCAACCCCATGAGTCATGCTGAAACCTAGTGCATAGATGGCCAGTAAGATCCATACTGCCTTTGGAAAAAATATGCCAGTTAATAAGTATATTATTAACCAATGTATTACTTGACATATATATAAGCTTATAATGCTTGCAGGGAATCCAACCTTCAAATGATTGATGAGACCATTAGAGTTTTTGTATCTGTTTGTTCTAAGACATTTTCAAGGTATGGTAATAAATAGTCACATAAAAATTTGTCCAGAAGTGACTTTAATTGTAACACCAGGCAGCAGATTTTCAGTCTCTAAATATGTGAATGTTGAAGAATGGTTGTTTTCTCTATTAGGGATTCTAAGATTTATAGTATTTTATAAAACATTTTTTTTTCTCCACTCCTAGAGCTTCCATAACAAGGCTGTAGCACACATGTCATGCTGTGCCATGCCATAACATAGTATAAAATAACAGCTCATCTGAGTATCATCAAAGACAGAAAAATATAATAGAAAAGCTCCTTCTTGTGAAGCCAGAAAACATCTTCAATTTTTCTGGCCTTAAATCATTCTTCAAAAAACAAAAACAAACCAGCAAACAAAAAAAACCTCCCAAACAAACAAAAAGTAGTCTGCCTTAAATGTACTTTGACTAAGGGATGTTCCATGTGGCTACTGTAAGCCTGCCATATGAGTACCAACGCTGCAGGCCTGGTCCCTCCCCACTGCATATAAACACATCTGAGTTTGTTAGAACCAAATAATTACATAATCCAGTGAGATCTGAATCCATTGTCTCACAATGACCAAGGGAAAACATTCAAAACAAAGCAACTCTTGCTGGACTGGTGCTTCTGTTCCAGAGAAACTGCTTTTTTTTTTTTTAATTTTCTCAATGACAGCAGATCTTAACCCTTGCATTGGTTACATATCTTCTAGTCCCAAAAAACTCTCTGTATGACAAACAATAATACATTTCTGGTATAAATTTGCCAATAATTTGGATCTCAATAAATGGAAAGCGGTTGGGAGCAATAAAAACTAGCAATGGTGTTTGTAAACCCAGAATAAATTATCAGCATAAATATTATCATATATTCTCACTGTAAGAATTTGTGTGTTGGATGGTAGCTTTTAAAATCTGCTTTAATTTTGCCACCAGAAAACTATAGCAAAGACTTTCCTTGTGCTGGTAGGAATCAAAGTTGGCTCTTTCTTTATTCAACAAAATTCAGTAGTTGAATTATCCACAAAGAAGCAGAGCACACACCTACTAAAATTTAATACTAAGACATTTTTGAGCTAATTCTCTAAATATCTAAGAATTTCCCAAGACAGATGGAGTAATATTGTATCCTTTCAGTTACATTTTTCAATATGTCATATTAGGCTACCCTCTGAGTTTTGATACATGTTAGAGCTTCATTAGAGGGTGTGTGTGTGTATTATTAGTGTAACTAGCATTGCTGGTGCATTGCTTTTATTCTTACTAAGTATTGGTGTCTGAACAGAAGTCTAGGAATTTGCTTCTCATGTAATGTGTGCCGACACCAGCTAAACTTACACAAAGTTCCTAAGCCTCACTACAGGGGAAATTTCTCAGTGCATCATTTTGATTATTACTTCATAATGCTGGAAATTGACATTCTGCTCCTACTCTATTAGAGAAAAAACCAATACAATCAGATTGTAAAAGCACAAAAAAAAATATAAATCATTCCCACATATTGCCACTTGTTTCATTAAACTGGCACTGAAGTTAATTTGGTCACACTTTCTCACTGAGGACTCCTGCAGTAAGGATTGCAAGCCACAGTATTTGCCATAATTGTCTGGGAAACAATACCACTTTAATAAACAGTTGTAGTGTAAGAGTCTGTCCAGACATTGGTTGCTTTGTCCTATATTACAAGTAACAATGTGCATTAAAAAACGTACTTTTAATCTCACAAGTCAAAGATGAAACTTCATCCTGAAAACAGCTTAGTAACTGGCAAAGTATTTGATTATTTCTTATATACAGCCCTGAACCACAGACATATCCTATTAATATTTCCCTTCAGTTGTGCAGGTCAGTATTTAGGAACTGTCTGGTTATTATTTTAGTGATAGCTGAAGAGACCCAAAAATATATAAATGTTATACTTTTGTATCCATTCTCAAAAGAAAAAAATAATCTAAGAAATACTGTGAGGAATTTGAAAATAGTTCAAACAAAGTGATCTTAAGCAAAAGAAAACAAAAAGCATCATTTCAGTCAAAAGTACAGCCAAACCAAACAAAACTAAATCAGACTGTGGTGTTGCAATATGTGTAATGTGAATGAGTCACGTATGATTGACAGCCTAAAAAGATTCTAGAATTATAGAATAGCTTAGGTTCAGAGGGTCTTAAGGTTGTAATTTGGTCTTATGCTTTGCTCAGAGTAGAATTAACTTAAATCAGGTTTCCCAGGGCCTTGTCCAGTTGCATTTTGAATATCTGCAAGAATGGAGACATATTTGATTTTACAAAGATGGAAATAAAATTCTTTTTATTTAAGTAAGAAAGGTTGTGTGTAAACCTTCACAATCCAGCAATTTGCATCTGTGAAATGTGAAAAAACTATTTTCTCTGAGTTTGATGAAATTTTAAGCAACCAGCACTGTTAAGATTGTTTTTAATTTTCTTTTGAAATATGCAATAAGTGCATCAAGTTTTCAGCATCACATTAGACGTAAATGTCAAATGAACATCAGATTCTTTTATTATATCATTAGAAATAAAACAGAACAATAGCTGTGAACATGAATGTTTGCCCACACATCTTATAACTTTTTTCTTTACAAAGTTGTAAAAGCATTTACTAAGGCAATTACTTATTTTAGGGATGTAGTTAGATTCATTAAAAATTTACAGAGAATTAACTGTAGTTAATAATTGACTTATTTTCCTACATTAAAAAAACCTGGAGAAAGTCACAATAAATGTGTGATGAGAAGGCTGATAAGATCTGAGACTGATTCATAACTGATAGAAATTGAGAAAAGTAACCTCCCTTCCTCACAATACCTCCACAAAGTGAGGTCCCTGCAGACTATGCATGAAGTGCCTCATTTTATCCAGGTGTCTTTTAATTCACCTTTTGCAAACTTCAGGCTATGATGAGCTTGGCCCTGATGTTTTCTATATTAATATAATGTTGGTTTTGTGGATTACACAACTGGAGTTCCTAAACCACCAGTGAGGTATCCTTAGTTTCTTATTCAGCTATGGTACATAATGTCTTTGGTAAAACTACCTCTGTCTTTCAAAAATTCTTAAAAAATGAAAATATATAAACAGTTTTTGTGGAAATTGTATTCTTGAAACATGACAAACAGAAACAAGGGAATACTGTCTTCCCACATACGGCCTTACTTGCCAGAATCTTGCACTGAAAACCAATCTATGGTAGCCCCAAACCCTATGCAGAGCTTGAAGAGAGGTTTCCTTTTTTTTTTTTTCCCATATAGTAGATAACTGTCTCTGTGTAGCTGATCTTTTGCCTTGAAGCTATAAAACCAGAAGAGAATGTATTTATCAGAACTGTTCTCCTCAGTGAAGTCTTTTAGCTAAAAGCTACAGTTTAATAACCCGAATCTTCATTCATGAAGCATAGCCATGATGATGATGACAGTTTAATAACACATTTACTTATGCATTTTTCTCATCCCTCCCTCTCAAAATAGAGTAAATACATATGTTTATTTAGCTGTAGAAGTTTCTCGAAGTTCTTTGATATTTTTTCTTTCCTTTTAATTTCTACATTTTTCAGTATAGTTCAGCTGTTTGGAGAAGTAACACAACACATTTACTAGTTCCAGTGAGAATTTTTATATCATAATCATGAAATTAAATTTTATCTAACACACTTACTTTGACTGAAAAAGGATAAATTTAAAGAGGAATTGATATTTACCAAAATCATTGGTAGATTTCAATATATGATACCAAGTAGGTCTTAATAGTTTCAATAGGACTCAGTCATAATAATTTTTATACTACCACCTTGATTATTTCACTCAGATAACTGAGTAGTTAATTATGAAAGAGTTAGAATATGATGACCTTTCTTGTAAAGTCATTTATTGTAATAATTCATTTTTTAGTGAAATAATTGTTTGATACTTTGATTTGCATTAAAGATTAGAGGATGAACTCTTCTTATTTTTTTTATTCCAAGCCTTGGAGGCAGGATCCAAAACTGATTTCTACCTGAATATATGTATTAAAAAGAGCTACACCATGCTATATTTTAATCAGCATTCTTCTGAGACACTTTCTTATTGGTTCCTCTGGCATAAGAAAAAACAAAAAAATCCTGATAATTAAAATGCTAATTTACACTTTCTCTTAATATGCTATTTGTGTCTAAAATGACGAAAACTTATTTTCTAGCCTCAATTTTTATATTTACTGCATTTTTTATTAGTACAAAATAAATAAGAGAATTTCAAATATCTGTTTTTAAACATAAGTCCATTTTCCTTGTTTGTATTCTTTTCTCCTAAATCCTACCAAACACATGTATATGCTTGTTGTCAGCTGTATTTATCACTGTACAAGCTGTCTCTTGCCAGTTTTTCAGCATGTTGTTAGACATGATTTATTGTGTGCTGTCATCCCACAGTTTCTTCACACAGAAGATAATCTGACTCCTATTTCTGAATGAAGAAGTCATCCAAATAGTAGTCAGAAGAGCATTGTACTTCTCTGATCATCTGTAACTTGATGTTTATTTTGTCTCACAGTTTTCTGTTGTTGGGAATTTTGGATGGGAACAAAAAAAAAAAGGAACATGTTACTGCATTCCATTCTCATGGGAACAATAAACAAAAATTTACACAAATATGACCATATTCTACAAACTTTTAAACTAAAGAATGCAATTTTTCCTGTGGTTTTAAATGTCTTTTATTACATTGTAAGTTAATCTACTTGGGCTACCAGTGTTGAGTTACTGATTAATTATCTCCTCATAAAACTGTTTACAAGAGATAAATATGGACAGTGCATAAATCTCAAGATTATATTCATCATCACTTCTTAACTCTAGACAAGGCACAATTAACCGTCATAATCTAGTTGCCCATTAACACATCTGCCATGAAAAACTGTTTCTTTCACAAGTGCATATTTATACCCCTCTAAAAAATTGGTCTAAGTCAATTATATAGACAATGACATAGGACCAATGACTTAGAACAAAAAGGGAAATTGTGGTAAATACATTAAAAAACCCATTTACAGAAAAAACCTCCAATAGCCACTTCAAAAATTTAAAACCTGTGGCAAAGGATACCATAAAAGATCCATTTTCTTTTCTGTGTTTTTCAATATTCAGTATTCAGCAAAGACAATCCACTCCAAATAGTTCCAAATATGCTTATGACTTCGTAGTGTAAAATAGCTATGTTCCATGGTACCAATTACCTTAGGAAAGAGAACTCAAAGCATTAACATTTGTAAATTAACATTGTCCTTTCCCACTGTATATTGTAAACTGTGTGTGTCAGATCCTACTGCTATTGTCAGAAACATATGGGTCTTAAGGTGAAAGCTGTAATAAGCAGTACAAATATCACTTTGATGCTTCCAAGTACTTGTGACTATTTTGCAGAGAAGTTTCTTGTCTTATTAAGTCTACTAATGGTGTTTTACCAACTTAATTCAGCATTCATGGGTATTATTTTCTCCCTTTCATTTTCATGTATGCTCACGAGGGGTTTTTAAATCTGAACACTACCATTTCCATATGGATGTGGCTAGGTACATCTTACTCTACTAGTCTTCTCATAGCAAGAAAAAACCAAAAGGCAGTGATACGACACATATTATCACTTACTCTTCCTGACTTACTACATTCCTTCATATCATAAAGCCTGTTTAGACAACACAGCTCTCTTCAGATCTGACAGCTGCTCATGTACCAAAGAAAATAAAAGCTACATCTGAGATGAAGATTCATCTAAACATTGTAATTTTCCTTGTACAGCTGGTGTTGCTGTCCATGGATAATCTATCTTGAAGTTTTCCACTGACAATAACCTATCTTTGTCTGCTTATAGCCCTAATTATCATAAATCATTCAGAGTAAAACATCTCTGCATGCACACTGAGACTGTAATAAATATTTTGGCTAGGCTGTGGTAAAAATAATAAGGACAATTAAATGACTGAAAAAAGTATTACTTGGGAGGTTCTAGATTTGGGCAAAGGATGTCCTTCACTGAAGAAGAGCAGTTTTTGTTGTTTTTTTTTTCCAAAAAAAAGGTCACCAATATTTTGCCTAACTTTTAGCGACTGAAAAATTCTGTTTAGTTCATCTTTGGCAGGGATGCAATAGTGTTTAGTTGGTACATTTGTCAGAGCTATTATTCCTCAGCTGAAGGCAGTTAAATGCCTCCCTGGCACCCAATTTTGTCATATCTTGGAAGCTAAGCAGGGTCAGCCCCGGTCAGTACTTGGATGGGAGACCTCCTGGGAATATTGGAGGCTGTATATTCTAGTCCTGAGGACTTCACTGTCACTGTCCAAGCTCACTCAGTCATGGCAGACGATCCTCAGGAGTTAAAGGGTGGGGCCAGTTCTGCACATGCTGTGCCTCACCTAAAAAATCCACCGCGCAGGCTGGAAGGGCACACCCACATGGGGACAGTCCTTCCCAAATCTTCGTTTGTGAAGCCTAGCCATACATACATACTCCTCCTCTGGGACTGTGAGGTATAAGAGGCTGTCTCTCACCTCCCAAGGTACCACTGGTGCATAAAAGGAGTCTAGGTCCACAGACTCCTGAAATATTACCAGGCTGAGCACAGTAGAATGTAAATTTCCACACATTTTTTCCCCTATATATGGTCTCCAAGTACAAGGCTGGACAAAAGCAGGATTCACATGAAACAAATATAAACTCAAGATGAAGTGGCATATGCTTAAATTAGCCATTAAAAAGATATTAAAGGAAGTTTATAGTAAAGTGAGCCCATCTCTTGGATATCAGCCTCATCCTTGTGATATTCCCACTCTAAGCTGGGAAGCACAATTTGTAACTCTTACCCTGAGTTGTGAATCTCAACTAGCCCTTCATCATAAAATAAATGCAGTGGTAATGCTTCCTTCTACTTCATAGATCAAGGTTCAGTGAACGGAGTGTTTATTCTGTTGCTACAAAATCTGGATGATTCTGTCTAAAAGGAGCTGAACACACAGTTGTCATACCTTATAAAGGAGGACATTAAGTCCTTTATGTCAAAATAGTTTCAGTATTAAAAAATGAAAGATTTTGAGGCAGTGGAAGAAAAGGGATCCATTTTATAAATTATCAGTTAGATTCAATAGCTCAGTGCTGTTATATGCTCCTAAGAACACTTAGTTATTTCATTATTGACTACTATAATATATTCCTGTGTGATGATTTATCATCTCTCTTAGAGAAATTCTGAACACCCTGAAGTCAGTGAGGTTTTCACTATTGACTTCAAAGGGATCAAGGTTCTGTGGAAAGTGCTAACCTACAGAAGATGGTTCCAACCAAAGAGCAAACTTCATTGTTTGCTATGTTTCTGGCAACAGTTGTATTCCATTTATACAGCTGAAAATTACAATTGATGTTGTGGAACTTTTTTTCCAAGACAGCTTCGTCCTTATCATCACAAGGAAAAACAAGTCAGTGAAAATTACTTTTCAAAGGGTCAAATTAGTGGAACTACTATGAAATCCCTGTTAAAGTAGTTATAAATTAGTCTTGTCCTTTAGCCAAGGTGTCTTCTTCCAAGGATCTCTGGTCTGTGCTGAAAACAAACCCTAAATTTTCATCCTTTTCTATTTGTTTTTGGATATTTTTGAATACTGTATAACTTTTCTGCATATAGAGCAACATGACTTAATATATTTAATAAGTTCTGTCAGATCTGATACTGTTGTTATTATAAGAGATTCCAGAGATTTTTTTAAAGTTTTATGAAGCTAATTTAAAAGACTGCCTGCAACTAACTAATTAGCTTATCCATGAAATCCTAGGACAGGAAAAGAAACGGAAGCATGTTTTCATGAACGTCAAGTACAGTATAACTCACTGGCTTTGACAAAATTAAAGAACAATTATACATGACCGAAGTGACTTGAGTAACAAGTGTGTGGCAAATGCAAAAGAAATATGCTTTTGGGAACAGAGGGAAAAGGAAGCCTGCAGACAGATGATTGATTAGAGGCTGTGGCTCGGCAGCACACACAGCTTTTTGCAGTGACAAGAAGTTTTCTGATGTGCCTACTATATTTTCTAAATTTTTACAGAAAGAAGAAAGAAAACTGAAGCTGCATTTTCCCAGATAAAATAGTAAGTTTCTACCGACTCAAAAATTTGAAAGATTATTAAACTTCCACT
>JAWWLZ010000094.1:3727255-3737772 GCA_035041345.1 Poliocrania exsul | reverse complement strand
GCCAAGTGGGGGTTGGTCTCTTCTCACAGGCAACCAGTAGTAGAACAGGAGGGCACAGTCTTAAGCTCTGCTAGAGGAGGTTTAGGTTAGGCATTAGGAAGAAATTTTTATACAGCAAGTAATCAGGCATTGGAATGGCCTGCCCAGAAAGGTGGATGGATTCTCCATCCCAGGAGGTTCTTAAGATGAGACTGGATGTGGCACTTAGTGCCATGATCTAGCAATCATAGTGGTGCTGGATCAAGGGTTGAACTTGACAATCTTGGAGGTCTCTTCCAAGCCAGCTGATTCTATGATTTAGATGTTTTCTACAGTTTCCTTTTAGTTTCTCAGCTAGCTTTTCTTTCCCTCTTAGTAATATATAAAAACTCTTTTATTCATGTATTTTTGTGAGTTCATATGTAATGATCTCTGTTTAATTCCACCTTTTTTTTCTGTAGTCTATCAGGGTGTCATGTGCGACATAATTCACAAAATACAGTATTTCTTCAAATTTTAAAAGGCATAGAAATAAAAGTACTAAGCATATAAGAATACATTCTAATGTTATTTTATTGTATTGTACTTAATTTGTTTATCAAGTTCAACACAGTTCCACACCAGGTGTTTTCCAGAAATCTTATTTCTTGTTTTAGTATTTCATACCAGAATGACATCCTGTTAGAAGCAATGAGATTTCTGCCTTTCAGTGTTGGAAAGAAATATATAATATATTAAAAAAAAAAGTTAAGCTGGAATATGCTCAGATTTCCTAATTGAGACAATGTAAAGGTCAGTATTGTTGGCTATTTGCATTGTGGTTGTATTAGCAAAAGACCTCCACTGCTTCCTTCTGCCTGGATTTCCCAGTTATGTGAGGTCTCACTACCCACCTACACAACGAATAGTGTATTTCTACCTCTTTTAGTGTTTACATGAGGTAAATGTTCTCTGTTCACTGAAGTCTGGGAAACACATAGTAATTCAAATTGAAGAACAGCAAATATAAAACCAGATCTATTCTACAGATGCTATCTCTCGTTTTCAAGTTTGATTCATAAACTGCTCTTTTTTTAGATATAAATGAGACTGACAGAGCAATGCCAATCTGTCACACTACAGGAGCACAAAAACTAGGCATCTTGCCATCACAACTGTCTTCTTTGCCAGAGGATTGTCCAGAAGAGATATTTGAAAATACATAATATTAAATAGGATTTTAAAAGAAAACAGAGAGAATGTGCTCATGTCTGCAAACCAGACCTAATTCTTTTAACACTGAACTATGAATTCACTTATTGACTAGTGAACAATAGAACAATTAAGGTATTGCAGTAATTTTGTTGGTGTTTTTTAGGATGAAATATCAGCAGATTTTGAATCAGGTGACCTTCTTTAACCCTCATACCCTGCTAAGCCAGGGACAAAGTGAAGAATCAAGGTCATTTTTCAGTCTGTGTTAACTAGAATGTCAATTACTCTTTTGCTCTGCCACAAAGCAGTCACAGAGTGTTAGTGCACAGACTCAGATGTGAGACAGCCTCAAGATTTAGTCTGCTGATGTCAATGTTTGCCTTTCTAATCCTATTGGTAGTCAATATTCTATGCAAGTTTTGATTCACTTTTCAGGTTTTCAATAATTGATTCAAATACAGTCCTTTTTAGTTCCTCTTAAATTGAATTATTTCCTAAATATTTTTGAGGACTTTTGTGCAAATAAAATATGGTTCTTTGCTTTCCTCAGAATCAGAGACCCACAGAATGGTTAAGGCTGGAAGTCACCTTGTCCTACTCTCCACTGCTTAAAGAGGATTGCTTGAAGTAAGTTGTGAAGGATCATGTCCAGATGGCTTTTGAATAGCTCCAGGGATGGAGACTCCAGAACTTCTGTGGGCACCTTGTTCTGGTGTTTAGTCACTCCATAGTGAAAAAGTGTTTTCTGCTCTTCAGATGGAAACTCCTATGTTTTTGTTTTCCCCTTTTGCATTCTGTCTTGTAAATGGAGACCACTGAAAGGAGCCTGGCTCCAACTTTTCCTTCAGATATTTGTACATATTCATGAGATTCCACAAAGCTTTCTCTGCTCTGGGATAAATAGCCCCAGATCCTTCAGTCTTTCCTTACCTGGGAGATATTCCCACCCCTTAAACACCACAGTGTTCTCTGTTCTCTCTAGTAGCTGTGTATCTTTCTTGTACTGGGAAGCTCAGAACTAGATCCCGTACTCCAACTGGAGTCTGAATTCTCCAAGTAATTGTTATCATTAAGTGTATTAATTACACAGAATTTAACTATCCCATCCCCCTTCAAGTGCTGTAATCTACCTAACTGAGTGACTAAATCAGCACTGTCAAAATGGCAGATGGATGTGCTTATAATAAGTTCCATTTTGAAAAGGGTATGTAACCAAAATTACTAGCACAATACAAATTAGAGTAAATATGAGAAAGAGAACGACTGCAGGGATCCAGGCCACAAGGGTACTGAGTGAACAAGAGGCAACAGGCAGCAACCCTCTTGCAAAAAGCTGCAGAATGAAAATCAGTGTGAACAATCTGGAAGCAGACACCATATGCAAGAACCATAGAGCTTTAAGTCCCATAGTATAATTGTACAGGAGTTATAAAAAGCACTGTGGCAATGGTGAATAAGATAAACATCATGTTCCAGCACCTCTTTTTGATCCAGGATGAGAAATGTTACAAATGACTTCAATTAAAGTGATGTTACTTTGACATTTTCCATATCTCATACAGAGGTGCTAAGTTGTATGGACCACTGTATGGTCACTTGTAAGATAAAGTAACACGATGTTTGTGGTTTAGAAATTATATTCCCTAATTTAATGTTCCCACTGAAAACACCCCAGGGCATGTGCCACTCACCTGCTCTCCACTCCTTAGCTCCCTATGGAGGGATAGAGAGGAGAATAGGAGGCACAAATGATGAAGACCACAGGTTGAAATTAGAAAAATTTACTGGAAACAGTGACGGAATAAGAAAATGAACAGTAACAATGATGCTAATAACACAGTGTACAAGATAAATGAATTATTCACATGTGAGTGTTCCATATGCTGAACCTGCACTAACCTAATCACACACTTCAGCAAACCAGAAAAAGAAGCAACACCCCTCTCAAATCATGTGAGGTGGTAGAGAATAATCCCAGGATGGCGGCCACTCTCACTCTAGCTGCTGCAAAAGTTAACCTTGTCCTGGTCAGAACATATACACATAAACATTAGAGTTCCCAGCTAACTCATCTAATCAATATCTACCATTTTTAGTCCATATTTTTTTCACAATGAAGATACTTGTTTTCTGAAATCTCCTTCTAGAACATTTTAATTAAGTTGCAGCATTAAAAGTTAAATCCATTCCCTCTTATTTTATTTGAGGTGGTGATCAAATAGAAATTAATCTGGCTAGTAAACTGAGTTGTGAGGTCAAGTCACTACATGAATATCAAGAAAACTACCTAAAAACTGAGATACTGGCAAATTTTTTTTTTCTAGATTAATTAAATCTTTAAACGTGACCAGGAGTTGATGTGTTTTCTAGAGGAGCTGAGCTGCTACAGACAACTTATTTCTCACACTGCCCTGTATGGCTCTGATTTCTTAGTTCTAATCTAAAACAGCCTTTGACTTACAGACAACCACAGCTACTCTTATAATCTTTAATGGAAGCCAGGAGAGTCAGAAAGACGAATTGTGTATGTTATTACCTTGTTCCAAAACATACCCCACAACATTAAAACCTGCTACCTGGGTATAAAGTTCATTACAGAGAACTGGAGACTATTTTTCATTGCTTTGCAAAATTTTTTACTGTAAGCTGGACTAATGAAAACATACCCCTTAGTCATGGGGATGAAAGGTAAAGACATGTACTTGTTGAAGCAAATAACATTTCTGACCAGGAAGTCTAGGCTTAGTATTGGAGTTACATAAAATGTGTGACTAGAGGCATAGAACAGAGAGACATAAAAGGTCTGTTGTGGGTCACTTCCACCCACATCTAGTCACCCAAAATGTATTATTACAGCTAGTTTTATATCTATATGTATTAAGGCAATCAGTTAACAGCTTTCATGGGTCTATTTTCTCTGTCTGTGTACCCACATCATTCTGAAAGAGGAGGTAGTTGCTGAATTAGAGTATTCGCAGTGTCTCGCAGGAAACTTAAATTAGTTTTGCTACCCAGACACAATCACCCCATTTTATCTCTCCCTTCAGTGTTCACTGACCTCAATAATGAGTACACAGCCATTTATGGACTCCCATAGGCTCTGTTTAAACTTCACAGTGCTACTTAGATACTTGGTCCAAGATGATGCTTCAGGTCAATCTCCTCATTTGTTGAGAAGAAATCTGGATTTTATACAGCCTAACTCTCTTGACAGGTCAGATTTTCCAGGGGGAAAAAAAACTCCCAAAACCAAAAAACCAAAACCACAAACTCAAGAAACTCAAACAAACAAACCCCACCAAACAAAAACAAACAAAAAAGCCTCCCAAACCATAAAGATCCAAACCAAAACTTGACAGATGAGCTAGTAGAAAGATATTCTGCATTATGGGCTAGTCCCTAGTTTGGACAATTTGGAATATAAATAGCTGAGGACCACCACAAAATCTACCGATGTAAGCTGGACTCCATTGGGAAGACTGTTAGAACAAGGTGAAGTCCAGTTTATTGAAAAGCAAAATTTTGGAAGAACAGAAAATGATTGAAGAAAGATTGTGAATTCATCTATTTATATTGCAAAAGTAACATGAAAGATGTAGTATTAGAGTGTATTTTAAAATTGCTGAAATAACAGAAACACAGAAAAGGTCATATGCACCCATGATACCTTTAGGGAATACTCACTAGTTTTCATTAGAAATGCTATTTTCACCAGATGTTTCCTTTGCATGCTTATAATTTTACTTTTGCTTCAGATATGTCATTTCCCATTACATTGTAAATGTAACATGTTCATGTGTATCAGTACTAAAATTCTGGGAAATGGCATTGAAATAATGTGTGCACTCTATAATCCACTATATAAATATAAAATAACATTGAGATTTAACAGGTTTTTCTTAGACTTTTGCATTAATATTATGAATAAGAGTTAGCTGTCATTAAATTATTTAATATTAATACCATGCAATATATAAAATTCAATGGAAATGTCCAATACCTATATGTGAAAGTGCAAAATAAAGTGATTACTGGATAAAAAAGCCCTCAAGCTTATCTTTGAATTTGTTTGTATCTTAGATTATCCACTGGATGACATATTTTCTTTCTTTTTTTTTTTGTTAGTTTCTCACCAAGTATATTTACATTCTATGTCCTGAAACAAGTTAAAGAGAAGGTACAAGGATACATATGTACCAGCTCTTTTCCCATAATTGTGGCAAAAATACTTGAGGTATACCTCTTCAGTGGGGTGGTCCCATGGTGTAATGGAGAGCACTCGAGACTCTGAATTCCAAGGACCTGAGTTCAAGTCTCAGTGGGGACTGTCCCCTGGCAGTTCAATGCCTCCCTGCCATCTGATCCCATCAGATCTTGGATGCCAAGCAGGGTCAGCCCCAGTTAGTACCAGATGCTGTAGACAGTCCCAAGGACTTCACTGTCACTGTCCAAGCTCGCTTGGCCATAGTGGATGGACCTTAGGACTTAAACGATGGGGCCAGTTCTGTGCATGCTGTGCCTCACCTAAAAAATCCACTGTGCAGTCTGGAAGGGCACACCCACATGAGGAGAGCCCTTCCCAAATCTTCGTTTGCAGTCTGGCCATACATAAATGCATAATTCTTGGATGTAATCATCTTAAACAGTCTGACACACCTTTAACAAAAGAAAAAAAATCAGTCTTCCACATTCCATATAGACTTCCTAAGATTTTGAAGGAAAAATATTGAGGTAAGAATAGATTTGTGGTGGCCAGAGGAGGCAGAGACAACTCAGGCAGTAGTTTGATGAGAAGGCTCACTGAAGACTTTCACTTTTTTCTACTCCTGTATATAACATGCCACCACACCATTGGTCAGTAGTTCACCTAACATACATGGAAAGATTCTACTAATTTGAAGGTATTCCACCTTTTACAGGTGGCTCTTGCACCTTAAAGGTGCATTCATCAGTCACCTCAGACATTAGAAGATACACACACACACTGTCATCCGCACAGAAAAGGACACCCCTAGGTAGTGATAACGTAAGAGGAAAAAAGGTAGTTTCTCACTTCTTGAGAGAAAAGAGACTTGTCTTCAGAATTATCTTCCTGTTCTGTGGACAGTGAATACCTGGACACATTACCTGGAGCCAGGAGTCAGAAGACTGATGGCAAGATGTATGACAACCACTTTCTTACCTCTTTGTCCCCCTCAGGAGGCTTTCTTCTCTATCACGACTGTGAATTTCTCTGGATCACTGGTTTTCAGCCTGGATTGGAGGTCGCTTTAGGGCACCTAGCTTTCCCCATGCAATATAAAGGAGATCTGCAAGGATTTTTAGATTGCAAATTCAATCGGCTTGGATTGTGTCCCAAAAATAACTTTTAAAACAACCCTTAGGAGCACCATTTTTATTCCTAAACTTAAAATAGAAAATAATAATTATAGTGTTGCCAGAATATTTCAGCTCACTTAAGTCTAAGAGGAAGCTGATAGTAGGAATCCATTTTTAAAATCAATTTACTTCATTTGTAATTATTGTATGCAGTTTTTTTGGGGTTGTTTTTGTTTCCTTTTTACCAGTTTCTGACCATATCACATAAAGTAATGATTAAAATGTGAAAGCTTTGAAAGAGAAAATGGCTGCCTAAGAAAGATACAGAACAGTTTAGCCAAGTGCTTTGGGCTCTGCCAGGCTCATTTTTCCCCATGCAGTTCTTTCCTTGAGCCTTCCTTCTAAAAACCTGTTCTTCCACAAGTCTGACTATTCTTGTCAGATAGTCTTAAAAAAAATCCTCATCCAAATGGGAAAGGAAAAGGGTCATGGAGGGAACAGGGGATTTAAGTCAGTAATGCAAATAAAATTTGCATGCATATTGCCAGAATTTTTACTCTGCATTCAATGCACCCTTTTAATGTCACAAAAGTGTTGCAAGAAATTGCTATGGCACTGGTAAAATTACGGGGGAAAACTTTTGTTTTTCATCGGTGCAGAACTTTAGACAATAGTTCCAATACTGACACTTTCAGATACTTGAATACTTCCATTGAGTTTAGTTGTGCTGTGTGCATGTGAGAAAGTATTCTCATGCATGTGTTTACAAGATGGGAGGCCTGAGTTTTGAATTCTGACATTCAGAGAAAACGTAATTAACAAAGAACACATTCCCATGAGCTGCCTAACAATTCCTACTAAGTACTGAGTAACTTCAACTCCAGTTAACTTCATTAAAATTTGAAGACAAGTGACATGAAGCAAGATTAATGCTCAGAATACCAGCTAACCTACATTTGTTTTTGACAGTAACAAAAAGAGGATCTGGCAAGACTGCATGTGGTGTACTGTGTTCAGTTCTGAGCTCCTCAGGACAAAACATACAGCTCCTGGAGTGGGTCCAGTGGAGGGCAACGAAGAGGACTGGGGGACTGGAACATCTCTCATATAAGCAAAGGCTTAGAGTTCAGCCTGTTCAGCCTTGAGAAGAGGCGATTGGGAGGGGGCCTCATCAATGTCTATTAGCATCTCAAAGGAAGCCATCAAGAGGATGGAGCTAGGCTCTTCATGGTGATATCAAGCAATAGGACAACAGGCAGAGTGCAGAAACTGAGGCACAGCAAGAACCGCATGAATATGAGGAAGAAATCCTTTACTGTACATCTGACTGTGAACTGGAACAGATTGCCCAAAGAGGTTGTGGAGACTCCCTCAATGGAGATATTCAAGAACCATCCAGATGCAATCATGTACTATGTGCTCTAGGATGACCCTTCTTGAGCAGGGATGAGATAACCCCATCAGTGGTTCCTTCCAATGTTAACTATTCTGTGATTCTGTGACACAGACTGTTGAGCTCCAGATTTGTGTGAAGCCCAAATGAGTATTTAATCCTTTACGACCAGCAGCCTCACTGATTCCAAAGGTCAGTTAAAATACAATTATTTAATAAGGACACGTAGTGGGTAAGGATCATTCTAAAGCTAGTTGATGTTCATGTAGAGAGATTCCAAAGGCAGTTTTAGAAGACTCGTAATTTTCAGAACCTAAAGAGAAAATACCACCCTTGCATATATATCTGAGGTATGGGAAAGTTTAAATGTCTATACATATATGTGTATGTGTGTATGTATTTTTTTTTTGTGTGTGTGAATATAATTATATAGAGATGTACTCATTTATTTTTCCTCACTTTCCCATCATCTATAAGTAAATACATGCAAGGGCTCTGCACTTAAATATTAATAATAGGTTCATAAATCTAATTTGTCCATCTCACAGTATTTTTCAAAATGCAAGCATTACCTAGGGTGAAATCAGATTCTCAAAGTTCTACTTCAGTTTCTAGTCATTTTCAAAATCAGAATAGGTCTATTTGCTATACCCAGTTAGTATCCAAATAAAATTCCGTTTGAACTGCTGAACTCAGAAAATTTATTTTCCAAATCCATTATTATTTCCGTAATTTACACAACAATCAATGGAAGTTCTTTAAATCATTAAAAGTGTGAGAAACTAGCATTAAGCAAATAGGTTAATTAAATGCTCAATGCTATAATCCCCACATTCATGCCCGGATACAGACCTACATATTCACAAAGATTTTGAAAGTAAGAAAATTTTTTCAAAAATTATCATAATATTAAATTTCAGAAACTATGGTTAGTAAAAATACAGAAACAAAAGAGGTGTATGGTGTTGTTGGCTTTAAAAATTACTAGACTCAATCTTAAATAGATATCAGGTAGCAGGTAGTTTCAAAGTTGAAAGACACAATAATGGTACAGTTCCACTTTTATCAGCATGCAAAGAGTAAGGGCATCAACACTCCTGAGGAATGAAGACAGAATAATCTAAATTAAGCATGGACCTAAACACTTCAACTTGACTTCTATTAATCCATGCTTCATGGATTGTGGTCAGAATTGAGTTGTGCAAGAATAGATATTGTACAATGTTGCCACATCCTCATCTCAGTAGCAATCATTTGATTACTCAATTATTCACAAGATTCTTACACACTTTGATTATAGCTCTACAATAGAAGCATTTTGAAGAAGTCCCACAGCTTTGTATCTAAGCAGTTAATGCTTTATTTCCTATAAAAATGTGTGTGATTTTTGAACACATCTTAACAGTAAGATGTATGAATGCTTACACAATTTGAATACCTAAGTGTAATATGAGCTATGTTCAAATTCCCTGCTACATTTGGTATCACTCAGCCTCATGTCTGTTACATTCATTATTTATACATTACAGATATATAAAGCAACTAGTTTTTTATTTAGAAAAAATGTTTTTCTAGGTTTATGGTAAGCTAAAATAAAAGACATGAGACATGACAGAGGAGACAAGTGGTGTGTGGCACTATACCAGTAGTGAAGAACTGCATCTCATTAGTTTGCAGGTAGCTTTAGTCAAATCATAAACGAAGTACAAAATAGTCTGGAACACTCTCAAAGAAGGACTGCTCAGAAAAATGATCAGACAGAGTCCAAGTCTCTTAGAGGCTGTATTTCCTTCTTTGACAAATATTGTATATTTCTGAACATATGTTATCCATTTTGAGACATACTCTTGCCTTTGCCAGAGTAATATTTTTGTTTTTAATAAAATGAATTAAAATAATTGTGCAAACACACAATGCAGGGAAACTCATCAGGTGGTAAGGCTCTTGTCTAGGACTGTGGAAAATATCTTCCCTTTAGCGCAAAATTTTCCTGCACACAAAAATTTTATTTAGAAGCTTTCTTCATGCAGAAGCATCAGCCAGGAATATTGCAGATGTCCTACCTCACCTTTTAAGTGGCCTGACATTTTAAGTTCTCTGCACAATAAAAAGCATTTGTAGATTTGTTAGGTTTATGCAGCTAGAAGTGATAACTCTAGTGAAAACATTTTGGTATGATGGTTGCCAACTGAAGAAATGAGGTTTGTCTCCAAAGCACACATTTACTCCAAGGGATGGGTGGTAATGAAGCAACTTATTCAGGAGAATCAGACTTTTATAGGGTTGGGTAGGCAAGGATCTGGAAAGTGGGAGGCAATATAAAAGAGATTGGGTAAGAGCAGGGGAGGAGTGATATCCAGGGAGAAGAACAACCAATAGGGGGATAATCATCAAACAACCAGTAGAGGGGCAGGGTTCAGGGCAGAGGCAGGGAAATAAGCTAGGGGCTTACGAGAAGGAGAAGATAACTAAGAGAAAATAAGTACAGGAATCGATTTTGAAAAGAGAATCATAGAATCATAGAATTGATTGGGTTGGAAAAGACCTCTGAGACCATCAGATCCAACCCTTGGTCCAACTCCAGTCCATTTACTAGATCATGGCACTCAGCGCCACGTCTAATCTGCATTTA
>JAWWLZ010000094.1:3715706-3727114 GCA_035041345.1 Poliocrania exsul | reverse complement strand
TTTTTTTTTTTATAATTTTTTTTTTTTTTTTTTTTTTTTTTTTTGCCCAGAGGGGTTTGTGTCAGTAGTGAACCCTTGAAGAAAACCACATTATTCCTTTTACTTGCAGTAGCATCTCTGGAGACCTTGTGTGTCATAGTACCTTGCTCTAGCATTTTAAGAGTTGGAGAAATGTTCCTTCAGCTTTGTAGATAGAGACCCCCATGGATACAATTTGATTTATAATTAGTAGCTGCAATGTTCAGTCACCATTACCCAGTGCAATTCTATCCTAGTTACAGTCTGCTCTGACTTTTAGATTCACTTCAAGTCAAGGATCCTCTCTCTCCCATACATTCTATTTTAGTGAAAATGCTTCAACTTTTGCCCACAGTGCACAAATGCCACTAAGAAATGTTTTTGAGTTTCAAGATAAGTGCAACCCACTTGGGAAAAAAAAAGAAAGAAAAAAGAAGAGAGAGAAAGAGAGAAAGGTGCAATTTTCACACTGATTCCAGCTCTAACCCAGTGTTAAATGAGAAGTTTAGACACGATGCTGACATTCAAGGGGAAATTCAAACCTTATTATATATAGGCAGTTGAAGAATAATTTCAACCTGAGGCCCACACTCTTAATAGGATTATAGGTAAAAATTGAGCAAGGATAAATTTGTACAAACCAAACACATTTTAAAGAAAAATCTTGTGGTTTATGTTCCATGCTTAATTTTAAAGCAAATATCTAGAAGTATTCTCTTTGTTTCTTCAGTCATACTTGTTAAACTTATTTTCTCTTTCTGCTTTCTTTCCTTTCTAATGCTATATGTATTAGAGTCAAATATGTGTCATATTAATCAGGGAAGAATGTTAAAAAAATTTAAAAGTGGAAAGGAAAATATGTGAAATATTTGAGACACAGTTCTGTACTATTAAGATTAAACACAACTAAAGAGAGAAACATATTTTTTTCTTTAACTGAGGTCAGAATGAAAAAACAGTTTCCAAGCTCTTTTAGGACATTTTACTCTAAGAAATTTTCTATTTTAAGAGAAGAATGTTATGCCTCAAGTTCCAGGCTCAATTAAAATGATTTTCATTCTTTTCTGTGAAATTATATTTAATCTCTGTGACACTGTGCTGACCTGTACAGAGAAAGACAGCAAAGCTACCTCTTAGCTGCAGCATCTATTCCTCAGTATTTCTCTCAGTATTAGAAGGAGGAACTTTAGGAGGAAAATAAGTCCAAAATATAACTTTATCCAAGGGAATATTTTAGCTGATATTGTTATGGATATTATCCCATAAATAATAGCTCTCTGAATAAAATCCAGGTTTATGAATGTCTTCAGTGAAGTCAATATTACAATGGTTTGAGGAAGTTTGGAATTATAATGGATATCTAAAAGTATCTCTGTTTGAGAAACTTCGGGCTAATCCAGTTTTATGGAAAAGAGTGGCCACTCTGTAAATAATCCATAGGATTCAGCACAGGAAAGATCCTCCTGGGCCATTCTTCTGTCTCCTACTGTTTCCAACAGAGTATTATAAAACTCAATGTTCTGACATTTTGCAGTGCAAACTTTCTTCTACTGTACTGAGAAAATTCATAGGCAGATACATGTTTGCGTGTGTGCCACCTAAGCCCTGCTCTGTTAGTCTCCTCTCAGATAGTACCTTTCTGTTCCCTTGACATTCATTCCTGTCCCCAATTTTTCAGTGAAGCTATTACTTAATAGTACAAGAATGTGTCCATGATCATTATTAAAAATATTTTAAATAGGCTTCACCAGTTTCTTGTGTTGTGATTTTAATAGCTTTCATAACTTCACAGAGAATGTGTCATTCAAATTATTCTAGTATCACATCAACAGTCTTCACATCAGCATACTAAGGGTCCACAGTAATTCTGCAACTTATTACAGCTTCTTTTTTTTGTCTGATTGGATTAAAATTTATTGTAAAAATATTGGTAGCTAGAAACCTTTCTTTGCACTTGCTGTTATAGACTTTAATTCTGTTTATCCTTTTGGATCCAGTCTTTAAGGTAATCCAAACATTCTTATGTTCTATTAAAATGGCTATCTCAACCTTCAGCATTGAGACTCACCACTGAGAAGCTTCTTTGAGCAAATATCTGCTATTTCAGCATCGCTGCTTAGGTAAGTTATTTCCAGGTCATCTACTAAAGCCCATTTTTCCAATTTCATTGACAATTTTCCTTGTGATGTTATTTTAAATGCTTAACCAAACCTAAGTAGCTTATATTGACTGAAATCCTGTTGTCTATAAGACAAAACATCAAAACAAAGTATCAGGTTAATATAGCACAATTTTGCTACATAATTTATGTAACAGTTTACCTTCCCTTCTCCCCCAAAGTCCTTAACCAACTTTTCTTCAAGATTTGCATAAAAGTTTCAAAGAGTTTTGAGATCAGGCTAACGGCCTTCTGTCTCTCTGGATCTTTTCTTTCTCTTCTCTTAACCACAAACATTTCATGGCCTTTTCCAGGTGCATTATTCTGTCTGCTTAGCTTAGTCTAAACAATTTGTAATTTGACAGTCATATGGTACTTACTCAAGATCCAGGGTTGTAGCTTTAAATGTGCTCATCCCTGAATGCAATAAATCCCTTGAGATTTTCTTCTAATTTTCTTCTAATTCAGTCACAGTAACTCCCTTTATTTTCTCTTTTCCATTCTGTCATGTTACTAAAAAGCTAAAACAATTTTAATTTAATTTATATAAATACAGTTATATAAATATATATTTTTATTTTATATTTAACTCAGGCATTTTTAACACAGTTTCTTAGTTTTTTAGAATGAATTACTAATCTCTACCATGTCTTTCCCACATAACACCATTTGCCTGAAGAAGACGTTACTTTTGTATGTATATGTTTTCAAAACATGTATGAGCTCCACTTTCTCAATTCTTTCCTCCAAGTCTTGAATTTTGACACATGACCTTCTTTTCTGCTTTTTTTTTCCTCAATGTTTTTTATTGGCTCTTTTCTGTATTAAAAAACTTCGTGTGCCACTTATGCCAAGAGATTAATCTTCTGAAGTGCTCTAGACTCCTTTTCTACACTTCCTGGTTTTCTTGCTTGGGAGACAGATGGAATGTATTTTTGCAATGTCAGTTTAAATAAATGATTACTTAATTTTACATCCAAATAGATACTCATTACTTATGATTAGAACTAATGCTACGAAGTAGAACAATAATAATGAGTTTTGGATGGGTAAGCCACTGTGCTGCTAGAAAGTTATGACCTCACCATTTCTGAAACTTGCTGGGATGAATTCCATGAGTGGAATGTGACTATCAATGGCTATAGGCTGTTCAGAAGAGGGGTTGTCCTATACATCAAGAGGTGGACTGAGTGTGAAGAGGTGCCTCTGAAGAATAGCAGATTGAAAGCCTGTGGTTAAGAATCCAAGACTGACATAATAAAGAGAACCTTCTAGCTGGTATCTACTACCAGTCACCTGATCAAGGGGACCATATTGCTGAAGCCTTCTTGCTTCAGCTACAGGATGCACTATGTTGACAGTCTCTTGTCTTGCTGGGGGGTTTCAATCTTGCTGACATCTGCTGGGAAACTAACACAGTGAGATGTAGGCAATCCAAGAGGCTCCCAGAGAGAGCAGAACAGAGCTGACAGTCTTTAAGGAAGTTTTCCATAGAACACAAGAGCTAGCAATCCCCAGGAGCAAGAAATCAGGCAAGGAAGACAAGATCAGTGTCTCTGAGTAAGTAACTTCTCATCACACTAAAGGAAAAAAAAGAGAACACACTAGCAGTAGAAACAATGGCAGGTAATGTGGAAAAACATGAATGAAGGTCAGTTGTGTAGGAATGGGGTGAAGGTGATCAAGGCAGACCTGGAGCTGAACTTGGCAAGGGATGCAAAGAATAACAAGAAGGACTTCTTAACATGTATGTTAACCAGAAAAGAAAGGTCAAAGAAGCTGTATACACCCTGATAAATAATGCTGAAAAACTGATAAAATGGACAAGGAGAGGGCTGAGGTACACAACAACTATTTTTGTGTCAGTCTTTGATGGCAACCTCTCTTCCCAAACCTGTCAAGTGGATGGACATCAGGATGAAGACTGGGCAAGCAAAGTGCCTCCCACTGTATGTAAAGATCAGGTTCATGACTTCCTGAGAATGAGAACACGTGTCTGTGGGACCTGATGAAATGCATCACAAAGGGTTATTTAATATCTTCATTAATATAGAACATACAGAAAGAGATTGCGTGCACCCTTAGCAAATTTGCAGATGACACCAAGCTGAGTGCTGCAACTGGCACTCCTGAAGGACAGGATGCCATCCAGAGGGACCTGGACAAGCTCAAGAAGTGGGCCCATGGTAATCTCATGAGGTGTAACAAGACCAAGTGCAAGGTGCTGCACCTGGGTCAGGGCAAATCCCAGCAAAAAACCAGGCTGGGGAATGAACATTACATGAGGAAACAGTTTCAAATTGAAAAAGTAGGTTTAGATTACCTAATTTGGGAAGAAATTCTTTACTGTGATGATGTTGAGACACTAGCACATATTGCCCAGAGAAGTTGTGGATGCACCATCCCTGGAGGTGTTCAAGGCCAAATTGAATGGGGCTCTGAGCATCTTGTTCAAGTGGAAGGTGTCCTTATCCATGGCAAGGAGGCTGGAACTAGATGATTTTTAAGACCTCTTCCAACTCAACCATTCTATGATTCTGTGAACTTAAACTAGTATTAAATTTATGATCATTTATCTCACTCCCCTCAACTGGTAGCACTGTAATTAAAAATACTGATCAGCTTGTGTTTATTTTGTTGACTAAAAAACCTTACTTGAAGAAGGTATTTTTTTGAATTTTGGTGATTGTACATCATCAAAAAGTAAGCTGTGATTAAAAGACAGCACTCAGCATTCACTGATAGAGTAAAAATTATCAATACTTAGTAAAGGACAGATTGTAAGTGAAATCAATGGTGGTCTCTGATTAGCCATCAGTCGGTAAGTCTTTGAAATCAATAAATCATTTCTTGAACAAGTCAGTTTAATAGGAAATACCATTCTCAGTAACACTAAAATATTACTTAGAAAACAATACTTAGAATCTTGTCAGGCTATTTATTGACAAGAACAAACCTTGGCAACACTCTAAACATCTTGAGAAAGCAAGAGCATTATGACATCCTGTAATTTTAAAATAGTGATTTTGTCCCAGCTAACCTCAAGGAGATGTACAGAACAAAAGTAAGCAAGCATGTACCTGCAGAGTCTATGGCTGCTACATGAGATGGCACAGCAAAACTATGGATAAATTAGGTATCAGTCTGGAAAACGTGGGGTAGTTTGGTCTCATTAGGCCTCAGTTTTAGTAGGCCTTGGTAGGTGCAACTGACTTAAGCAACCAAAGAAATATTTCATACCAAATGACACAAACTGGGATATAAAAGCAAGGGGGAGGAGTTATCTTTCTTCTCTTCATGGCAATGGTCCTGAGAAGACCTGCTGTGACTGTTCTGAGATAACTAGGCCCCACTGCCGATTACAGCTATGTTATCTCAGGGAAGTAAATATTTTATTATTAGCTCTTCCCTTTTCCTTGCCAGTTGTCTCTCAGGAGGAGTCTCTTGGAGTGTTTTGTGGGGCTGGAGTGGTTCAATTTATGCATTTGGTAGAGAGGTGGAGAGTTGTTGTTAACTTTTGCCTTTGTGGGTATGTGTCATATTGCATTTTGCTTTTAATTTTCCCCTTTTCTGTGTAAATACGTAAGCATTGCCATTTTACATTTCAGTTGCAATTTTTTCCCCCTCACTTTCCCTTGGTGGCAGGGGGGAGGGGAGACTCTCCATTTCTGTGGTGAATGCTTGGAATTTTGCCAAGGTCGACCCACAACACATGTAAATTAGAAACCAATAAATATAAGGGACACATAAATTAAGTAGCTATTACATTTTCACCTAAAATCAGCATTAAAAAGATGTTTTGAGATTTGTAAGGGGTGGGTGGTTGGGTTTGAATTTGATAATCCAAATAGTTTCAAAATATATAACTTCAAAACTTTTGAATGTTTGGGGAATAGAATGTAATAGCAGAGAGGAGTCTAAAAGTACTCTTTGGGGACCCAGAGTTTGGACATGATCCTTTGGTTCTTCAAAGGCACTAAATTAACAAGGCACATAAACCCCAGAATTTACATCACATGTATCACCAGGAGCTGCAATGGGAAACACAATATGCATTATGGAACCACACAGTGAGAGGTAAACTTCTTGACAGCATACTATATATTAAAATAAACACATACATTCTGTATAAGTGATTTATAAAAGAAAAGTAACTGCACTATCCCTGGGTTTTTACAGCAGTGCTATCCTGGTAAAGGAGGGAATCAACCTACACCTGTAGGGAGTTGAACTAAATAAGTTAATAGGGTTTTTCCAAATGATAATCTCATGGTCATATTCAGTCCTGGTGTGAAGAGTAGTAAGCCACTCATTAAACATAAAACAATTGTGATAAAATGTGAGGGCAAAAATAATTCTTAGAAGCTCCAAATCTTTTGGTATGAGAGGATGCAAAAAGCACATCACAGACTAACATGAATCAATGGAAGGACATGAACTGGTAGCAAGGAAATCAATTAACACAATCACAGAAAATAAGCACTGTCTCTTCAGATGAACTTATCCTAAATAATTAATGGATTTTTGGTAATCTGTTATATTGGCAGAACTCTAAGGAAATTTCATACCTGAATAGCTATGAAGCTAAATTTAGGGGTTTTTTTCCAAAATATGCATTCATGTCATATTTTGGTTTTGCAATGCCACTGAGTACAGAGCTTGTGTATAATTAACTGCAGTTCATATAAAAAGCACCAAGAAACAAAGAGGGGAAATTTGGTTTATTACTTTTTACAGTCTGATTGATTTCCCCCTGACCATTATGACCTCTGTTGATTTCCAGAACTTTCACTGCTGTTTTGCTACTCAAAAGTATTGTGGTAGGAATCCAGAAAACAGTATCTCTTAATAGACACACAGTAGTTATAAGTGACAAAATTTTAAATCTTTTAGAGCAAGTTACATCTGGCATGCTTCTGCTATCACATAACTATAACCTACAGTACCCTGTATATTACCAAACCTATGACAGATGAAACTCACACCTTACAATGTGAAAAAAAAACATAAACATATCACTGATTGGAAACAGTGACTCTATAGGTAAAAGAACTATGTTTTAAAGTTGAATGGAAATTCTTTTTCAAGTATATTTTTTCCCTGATTGAATGAGGAATTTCACTTTTGGCTCTATTTCTCCTATTTTTTTTTTTTTTAATTTGCCTTCATATGATGTCTCAGAGCCTTTTGATTTTTTTCATTTTTATAGATCTTTAGAAGTAATTGTAATTGTAGTAAAAATGCAGACTTTAAGTTCAATGTTTTTACATGTCAACCTCTACCCCATATCAATAGCTCAAATTCTTTTTGCTGTTTAGACTCTTTTCAAGGTAGAAGGCCTGCAGAATGAGACACAAACATAAGCCAACAACCTTGGGATCTAAGAACACTGGAAAACCTCCAAGCCCTATGTGTGCTGAGGAAGACAAAATGATGAAGAGAGGGTCCCACTGACCCCTGACTGAAATCCTGAGGAGGCATGACCAGGGGCAGGATGAGGCTGGACCAAGAGATGTGTGAACTGGGGATTGGGTAGACAATATTATAAAAACCATGGAAATCAGTGTTCAAGGGGACATGTCATCATGTATTCCTAAAAGCCCTAAGCCTAGACATTAAAGAATGTACCTTTTTATCTTATCCCACACCAACTTGGCTCGGAGTCCATTTTTGGGGTGTCTCAAGGCATCAGTGGAAAAAATCCATAAATGATATTTTAGCTATTGGCACCCAGATACCAAAATATTTATTAACTCTCCCCACCCAAACCTCCAACCACATAGGAGAATATTTAATAAAAATTGAAATGGGAAACTATTGCCATTGAACATTTATTTCTCTTCAGGAAACAGTATTACCCTGACCATTTTTTTGCAACATGTTCAAATGTACTTGAGTGCAGTTTCTATAAAGAATCCAAATGAAATTTCTTTCCTGGTCCTCATTACCATACTGGATGGCAATTCTGTATGTCCTACAAGCTAAATCCTTAAAAAGCTGAATAACTTTACTCACCAGGATAGAACAGATTTTCAAGTCCAAGTCATCTTGATTTTTGAATTGCCTCAGATATGACTAAAGGTACACTCAGGTTGTTGTTGCCGGGAGATGACTTGCACATCAAAATGTCTCAGGAGAACCAAACAGATAAGCCATTGCAATTTCTAAGAGGACAAACAGTATATATTCTTGCTAGCTCACATTCAGAAAAATGTAACCACTAAATATCACTGGGAAAAAAAAAGGAAGCATAAATGTGTGCAAGATTTATATCAAACCTAAATGAAAATCCTTGAATTTTAACACATTATAAATATTGAAAATAATTTCTGACAACAGGAAAATATTGGACCCTTCACTGAACCAGTTTACCCGGTTAATACTTCAGCACACACGTGTCATTAACAGAAGGACATTAGGACAGCAGGGTTTTTTCTATCTTTGGTGTCAACTACCAACTATGAACTCCACTGAGTACCAACAGCATACCTAACCAAAAGTATACACAACCCTGAAAATCTCTTATCATGCCTTTAGCACTATGTATCTCTCCATCTTCACTGTCTAAACTGCAGAAGGGGCCTGCAAAAGTGAGTTTGTGCATGTCTCCAGAGCTTCAGGTATTCTCTTTAATTGATGCATTAACATTTCAGACTAAGGTTTAATATTTCATTCCCTGCACAGACTTCTGTCAGCATATCCCACATGATTATCCATTCATAGAAGAGGAAGATGTAAAGGAGGACACAAAAGCAAATGAGAAGTTCACTCACTTCAATCTGTCTCTGCAATCATTGACTTTAATGTAGAATCATACCTCTGATTATTTTGATAAATCTACTTTACTTTACGGAATTATAACCATAGCAACATTATCACTCTACATAACAGTGAAAAAAAAATCCATTTTCATGCCTATAAGGGTTAAGAATAGTGACAAAATGGTGAGAAAGGCCAGTTTTGCTCAGCTTTGACCTTACACAGTCTAGCAGACATGTGGAAATGTATATAGTCATTCATTATCATTAGAGTTTTGTTCATAATTAAAATCACTGAAGTTTTAAAACTAGGACTATACTCATGACAATTACAGTAGCAACTGATCTGCACAATAAAGTGTGTGTGAATGATATTTATTTTGCTCTTTATTATTGGGATGATGAATTGTTGTTTTTTTCCCCTAGAACAATGTTATTAGTGCTAGAATTTTGTGAAGTACTCAGTCTGTTCCCCTTTTAAGCAGCATTCATTCCATGAAATACAGCAGTTGAAATCTGGATAGCACTGAAGCCAATGACTTTGGATATTTATTTTAATATGATTCAAATATCATTCAGTATCACTTAATAGACTAACATTAGATTTTTCTACTCTGAAAATCATTGAGTTAATTGCACTTCTATTTTTTGCTGTCACTAACAGTGGATTTTCTAATGCAAAGAGACACTGAAGTTATCTTCCCAAGGCTGTCAGACACTGAAATGGTTAATGGCTTAAACACTGTTAGGATCCAGCAGATTCTACCTCTCCTTGACCTGTGAGAGGATAAGTGAATGCCATTGTCAAATTATCCCAGGTGCAGAAGGGTGGTCATACCTGAACCTGAAACTGGATTTCCAGATAAGGGAATATGTTGATTAGAGACAAGTCCTTCCAGATGGAATAATTCTTCTTACCATGCCAATGTCCTCCCATACATGATGACTCTGCTGTAAATATCCCTCTGGGAAACCTTGAAAACATTTCACAGTTAGTCTGGGCTACTCATCTCAGATGGTGGACCATGCTGGACCATGATTGATGCTGTCATGATAGGCAGCTGTAATGTCTTAGGAGGTGTCAGAGACTAGTGACATTGCCCTAGTTCAGCAGCCAGGACCAGTTTATCTCGGTGTATTCTACACCCTCTATTCATTTCCCAAGAAGTGTTAACGATAGACTATTTGCAGCATCTGCCCAGGGCACACCCAACTCCTCAGGCTGTGAGCTGGGTGTGAGACACCTGTGCAATAAGAGCTGTGATAAATCCCCTCCAGGAAGTCATTAGTACCTTCACACCCAGCCTGAGGGAATGTGTCTGCTAATGGGCCAGCAACAATTCCACTCTCACAGAGTCAGATGACCCATTGTGTAACTCCCCACCCTGGGGGAGGTACTAGGTGTTCCCACTTGGACCTGAGGGTATATAATATTGGCGTTTGAAGAACTTGGGGAACCTCTCATTGGATCCAGAGGAGGACCAGGACTTCGACAGGAGGAGACCACCACTCTCAACCAGACTGTGACCACCACTCTTCACCAGAATGCAACTATCATCTGCACCAACAGTTTTTTCCCTTCCTTTTACTTTGGACTCAGGGGAACTATGTGGGGCTCAGCACAGGAGCCAACGAACAGAATTGTGTTTGTGCCCTCGGTGCTGGGTTGTGCTTCTGGGTTTTGTGGGTTAAAACCAATTTATCTTTGTGCCATTGCATTTATTGTAATATTGTTATTAAATTGTAATTCTGATTTATAATCTCAACTCTGTGTTGAGTTTGTTTCTCCTGCCAGTTTACCTTTAAACCAGCACAGACATGTATAATGATACCTTCCATTGTAAAACTCCCTGCCCCAGGGGAGACTCAAGGCATTCCTACCTGAGTCTGAAGTGTACAATAGCTCAAGAAATCTTTGAGTTTGGTTGTGGGGCTTCCCCCACCCCCAACAGATCAAGACCATCACTTCAATCAACAGACATCAAAGATGCAACTACCAAGTTTCATCGTTGGATCAAGCAGGTGGTGACAGTATTTATCTTCCTACTTTTATCCTTTGTCTTCCTTTCCTTATACATTTTCTTAGATGTTATTTCTATGCTTTAGTATTGCTGTACTACTATAGATGTTAACAACCAAAACAGCTATGCATTTTTTTTCCTTTGAAACAAAACTGCACTAAAAGAAAAAAAACACTGATCAGTTAGTGTTGTTTGACTCTAATCCAACCCAAGGGACTTATTGACAAGAATCTGGGTTACCCTCCCTGTCTGGGGAAGGTCATAACAAAAGATAATAAGGAAGGAAGAGAATTACCGTGGTATCATTGAGTTACCACTGGCAGTCCAAACACAGTTGTGTGACTGTCATGTTTTATTCTATTCCAGCATTGGTTTTTAACTGATCATGTATTTCACATCTGGTAGGAAGACCTGGATTGAACCTCCTATACATTAGGCTTCACCCACTGCTAT
>JAWWLZ010000094.1:3682707-3694213 GCA_035041345.1 Poliocrania exsul | reverse complement strand
AAAACAAACTTTCAAACTAAATGTTCTGTATCATGGTGACATGACAAATGTGGACATTAATTAAAGATCAGCAGAATCCAACAGAGAAGTATGCCCTCCCTCTGCTTGACCTAAGGTAGTAACAATGTTCACTTAACTAGAGCTGACAGATTTTCTTGTGTTAGTCTTGAATCACTAAAGTTACCACCCTCAGTATGAATAACAGTAACTACATGTGTGACATCATACAAAGAAGACGAGGCACAATTAACCACTCCTTATGTTTGCTGTCTTCTCCCCAGTAGTTTTTCTTCTATGATAATAAGGTTCAGGCAGACAGATCAGATACACACTTTGATTCTGAATCCTTCATACACACACAAGCCTTTAAAATCCTCCGAGGTCTTCAGATTTTGAGTGTTGCTGCATCAAAACTTACACATTTGGACACCGTCAGTTAAAAGCAAGATGCCCAAAATACGTTATAATTTTTTCAGTAAATTAACAGATTACATTTCTGTCCTCCTCATCCTTTTAGTTGTCTAAGTAATTAAAAAATAATTCATCCTTTTAGTTGTCTAAGTAATTAAAAAATAATTCATTAATAAGAACAAAGTGGAAGTTAAAGAGTGAACCATCAAAGTCCAGCTCTACAAAGATATTGGAGATCACTGGGTTTCTGTATGTAGATTGCATAAAGACCCGGCCTTCAATAACATTTTGCTACCTACTACATGAAATCCCATGGAAAAGTCCTCTGTTAGACCTCAGCTTTAATAAATCAAGAGACAAGGAAACCTTTGGTAAGTAGAACTTTTATTAAAGTTTCAGGTAGGAAAATTTGTCTCCATTAGCATATTATGTTCTTCATATTTTTGATGTAAACTTCCCAGGGACTCAAACATCGCTTCAAGAACCTGATGAACTGCCAGTATGCCTGAGAAAACAGTGTTTCAACGTATTTTAAGTGTAGCCTCTACCCATGTCTAACGTTCTTTATTGTCCCACAGTAGTGTAGCCCTAATAAATAAATGAAAAGCAGTCACCAAATCTCCAGACGTTTATGGTCAAAGGTGATCCATAGAATTTAATAACAAATATGTAATTTCAGCAACATACACATCTTAGTTTTTCAGTATTGGTTTTGAAGCCTTGACAAATTCTGCAGTAGGTCTAAGATGAAAATGGAAGACAAATAGAATTAAACCAAATCATAAAAGAATTATCAAGAGTCTGTAAAGTGAAGTGTAGTAGTAGTATCAGCCACATTGCAACACTAAGTGACACAACTAAGTGGTCTCCAACAAATCATAAATTGGTAACTGTCAATACAGCAATGAAATAAGGTAAACTCCACCATCCAGTTTATTCATCAAGTCAACAAGCAATCAGAGATTTTTTTTTCCCTCTGCCTCATTATGGACCTAATGTCATATGATTTTCCTCAGTAGTATTCTTCAAAGCTCTTTGCTTTTTTCACAGCACAACATACAAAACTCATTTGATAGAAGAGAAGTGTAGGTAATGTAAAATTGGAAAAAAGGATAAAGTCTTTCAGGATTATTTCTTCATTTTGGGCTTGGGTTTGGTGGGGTTTATGTGTGCTTTTTTTCCCCCCTTGGAATTTTTTCTTCATTGCAATAAATAACATTTCATTTAAATTTTTTAAGTACCTCAAATCCCTTTGTTGACCCACAAGCCAAGGCAGCAGTCTCACAAGTTCAAGGTCGTAAGTCCAAAGATTATAAACATGGAGCAGAATTCATGAGAAAGGCTTAAACTCATGACACCTGCTTTATGAATGCAGATTGGATGTCAGTACCCCTTTGATAAGTGGAAATGGATATTGCATAAGATTTTTTAAAATATACATTTTTAAACTTCCTCCTTTTCTCTTCTGCCCATTCAAAAGCATCAATTAATATGTTCAGTCTAGAGAAGTGTATAATTGTCAACCTCTCAAAGGAGGAACAACAAATTATACAGTTAGGTGGACTGGAATTGTGGTTCCTAGACCACGGATGACTCTAAATTGAGCTGCAATGCCATATTGAAGCATCACAAAGGGTCTTCATTGTTATATTTTATTACAGGAAATTACATCAATATTATCTGGCTTGGGTATTCTGTAATAAAAACATATTCCTTGCCATAGTAATATAGAAATTCTACTTTTCATCGTATTTTTTGAGTTTTTCATGTTGCTCTTAAGCAGTTCTTTCAATTGAATGTATCCATTTTCTCTTCCTAGCGTTTTTGTTTCAAATTACAGGAAAACAAGAAAAGGTGTAAACTGATGATTTTAGATCTTTATTTTAAAAAAACAGATACTCTCATTCAGTGTTCTTAACTCTTCCTGAGAATGTATGCACATTCCAAGCCTTTAATTTTATTTATTTATTATTTTTAATACTCTAAATTATTAGGTCTTTAGAGATTTCCTTGGAAGCAAAAATGAAATAGTGTACCATATCTGCATGTTTTGGTGCAACATTACATAGGAAATTAAAACATTCCTTTTGTTGTTGGAATTGGCTGATATACAGACAGCATTTTTCTTGGTCTGGAACTCTGATGTCAATATGAGTTAAAATATCCTTTCCATTTCCCTGATCACTGATGCTTCTGCACATCTCCTTATAAAGGTTTTGCTTATGCTTAGTAAATGAAGAAAAGAATTAGCGGTGCTCCTCTCATTTCCTGTCTTCCCACAGATGGTGATAAATTCAAATTCAGACTCCATTAAACCTGAGTGGAGAAACCCAGCAGGTGGCTACACTAATGGAAAATCCTGGCCTTGGAATAATGGGAATTGCAACCGACAGCTCTTCTACACCACAAAAAAGATGATGTATTCCTATTGACAGTGTTGCATTTGAATCCAGAAGGCTGATCTGGTAGTTCAGGCCAGGCACAAGGGAAGCAGAAAGCCCCATGGGTATCTTTCTTTCTATCTACACCACTTTAACTTCTGTCATCTAAACCTTCTATTACAATTCATTGTGAAAAACATATAAGTTGGAGGGAGAGGAGAAAAAAAATCCCAAGCTTCTACATTTGGCCTACAGGCATACATTTGTTCTTTTTTTTTCTTGGTTAAAGGACAAATAAAGGTTGACACACAACAGCATTTCCAGCCACTTCCATATTTTTAATGCTGACATTCTTAGCCCAAGTGCTTTTAGTGATTCCAGACATGCCCATCTGAGAGAGTTTTTGCTAAAAAGATGCACAGACTGCCCTGAAGGTGTAATGCCTGATGTTCCGCTACAATTTGTGAAGGAATAGTGTGTTCCTGGTCCTTTTTCCCTATAGGATTTTTTCCTCTTTGTTTAGATCCAGGAACTATGTCAGTAGCAGTTCTGTGAAACTCATTTGGAAAGTGATTGGACAGACTTAAAGACTGAACATGCGATTTAAACTACATTTCAGAATATGAGGATATTTTTCTATGTGTTTTAATGCCCTGTCAGCAATTTTTATGTGCAATATATTCTGGTCCTTTTTCTTAGAATATACATTTTCCAGAGTTTTTATACACTGAGTTAGTTGTCAAACCAAGGAAATTTTAAAGTGCCTGTACTTTTGCATTATTGATCACAAGATTCTTTGTGTTACATTTATTTCCTCGCAGAACTCAGATTTGTATCTAATTAAAATATGTATAGTAACAGTTTTAAGAGGTCATAGAATGAATGTCTCTAGTCTAAACAATTCTAAGTCTAAATCATAAAGATTATTCTGAGTACTATTAGAGGCAACCTCAAAATACTCTACTGTATATCTCTCTTGAAAATCAATAATTTCTGCAATATACTACTTAGAGTTTTCTCAACAGTGTATTTGGAACACATAATTTGCAGAAAATGTAGCATTAACACAGACTTTAGAAATGCCATAATGCATTTCAAGTATTGTTTCTTTACTGTTATTTCCAAAGCCGGTTTCCTGCTTTTAGAACTCTTTTTTAAAATTTTATTTTCACTAGTATATAAAATACAAACAGAAAAAGACGCCCTTTTTTGCTACTTTCTTTTGTTTTATTTTATTGTCTTGAGATTTTTTTTGCCTTCTCTAGACTCCTCTTGTTAACAAAATATATTTTTGACTTGTTTGTCTAAACATTTCCTTTACTTGTTCTGAATTTAGACCCAGATAGCATATTGACTAGGCCAATATTAAAAACAAAATGTACTTTTCATTGCTTAAAAAACACTTTATAAAAAATTGCTTTTTTATCTAAACTACTAACTTCTCATATCTTAATATCTGATTATAATACTCCAGAATTGTGCTTTTCCTTATAGGTATTTCTTTCAATGTCTTCACAGTTCATTTCACTATGCCTTTTCCACAAAAATAATTATCATAATACTGACTTCTAGGTGGAAAGTTCCTTCAGGTGTTGGTTTGCTGGCTCCTATAGTACAAATATTTCTTACTTGACACTTACTTACATGTATTTCCCAACATTTATGTCAGGGTTTAACACAGAAAAGGTATCAGTAAAATACATAACACGTGAAATCAATATGTTTAATATTAATATATCATAAGATTTCATGCATGAGACAATCATTAACAATTCCTGCTTAGAATACACCATTTCTACCCCACATGCAGCCCTAGCACTTTAGCTAGATTCAAGTATTTCAGTCCTTTGGAAATTAAACATTCTGCAGTAAGGGCAGACTAGAAGAAATCAAATTTGAGCCAATGGCCCCACATCACAGGAAATTTCGAGGCTAATCTAAACTTTGTCCTCAGAAATATTGCCAGTAGAACCACAGGGTTTTCAAAGAAAGCCCTTTTCATGTTAAACCTTCTGGAGGCCCCAGTCCTGGAAAAGACTTGCTGTCAATCTTCTCATTCACAATCAGTGAACTTGCAACTGTAATCTAATGGTGCTTTGCCATTTTAACATAGTTCTAATACTAAACTATCTCTGCCACATGGAAATAGAACTTTATTTCAAGGCTTAGTAATTCTAACATAACCAAATTCCCAGTGCATCTTGTAATGCCTTTGCTGAAAAAAAAAGAAAATACACAAAGGTATATCCTCTTCCATAGAGGCACCCCTCTTTTCCTTAGCGCCTTAAATAAAAACAGATATTATAGTGCAACTGGGGATGGAGACACTGCTGCAATTCTTTTCTGTACCTACCAATAGTAAAACGTTTAGAGGTTCATTGTTTTATACAATGTACTCACTGAATGCACAATTGCAAGGAGGAGGCAATGCTCCGTGTTTGCAGAAAAACCAGCTCATATACCTCTCAGAATGAAAATTAGTGTGGAACTAGAGCAGGGGACAGCTCTATCTCATTTCTGTAACCCTAAATGGAGGTAACATTTTTATAGTCCTAAATAAACGAGATATTTTCTATAACTGTGAATATATCATTTTTATAAGGGACCTTGTTTATAAAAAGGTGGAAAATGTCTGGCAGTATTGAAGATAAACCAAAGGCCAATGCTTGTGTTCTCATATGAATATCTTATCCAAGTAGCAATCATTCATATTCCCATTTTAGTGATATATCCTATTAGGATGCCTGACTGTATCTTGGCTTAGATGAAGTGTTGTCTGATAAACAGACTTAATGCATAAATGTCTATTGGGAACATGCAACAGCAAAATGGAGACAGGAGTTTGTCTCTCTTTGGAGCTCATCAGCACAGTTCAACTGCTTTATCTGTCAGATCGGTTGGGCCTCCAGTCCAGATACAAAGAAGCTCAATATTTTGAGACTATTAGTGCTAAATGCATAATCTGTAGAAGATACTACACTCAAAAAAATTAGCCTTCTGCTCAGACAATATCTCTGTAGTAGATCATACTTTTGCACATTTCATTGAACAAAAGTATTTAAAAGCTACCTTTGGAAATGTTAATATGTGAAGTAATCAAATATGCAGAGTTATAAATGGTTTTGGTTTGGGTTGGTTTGGGTTTGGTTTGGGTATTTTTGGTCAAATCAGAGGAAGTGGATGGTGGCATTACAGCATTTTGCATGTCTGTGGGACATTGCTGTGTATGCAGGTATGTAGCAACTTCAAGTTTAACTGTTAAATGTGGTACATAGATCTGTGAGGTGAGAGGGAACAAACACAATCTGGTTTTGTTGCTTCTCTCCAATATATCAAGGAAAAACATTCTACCTAGAGGTACTGATACACAGCTTCCTCTTTCTGAGTCTCTTAGGGATTTCTATGTTGTCCATTCTCACATGTCTCATTCTGCCTTGAGGAAATTTCTGGGATTAGACAAGATCATGTAAAAATTCTCAATTGTCACAGAGCTTGTAATATTTTTATTTCCTAGGAGATGAGAATCAGAAATTTGGAAGATCTTGGGTCATCTAGTTCATTCCTCTACAAGTGAAAGATTGCTTCATATAGTTAATTTTTAAAAATTATTAATTGCTGGTAATTTATCTGATTAATTAGAACCTTTTGCTTAAAACAAATTATTCAGGTATTTTCATTATCTGATTAGTTTAGCAGGTGGCTATACAATATTCTGAAATTAGTATGCTGACTATTCTGAAGTATTACTTTAACGGCCCAGGACGATCAAAGTTCTATTGTGCTAGGTTCTGTACAAACATATAGAGGAAAACACAGTGCTTGATGTGATATCTTTATAGTCCGACTAAAGACAAGTAACCACTTGTGTAATCACACAATCAGAGAGAAGACAGTGATAACGATGTAATTCATGAAACTTCAGGGTACTGCTATATGTGTGCTTTACATATTCTGAATTATGGGCATTTTAAATACGAGTTTTCTTTCCTATTATATTTATGTAACCCTTCAGGTCTCTCTTGCCTAAAGCCTATCTTAATTATGATGTTATATATTTTCAGCTGGAGAGTTTGATATTCTAGACATATGCAACAATTCAAAAATTTTCACTTCTTTTCTCTGAAATTCATTGCACCAGGTATTTCCACTTGGTAAAGTAGCATGCCTTTGGGTAGCAAGTCATCTAATTTAGACTGGGAAGTAAAAAAATCATGATTGGAAGTCCTTTGAAACCAATGACTTTCCTTGTTTTGTACAGGATCCTAGGTTTTCATTCCGTAAAAATTTTGAGACACATTTTTAAGCCAAATGCAACTTTTACAGAAAGTACATGCTCCTGAGAGGATGTTGTATGAACCTTTGTTAACCCTTGGGTACAAAAGTTATTTTGACTTTCAGTTAGGTTTTATGATAAATGGTAGGATGTGTGCTTCTGGATGAACTCTCAAGACTTTCTGAAACTACTCTGCCCCAGTTGTCTGGTTTTTACCACAAATCGTTAGCTTCCCACTCCTGATGTCACCATTCTGTAACAACTCTCTAGTGCCTATCTCCACCTAACCTTAAAATAGATCATGCCTTCTGTCAAGGGACAGGAGCAAGAGTTTTACTGTGTTTAGGTACAATGGATGAAGACCTGCTGCAGTGTCACTGCTGAAGGGGAGGTGAGAATGTCATGAACATACTGAAGATCAAGGACAGTGAGTTTGATCTAAATAGTCTCTATGTTTTGCTTGAAGGGGCAGGATATGCAGTTTTCACAGAAGACACCCCTTTCTTACCCTTATCTTAATTATTGACTTCCACTTCAAATTAGAAATGCAGAAGGGACAGGACAGCTGGGCTGTTCAACTGGAAGAGAAAAGAGGAGAATATGAAATGTGTATTCATACTTGAAAGCAGTGTTAATGAAAACATTAGGGGTAAAACAAAAAGTCCTTTTGTCTGGAAATAATAATATTGTTATGCAGTAAACAGTGTCTTTCATCCAAAAAAATCCCCAAACACTTGGCATTCACTACCATAGCTTTTTCAGAGGTGAATAAAGCAATTTTACTGTTTTATTTTACCTCTTACAGGCCTTTTTAATTGTCTGAGCCACTAACATGTCAGGAAGGCAAGACAAAATACATAAATAAGAAATGAATATGTACAAAGTTGTATATATTCTATATTTAGAAGATACTTTGGCACAGAACAAACAGCAGCAGTGCATGAATTCCTACCTCACAAAAGAACTACCCTAAGACCCTCAATTGTTCAGAAAAAGCAGATGCAGCCCTAGAGGATGCCTACTAAATAAAAAGGCAGCTTGCAGTTTTGAAAGATGAGACAAAATATATGAATACAAAATTTAGATCTGACTATTGTCTCTGAACCATGCTTTGGGTGATATAGACATACATAATTTATTTATTTTTTTTGTATTTTCAGCTACTATTTTCAGAATTCTAGTGTGTCATAATTATAATAACAATCTCAGTTTATCTGTCTGGTATTATTCTTTCTCTTTCATGTCTTTCTCTTCTTTTTTTTTTTTTTTTCTTCTACAAACCAGTCTTCCCTTGCTCTCTCCTCCTTAGTAACCACAGATTTTACTTTTACTCTTCACTTTGTAGATGATAAGGTTTAAACATAAGCTCTAAATGACAGATTACAGGAAACTAAATTGATATCCTTATTTCCAACTAGGTATATTTCATTTCAGAGGTCTACCAGAATTTTAGCTTCTAAGGAACTTGCTACTGTGAGAGAGTACTCTGAGATAGAGAAGGTCTAGATGAAGACATTGAAGCAGCTCCAGTGAAGGCCTTCCACTGTCACTGATGTTCTCTATCAAGAAAATACTGTAAGCAAAGCAGTCTCATAAGGGCGCTTTCCAGCATTCAATGCTTATGAGAAGGTGCAGTATTTCTGGATTAACGTAAGGTATTTAGATGTCAAGATTCCTCTGCCCAACTCTGTTAAGCCTGTCTAACAATAGCTTGTGAAAGAAGATAAAGCAATATGTAGATAGTCATATGTTTTTGTCGTCTGTTTCTTTATGGTTTAACATCAGTAAATAATCATAGCTGAAGGCCTTGTGTGAAAACTGCTTAACTTGGATAAATCTTCAAGATTTTACAACAAGAATAGATAAAACTAACAATATAGCTTTTATATACTATCAGATTTACTTGCATACACTTAGTATGTGAGTTCTTGAATTAAGAGCCACTTGGCTTCCCAGCATGCTTTTACCAGGGCCTACATTGTTACTATTTTAGTTGTTTGAATAGTCATTCTTTAAGTAGATCCTCAACTCTGCCACATTATATTATTGCAGCATTTGCAGTCTGTAGCAAAGATAGCACTGCACTTAATTTTTCTTTCATACTTTCTGTTTTCAATCACTTTGTAGTATTTCACTTGTGAAAAACAGATTGGGATTTTCTGAAGTGTCAGGGGAATTAAGCATAGTAAGTAAAAATTAACTGGGCACATAAACAGCAGTAGTTGCTTTAAAAAAGTGTACCTTAAATGTCTTTGTTTATGTCAAATGCTAAATTTATCCCCATTGAGAACTAGGTTGATAGAAAGTTGTCTATTTAAATGAAACAGCTTTTCTTTTTAATTTTTCTTTTTTTTCTTCTTTTTTTAAATAGTCAAGAATAAGCACATCTTAATCATCATGTATACAGTTTGATTTTAACAAGAATTCAAGGGAATCAATTTTTTTGCTTCTTAATATAATTGTCTTTGACTTGAATTACTCAAACTATTAGAACAGTTAGTTGATAAGATTTTAAAAATTATTAAGTTCATGATTCAGAGCAAAATCTTTGATTATGATAACTGCAGTTTTATTATGGCTCATTAGCAAGAGGAAAAGGAAATCCTTCAAGGATAAGGACCTTGTATTAGTTAGATAACTTCTGTTCTATGTACTTTATTTTCATAATTTTTATTATTTTTTGGAAGGAAGTATTTTCTCTAAAGAAAGAATTTTTGATTTTTTTTTCTTCAAAGATAGTTTCATTTTCATCCTGAAAAGGCTTCATGTGGAAAAAACTTTAGAATAGAGATAGATGGGATTACAGGATGTTAAAGGATCCTTTGTCTATACTCTGCAGAGGTTTCTTTCTCATTATCTCTGATTACCCAGGCCATGGACTCCATAGAGGTTTTCCACTCACAGGCAACAAGGACTTCCAAGAGGTGATACGTAGCCTCATCTTGCCCTAAGCAGGAGTCAAGAGTGCAGGTGGGGATGATAGCTGAGGAAAACACCATAAAACCACCTTCATCCTCAGTACAAGCCATCCAGGGGGACCTTTCATTCAGTTAGTTATGATGTGACCTCTTTTATGTTAAGAGCACAGTGTGCATAGGCATCAGTAGCTGCAGGAAATATCACTGAACACCAAGCCACCCACTTACCCTGACAGAAAAAGCAAAAATCAAGTTCACATAGACATTTATAAAGGAAAGGAGGACAAAGAGCTGGTGCTATGACAAATAAACTCCTATTTGAACTTGTTTGACCACAAGACTTTATCCCATACATGAATTATCCACTCATTGGTTATCCATTAAAAAGCAAATATGAGACTTTGCAAAAATCACTCACTGGCCATTAGATCCTCCTTTCACTGTTCATGTTTTTTTCCTGCAGCTCTAATGCTTTCAGTGCCAGAAACTTACATATAGTTCTGATGAAATAACTGTATTGGAACCCCTTTGAATGTGATTAGTTCAGAACATCTCTGGGCAGCGTGCAAATACTCTTTCAATTCCCACTAGTATATTTCCAGTCTGAATTTTCTTTTAATTAAAAAAAAAAAAAAAGGCTTTTAAAAAGAACAAGAAGGAAGTTCGGTGTTTCCTAAATCCACATTCAAAACAATTAAATGAAGCCTTTTTAACAGCATGATCTTCTTCATTTTTGCTATCACCTCCTTAACCTCAAGTAAAATCCAAAAGAGACCTTTGAAAAATGATGATTTTTTTATATTTAATATGTGATCTTTTCATGTTTCTGCTGTTGTATTCTTTTGAGCTATCTAATAACTATGGATTTGTAGCTGGCAGAAGGGCAAACTCTCTCATATCCTGTGAAGAGGTGACTGCCTGAAGTGTGGGTGTGAAAGAAGTATCAGAATTCTCTGAAAGGTTTTACTATGGAGAATATAGAGGTGAGACCTTCATCTAACCCTGGATGCACATTATTCTTAATAATGCATATCCGTACATTTTTTGTAGACTCTAAGGAGTGAGCTTACTAAAATTGACAATATTTTACAGAAACAGGAAAAAAAAAAAAGAAGTCATGTTTCCTGTATCATTCTTAGTTCTTTAATTTGTGACATACCACTTTTATCTCTTCTGCCTTTAACACCAGATTTGGTTTAATTAAATTTGTGTCAAATGAACACATGAAATGAAAGGAAAATCAGACAGCCTGCAGTTGCCCATTAGTGAGTCAGTGACTGCACAGTAAAAGGCTTTAGAAGCCTGGCTTACTGCCAGAACAAGCTTGCAATGATGCTCAGAGACACCCATGATGCTTTGAAGGAAAGGACTTAGCTGACCTGAACCTGTTCCATGGAATCAGGCCAAATCCTCACAGGTTGGATGTTGAATCTATAATAAGTCTTCTATCTCCAACCATTTACCTGTCAAGTGAAAAGAGAGTGTGAAACTAGAATATCTGTATATAATTAATTAGAATAAAT
>JAWWLZ010000094.1:3643253-3654133 GCA_035041345.1 Poliocrania exsul | reverse complement strand
CAATCACTATTTTCAATATAGATATATGAACAGGCTTTCTAAACAATATACATTTTCTTCTCATATGACAATGACCTTTAGCAATAACAAAGAAAATCCAAGTTAAACTATGATTGTTGATTCAGTCCCATTTACTTCTCATTTCAGTGTTCCCCTTTCACCTTATTTTTTATCTCCCTCTCCTTTTTTTCTTTTCCTGTAGAAACAGTGATACATGAATCCTTGAAACTCCAGACGGAACCTTCCAGCAATAAAATTTATTTTATGTTTTAGTACCATGATGATCCTCTAAGGGACTCTAGTGGTAACCAAGTAGCAATAAGATAAAGTTAGCTTTCTGGGGTGATAATGCAGAGAAATCATCTTTCCAGTTATTTTTTTGCGTATCTTTATCATGTCTTTTGCAAAAAGAGCAAAGTACAGATCAGCAAAGGGACACAGTATTAAAGCTTTTAGATCAAAATATGAGGAAATGACCACCGACTTTCAGCAAGAAATGATCTAGGTAAGAATAGAATGAAGTGCAGAGTATTTTAATAAATCCAGGTCCCTATTCTGATAAGGAGAACACAGCTTAGAGTCTATGGACTAACAGACTTGGTAATAATAAACTGTATGTATTTCACACACAGGGTGTTTTTGGTTTGGTTTGGTTTATTGGGTTTTGGGGGGTTTTTTGAGTGTCAATTCTCTACTGCTATTATCTTTCATTCTCCACCCAGTCTTGGACTTAAATTGAAGAATAAATCATCAGGAGATCTGCTAGTTCTGAAGCTTGTCTTCAAACCTCTCCCGGCAAGTTTTGTGCAAATACTAAATTAAGAGCTTGAGCATTTTAATGTCCTTATTCACTCAGTATATGGTTTCATTTCAGTTTTCTGACTCTAATTCTCCATTTTTGTGTTATACACATGGATAGAACTGGAAAAATATTCCATCATGTGTCTGACTTTTCCTGTTGATTATATTAAAGTAACTGGGCAGTCCTATTAGAGAAAAGGCTTATATACCTACAGATCAATTACATTCTTCCTGACTATCAAATACTTTCATTGATCTAATTTTTTTTGACCTTTAACAGGACATCGGTTCATTATAGCACCAAAAATCCAGTTTCTGGCATTAAAATTTTTTTAACACCACTATTTCCCATTCTTTTTTAACTGAATACATTTTGTTCAGAATAAAAGTAATAGAAAAAAAGTGTGGGCTGCATAGAAGTCCTTTGTCAGTGCTTTTGAACTCTTTAGTTTTGGACTACAAAGAGTCCAGTGCACTGCCTCTCTCCACCACAGAACAGAAACAACTGAGCACTGTCTTTTTTTTTTTTTTTTCAATTTAGATATACAGGATACATTTCTGAGGGCCTGTACAAAGGTTTATGAACCTTAATGGAAATCAGAGGTGAAAATGACAGTTCAAATGTCTAGTCTGGGTTTAAAAGATCTATGGTAATCTATTTTGACTTAGATATTGAGAAAGGAAAAAATAGAGCCAAGCAAAGCAGTGTTCAGACATATTACTCTCTTTGTCTGCTCCTGCCCTTTCCTGGGGCTGTAAAGCCCAGAGCATTCTCTGCTAATGAAAGTGACTCTACAGAGGTTACCAATATATGTTATTTCTTATTAGTTATCTCCTTAGGATACTGCTAAGACACAAAGCCTGCATGATTCTTTTCAGCTGCAATGAGTCAGGATCCATGCTGGCTTGAAGCATGTGTCATTTCTGAATTTCAATGGAATGGATGGAATAGATTTTTTAAAAAATATTTCCTGTTTTATGTAGGAAGTTTTATACAACAGTTGATCAGATGGAAAGCAAAAATATGCTGGTTAGTCAATTAATATTTGACCCAATTTTGACACTTAGCTTTCCACCTCCAGAAAAAAATAAAAATATGTTAGAAAAAAAAAAGTTCTATTATTTCCTGTGAACCATCAAAATCCTTTAAATTCAGTCCCTGTCATGAAACACCACTGGGTTCTATTTTCTTCCACTAATCCAAACTATTTTTACTGAACATGGGATTTCTGGCAAAACCAAAACAGATTATGTTTTGCAGAAACCCCCATTTTAATCCTTTGAGAGGAAACAGGGAAAAGAAAATTCTTTCCTTTTATTGCATTTCTTTGAAGAAAGACATTCACACTAATATAATTTCTAGGCCTTCTCTAGCTTCTTTATTTTCATGTACTGACAAACTTGGTGGACAACTTATAATCTATTGAACTCTGAAGAGGAAATAATATCAAGTACTCAAAATGTCAGTCCTGGAAACTATACCTGGTGTATAAATGCTTATTATTCATACATTACATTGTCTGCTTAAATAATAGTTAAAGTAATCAATGACAAATGTCTATCACTCTCAGTGGACTTCCTGTCAACTAAGTCTCCAAATACCTTTTTTGAAATAATAGAAGAAAAACAATCATCAGCTATTATCACAATCATGCTTCTTCTTTAGAAGCCTATGGGTATTCTACATGATCTACATTTTGAGACAGGCACAAGTTGCAACGTCAACTATCTCAACTTGAAGGAGTTTGGGTGCTTAATTTTTAACAGAGATGGCTCTCAAACTTCCAGGAAGAGAACATTATAAGTGTTTGGTACCAATTTTTTGCTGTGTCTCAAAGAACACATCTAAAAGTGCAGTACATACCATTATATTTATTGTATATATATGAGACCTACTGTTGCTGCTTCATAATACATAAGTATCATTATGAAAATGAGGATGCCTATTGATACTCAATGTATATTATATACCAGTTGCTGTATAAACACAGGACTGAACTCAAGGAGTTTGTAACTGTGACTGAAGAAGACAAACAATGAAAAGTTTTTAGCACAGAGATGCTTGAAAATTAATGACAGACAAATAAGGCCTTATCTATTCAGATGGCTTAATGTTAATAAGCTTGGGTTAGAATTTTACAGTCCACTAACTGCTTCATACAAAGAGCACCTTTAAACGAGGTACTTTTAAGGTAGAACAAGTTGTTTCATGCTGTTTCCTCACAGGGAGTTAATGCAGAGTAACCAATGTACTGTGAATTTGCACCCCAGTTTACCATGGAATAACTTCCCTCAATAGATAACTCTTGATACAACATGTGTAGTGAAATCAACAGTGAAGTCTCATTAATTAGTATTAAAAATTATTCAGGTTCTGAAGTTTTACATTCCCTTTTCTTTATCTGTCTCTATTTACAGCTTTTTTGGTAGGATGAGTTATGGTTGCAGATTTGTCGTATGGTTCTTCTTCTCGAGATCTAAATGATCACATGCAAAAAACCTGGCATCTCTAAGAAAGAAAAAAATAATGCAGTTTTCTAATTGATTTCAGAAATGCTTATTCCCTCTTCATAAAATGTTTTGTTAACACATGGAGAGGCGGAAAGACTCTCATCCTACTGAACTGATCAAGATACTACAAACAAAAATACTATGAATAACTAAGAAAAATCAGTTTGAATTTGTTTGTAAATAAATCACAAAATGAAACATGCTTTCGCAAAGTCTTTAAATCATTGCAGGAAGAAGCGTTAACAAAAGATCTTATTCTTGCTAAATATAATTCAAAAGCCATATAAAATAAGGGTAAACTTGGCAGGGACAGCGTCTGAAATCTGCCTGTAAAAAATCATATAACAGCCAATCTTTGTTATTGTTACACTGAAATTATTTTTTTTAGTGGTCACATTTGAATAACAATTACTCCATTTTGTACTGCTTCAGGGATACATAAGCAGACCTACTGAAAAAGAGACCATTAAAATGCAAATGAAAATTTGAAATCACCTGAGCACTGGCGCTTTTTTTCTTTTTTTTTTCCCCCCCAGGACTAAGATGTAAGCAAGATCAAAAGAGCATTTGGGAAACTTAAAAATAACAGGTCTGAGAAAAGTTGGTGCTTTAGCATTTGTGTTTTCCATAGTAAAAAACCCCAAGTATGGCAGTTCATTAAATTCTGAAGAACAAGCATTTCAACAGATAGCAAATATTTGTCTTAAAATAAAAATTATTTTAAAAGAAAATACTGAAAGCTCCATTGTTAAGTAAGTACAGAAATCAGTATCTTTCCTTATGTAATGTATCTATTTTGTGAGGAGAAGAGTAAGGGTTGAGGGAACAAACTTGTTTACACAAAGGAATTTTTGTACTATAAGGATGCCAAATAGGTTTTTCATGCTGGACAAACAGAACTGATAGACTGAAACATCTGCCAGGAGAAAATAGCTGTGAGAAGATGGCATATTGGAACCTAATGAGGGACATATTTTTTGTTTCTGTTATGTCTCCTGTAGGACTATTCCACATTTCACTGGACCTGTCCACTGGGAAGAAACAGAAGGCAGCATAGCAGGAAAAGTTGTGTAGAGCCCAGAGAAAGCATGCAGGAAAGGATATGTATTCTCTCCAGGCAGTGGAGCTCTCTAAGCTTTTGCACACTTATCACCCTTGTGAAAATTTCAGCATACATTTCTCCAGAGGCAACCTGGACAAAAAAAGCAGTGAGATAAGGGAAGACTAATAGTATTCTCCTCCCACCCTGAGCTGTTGAATTATCTGGTTCACAAGGACAAAGTAGCAGGAGAGGTTATAGCATGTGTTTTCTTTGGGACCACAAGAATAATTTGATGCCAGGTGTCGAAGCATGGAAACTCTACAAGGTGCAGGAGTCAGTGGCCAGCTTGTGATTTAGAGCTTCAGAGAAAGACTTTTAGTCTGGAATGACAGAGTAGATGCAAAAATCCAAGCTCACCAGGATATAGTAGAATTCTAATCTAGATAGCTGTCTTAAAGAAAATTTTTCATGCTTGCATTCTGAAGAAATGGTGTATCTGTTGAGGATCTTTTGTTCATTTGTCTCGGCTTATTTAATATAATTTGGGTACCATTGATATCTTACAGTCTTGCATGCCCTGGTTTGTGAGGGCAACATAGCAAGAAAAGCTAAATAGTAATTTTTGACAGGATCATTGCAATCATAACAACCCTTGAGCAAACTGCTCCACCTGCTGAGAAAAAAAAAGCAAACAAAAACCCAAATAAACAAAAACCCCACAACCAAGGTCCTGCTATAAGAACAAAAAATCTGTCTTTCAGCCCTATTGCATCAAATTCAAATATTTAAATTAATTTAAATAATCATCCATATGTGTATCAAATATGATCAGAGAATGAGTCTGGTAGAATATCAAACATGTATGAGAAGAGATAAGAGTGTCTTGCAAAGAATAGAAGAACACCTTAGTAGGACAGATGGGTGTGTTGAGATATGGAATCATAGACTTATCAAGGTTGAAAGAGATCTTTGAGACCATCCAGTGCAACCATCAACCCAGCACTACAACTGTAACCACTAAACAACTGCATATTTTTCACAGAATATTATAGGCCATAGGTTTGTTGGGTCCACAGGCTTGTTTATTCCATTGTAACCTAGAAGTTCTCATTCCTTTTTAGAGTGAATTATTGTCTTCCTCCATATGGACAGCATCCAGTTTAAAATGGATTTTTAAGAGTTTCAGAATGGGTTTTCAGATCGACATCGGAGAAGAGCAGAATGACAGCTTGAAAAAGAGGGTTTGAGTCAGAGATATTTGTGTGAACTGTTCCTGTAGGATGTGTTTGTGTACACACACACAAAGCTGTGTATTTTGAACTACAGAATCACAAAACCAGCTACATTGGAAAAGACCTCAAAGATCACCAAGTTCAACCAATGAACCAACACCACCTTGCCAACTAGACCATGACACCAAGTGTCACATCCATTCTTTTCTTAATTATCTCCAACAACAGTGACTCCACCACAGCCTTGAGAAGGCCATTCTAATGCCCAATCACCCTTTCTGTGAAGAACTTCTTTCTAATGTCCAACCTAAACCTCCACTGGTGGAGCTTAAAACTGTGTTCTCTCATCTTGTCGCTCTAGAGAGTGATAGGGTCTCCCCTGCACCTCCTCTTCTTGAGGCAAAACAACCTCAGACTCTCCTCCTGGGGCTTGTGTTACAGACCCTTTACCAACCTTGTTGCCCTTCTTTATACATGCTCCAACACCTCAATATCCTTCCTAAATTGAGTGGCCCAGAACTGGACATAGTACTTAAAGTGTGGCCTCACCAGTGCTGAGTACAAGGGAAGAATCAGTTCCCTTGTCCTGCTGACCCCACTATTCCTTATACAGACCAGGATGCCATTTGCCTTGGCCACCTGGGCACACTGGTGGCTCACATTCAACCTGCTGTCAATCAGTACCCCCCAAGTCTCTGTCTAACTGGTCACTCTCCAACCACTCTGTCCCTAGCCTGTGGTGTTCCATGGGGGTTTTGTGGCCAAAGTGCAGGACTCAGCATTTGGTCTTACTGAACCTCATACTGTTGGATTCAGCTCATCCATTTAGCTTGTCAAGGTCCCTCTGCAGAGCCCTCCTACCCTCCAGCAGATCAACACTCCACCCCAACTTGTTGTCATCTGTAAATCTGCTAATGGTAAACTCAACCCCCTCATCTGGATCATCAATAAAGATATTAAACAGGACTGAACCTAACACTGACCCCTGGGCAACACCACTAGTGACTGGTCACCAACTGGATGACACACCATTCAAGGGCTTGACTTGGACTAATGATACCGAATAAAATTATTGTGTTCATCAAAAGCAAATCAAAGCAGGTTGTCAACAGAAGCAAAGCAAAATTATTTTGTCCTGAAATACTCATGAGAAAGGGAAGACAAAGCAGGTGTGCAGAACTCATTGCTTGTCTCTACAGCTTAATCACCTCCGCATGAATGATAGCTAATACATACTCTCATCTGTGGCAACTTTTATAATGTTTTCTATATTTTTCATTTCCTGTTATCTCACTAATTTCTCATTTGGCACAGGGAATGATTAAAGCTGAAGGAATTACCCCAGACTTGAAATTCTGAATCCAGTTCCACCTCTCCTCTTTCTCAGCTTATAACAGCTTGAGATGATGGAAGTCTTGATGAGCAAATGCTATTGCTAACCTACTTCTTGTTATTAAATGCTCACTTCATTAGTTTAGCATGGATTTAAAATCAGCATAATAGATACACGATGTTTATTGTACTCACAGCACCAAGCCTTAAGAATTAATAGGGATTTCATTATGAATAATTATTAAACTTAATGGTATTTTGCCTTTGGGGTTCTTGCAAGTTATCACATAAATAATAAAAAAAGGGACTGTAAACATCAGTGTTGAAAGGAGCTTCATTATCAGGGCTCTTAGAGAAACATTTTCCTGTCAACTCTAACACAATGCCATAAAGGTTTAAACTTATTAAAGAATCTCTTTGCCTTACACTTCATCACTTGCATTAAGTTATACACTACCCGAATTGTTGGTGCTACAAATTTTGACTATAAGTCCCAAACAGAATGGTTAAAAAACCCACATCTGAATCTCCAGTCTTAAAGTCACATTTTATTTTTGACCTAGAAGTGAATAGAATATTTATATGTGTGCTTTCTTGAACCACATAGTATTTAGACAGTTGAAGGATCTTACCCCAGTCATTTTAATCAAACTACTAAGAAGCTTCTACACTATATTCTACACTACATTCTACACTATATTCTAACTGCAGTAAGTGAGCATGAAATTCTTTGAAAAATACAACCACTGTACACTCTTAAAATAATGATAATTTATAAGTGCATATTCTGAAGTTCATGTCATCCTTTCAAAGAAGAAAAAGTGGTCACAGAAAACAATCTGAAGTTCTTGATTAACCTTTGATAACTCTGACTGAAATCAATAGAAGATTCTAGAAAACTGTTACCACTTGTTTCAAGAAGAAAATCTAGAAGAAAACAAAACAACTGTCTTAAGATGGTGTTTCCATTCATTTAATTTCTAGAAAAGTTATAGAACAGTTGGAGCTTTAAGAGAAATAATCATTCACATTTAATCACAGTTTTGGTTTTTATGTGGCTTTGGTATTCTGATCCTGATATTCTATTTTTTTCACTTTCATCAGGAGAAATAGTCTAATTGTGTTGGCCTGTAAAAGACAACTTTCTATTTTTTATTGCTTTTTTTAAAATATGACTGCCACTTTGAAAGAAGGAGGTATTGAAAAATTGTCTCTATAGATGTAATACTGCTCCTTTGTACATTTAAATTTATTAATAATACATGACTGAATTCTTATTCAAGAGAAATGTAAATCCACAATTAACTTTGATTGGAATCACAGATCGTGCTGTTATACATCTTGAAATCTACAAAAAAGTATAGTTTCATCTTAATCCTATTGTTTCACTGTACTTTTCTGCTTAGAGGATCTAAACATCTGGAGATGTCTTTCTTTCACAAAATAAATTTCCATTCTTCAAACTGTCTTAGAAATATATTATTCAAATGTATACACCAGACTGAGAAAACAAAGCGCAACCTGGAATAGAAACGGTATCATATCAAATAACTTGCACTGGCTTGATCCAGCAAAGCCTTCAATGTAAAAATGTACTGACTACAGAAACCATACGGTTTACTCTAAGAAAATGTCATGTTCATGCATGACATTTTCTTATTTTTTTAGAAGTGCTTAAAATTATTTGTAAAAATAAATTTGCTGCAGATAAAAATGTCACTTACCATGAACACTTTAGCTTGTGCAGAAATTTGCTTGGACAATCATCCATCACTTACCATATTATTTTCAAATATGATATCTTAAAAATCCTCAGAGAGAACAAAATTAAATTTATCCCAAATTCTCCCCTGCAATCAATAAATATCTCTGTAGATGATGGCATCAACATTCATTCCCCCAATAGAGCCATGAAACCTCATCATCTCTTACGAACAAACCCCATAAGATCAAGATAATTTAAATTTTTAGAATATGTAAAATAATTGTTTCAAATCATCCCACAAACACAGGTATGTTCTTATGTGCATAGATGAAGCTGGTCAATCCTCTTTCCAAATACTTTTTTGGAAAGGTGGACATAGGCATAAAAATCTTAGATCCTCTTCCTTAAATTCTGAACATAGAAACAACTCCAAGGAACTAAACTGCCTTGCCTGCAACAATAACAATGTTTGGGAAGTTCAAAATTGCAGGGTAGGGCAGAAGATCACAAAATTAAATGCATTTTTATATAATCAGAAGGGAGCCAAATTGAGTTTGCAGCCACATTTTATAACCTGGGGGTTTTTCCCAAAATTTGTTGCTTGCTTTTGCAATTTGAACAGTGGTATTTCAAATGTGGTATTTTGATGAGACAACTGTGAACATTTATTAATTTCAGCAGGAAATTATTTGAATGGAAAGCACAGATTAAGCATAACAGAGATCAACTCTGTTCTCTGCAAGTACAAGTCTGCAACATTGCCTCCAGTAGGCTTTTTAAACTGCTTTGCATGGTTATCAGGAATACATGACCTGCTAAAACAAATTCATCAAGCCCATACTCATCTGAGATAGCTCAAGTGGGCAGTGCTGAAACCATCACAGCATATGTTCTGTGTGAATGTTTCCAATCAGACATCCCCTTATTGCTATTCTCACTGTGAGATCCCTTAAATCCTTCATGCTATAGGCATTGTATTTTGTTTAACAAACATCTTCAGCTCTTTCAGAAGCTCAAACCCCAGGAATGCCTCTCACTGATTTTCAGATTTGCAAGAAATTCATCTACTGTTCAAATAGTTACTACAGAAACCTGCTCCTCTGAGCAGCATTTTAAATCTTGGTCTAAGCTAGAAAGCACATTCATCACATGCAGGATGTCCTTAATAATGTTTCTGTTTAAGTCTATTTTCTCAGCTAGGAAGCACTATTTACAATACATCTCCAAGGCACCTACTATACAGATCAACCCTCTTCATGGTATCCAGTTTCAATTACTATGACTTCTTCCTTTATCTCTTACCCTAGCCTCAAGCTTCTGATTGCAAAGTTTTCACATTTTTTTCTCTCTCTGCTGACTATTACCTATGGTAAAACCAAATATACTTTTCAAACTGTTTTTGCAATCATGTTTGTTTTAAAAAAAAACTTACTGCAGGAAAAAAATAGCACCACCACGAAAACCCAAAACAAAAAAACCCAAAACAACAGCAGCAACAACAAAACACACAAAAACCACAGAACCAAAGAAAGAAGAATTTCCTCTTTGTTTATGTGATTTCAGTGGTTCTGCCTTTTATTATTTCCTCTCTCATGTATTCATAATTCCCGAGGTAGCATGAATTTGCTTCCCCAGGTCATTCTCTATTTCTCCAAAGCTTTGCAATGTTCACAGTCCAACCTCTCTTCTTTAATAAGTCCAGTTCCCCCTTAACAATAATTCTCAGAAAATATATTAAATTTATGATCAATGTGTGCTTACTTTAAAAAAAAATCCTCACAATATACATCCCAAATATGCATTAAGGATCCAAAATAAGTACCATGAATTTCAAACTTACTGTTGCATCTTGCCACAGAGCTCTTTTTAGAGTCTCATGGCTATGGTTGTGTCAAACAATCCACTTCATTCCTATATTTAATGTTTTTTTGAACTATATTTTTGTCATGCTTCGAGATGCTATTTGTTCCTTTAAAACACATTACTATATAAAAGGTGTTCTGGTAATACCATGCTGAGCTCTATCAAAAAGTATAGGAGCTAATAAGACATTCAATCAAGCAAGCATGTAAAACCATACAACGTAATAATTATATATGGATATGCCTTGGTGAAGGAAAGCCACCAGAAGACATTTAAATATCTGTTCAGCATTTTTCATCTGTGTTGTCCCTCCTATGTTCTCTCTTTCTTTCTTTCTTTCTTTCTTTCTTTCTTTCTTTCTTTCTTTCTTTCTTTCTTTCTTTCTTTCTTTCTT
>JAWWLZ010000094.1:3592996-3606172 GCA_035041345.1 Poliocrania exsul | reverse complement strand
CCTTCTCACTCTCCTGCTAACGAGCAAGCCACACCTCCAACTCACCTCTGAGTCACCTGCTGATAGCTGAAGGAGCAACAAACAAAGCCTGGCAGGGAATGTAATTGATATTCTGTAATACAGTTATTCGTGTGTATAACACGTGGTGAATTCTAAGAACTCATAAACAGAACAGTAGGTAAAACATTACTAACACAGCTCATTCACAAGGTTATTTTCCTTCCAACTCTTAATTTGTAATTTAAAAGGAGAATATAGCAGGGAAAAAATGGCACTTTCTAGATCAGAAATAAAAGCACATCACCATATTATACCTGATGTAAGCAAATTAAAACATTTTCAGAAAACACATAAAAATGACACCTGCAACAACATGGAATAAAACGACCAGAACAAAGGATATTGACACTCAACTAGAAAGAAAGAGTTCCAAGGCCTGTTCGTCAGAAGCAGGAACAGCACATTCCAAGTTACAGACTGGGTAGGAGGCAGAAATTGGGTAACATTACAGATAAATATACAACTCAGCAACAGCATAATTGACATTCACTTAACCTTTGTCTCATTACAGATCTTGAAAACTAAGGGGGAAAAGAGCAGATTTAAAGCAAAGAATCACAAATTCCCTCCAAAATTAAAGCAAATGGTACAATACAGAAATTAAAGCAAGTGGCTTTTTATTTTTAGGCGTGCAAAAGTTTTATTTTTAATTTACTTCTTGCAACAGCAGTGTTTCATCTTGAAACACATCTCTCTTGGAGCAGAGTAGATCTTTGACAGTTCATTTATGGAACTGAATCATGGTGGTGTACTTTTAGAAAGAAGAGTTCAAATAAGACTATTTTAAGCCACAGCGTACATTTAAAAACCTCTGTTGACCAGAAGCCTCTATTTGTGTAAGGATTCTAAGTGGAAAGAAGCAAAGTACTGAAACATATCCAGGTGCATGTCTTCTTATGCTGTGTTGAAACGACAAAAACAAAAGTTTGTTTCTCCTCCTTGCAGACTGTCAATTTAGGAATAAAAGCACAAATTTCTGGCCTTAATTTGGAAAAATCCAAAAGCCATTAACAGATTTATTAAAGTGATGTGATTAGGACATCACTATGGAAAGACAGGATTGAAAATAATGGGAAATAAACAAGCTATTCACCAGTGTCATTAAGACCAAATATGAAAAAAACTTGAGTCCTCATCATAATGGTTTTATATTTTAAAGACTATTTTGAAAATGCATGAAAATGGTACTTAAGGTAATCAATACATTAAGAAAACAAAATGCTTAACATGACAACTCCTCTCAGAATAGTCTATGTACATGACTTCCACGTGACAGAAGATTCAGCCTCTTGTATAGTATCATCACTTTTAGACTGAATATTCACCTAAGCCGCATCGGCTAGGAAAAAAACACATTGGTGTAAGGAACCAAAAAGTAAAAAGAATAGTGTCTGAAATTACAAGGAAATTGTCTACTGACTGGCCTGCATATCCTGACTCACATAGAGGTGATTAGGTGATTGCCCATATTTAGATGTAACTTCACTGCCTCAACAGGCGTTTTTATGTTGTACTGCTTACACATGGCATGGATAACTCACCTATGTTTATCAGCTTGAGAAGTCAGCTATGTTTATCAACTTCAGAAGTTTTGGCTTAAGCAGTTAGAAGATGACTCAAAATCAATGTATTCAAGATGGCAAAGCACCTAATACATTTCAGTTTCAACACTAAGATCAGTCACAATTGGTAGTATTCATGAACTGAGGTTAACACAGTGCTTCTCTGTGACAGTTTCCTATTCACTCAGTATTCTGCTTTCACATAGTATTTCAAATTGCCTACAGGTTCTGTGTTTTAATTAAACTGTTAACAGTGGCACAGTCAAAGATTAGAATTTGTGTAATAATCACTTCAGTTCCACAGAAAATGCTCTGACAGGTCTGATGGCTATTTTATTTGTGAAGAATAATTTTACCACTTTCCAACTATTTCAGATCTCATAATTTAAGTATACATTTAAAAATACTTCTCTGAACATGACACAGCTAGTACAGTAAGCACCTCCATGCATTCCTAATATCAGAAAAAAAACCCCACTATAAATCTATGAAAAATTAGGCAGCATATGCAGAGAATTAGCCGACTTATGGCAAACATTAAATTTTCTTCTCAAGAAAACATTTTTATTTGTAATGTATTCCAAAACACGAAGACACTGTATGTGAACACTTCATCCTCCACTTTCACAAGTATATTACAAATATGCCTGGCATAGTATATGTCTGAATAGCAGTAAAGATATTAAGAAAATAGACACTATTTATATCCTCTTAGGAATAAGAAGGCACCACTGATTTGAGGTTGTGTCCATATATTACCCAGACCATTTTTAGCTTTCAAGCCAACATGTTTTTTTTGTCATTAACCTATTGAGACCACTACTATTCTGGTTTTCTCACCACAAACAACACACATTCGTAGTAGTATTTCATCATGGAGAGTTCATTCACAGTGTAAGTTGACAGTACAGATTCTTTCTCCACCTGCAAAAAATCCAGCAGTTTTAAAGACAGCTTCTCTACAGGAATTCTACAAGAAATTGCTTACTTACTTACTAGACTAATGTACTTTGCTAATATACTTATTAGACTTCAAGGCCCATCTATACACTTCTCAAAAAATCAGGAAAGCAGGTAATTTGTAACACACATGTAATACTCCTAGAAGTTATTAATATATGCCATTATATTTTTAATTAAATTTATGGTTGTTTATTCAAAGCAGTTTGTCTGGTTTATACCAGTACAACTCAGTGCAAACTACAGCATCTTCTTACCTCTATACAGAATCCATATTGCAGAATAACATTTTTTATATCCTCGTAGCTTAATTCTATAGAAAGCTCATTTCCCAAGTTTTCAAAATGGTAGAGGAGAGGACCTAAAGCACAAAGATACAATAGAAATGGCTATCAAAAAGACAAAAAAAATGTTTTAAAAATCAAGAGCATATACTGTAAGTGCAACAAACACTTATATCCAGACTCACATATTCGAAAATTTGTAAGGTTCCCTATCCACGGCAGGGTGGTTGAAACTAGATCTCTTCCAAGCCAAACCATTCTATGATTCTATAAATACCGACAAAAGAATGTATTTCTATCACTCCAATATGATTTTTATAGTGAATTTCAGAATCAATGCAAAATGACAATAAATTACTTCAGCTGCTTATTCAACAATTTGTCACATTTTCCACCAGATTGTGTTTTCTGTATCTTGAAATTTCTTCAGTTCAGCATAATCACTCTATAGCTCAGGAGCTCTGCTTGCACGCTGGCCAGGACTGGGATAGTGACTCACTAACCAGTAACTGACCAGATTGTACTATGCAAAATGTTTAATGCCTGAATTTTGTCTGACATTCCTTCGCCACAAAAGTCTTCAATCAAATCCCTTTTGTTTTGATCGATGGAGTACCTAAATCTCATTTCCAAAACATCTTCTTAAAAGCTCAGTACCAATTAGACATCAAATAAAAAAGCAAGAATGTATTTACTTCTTTCCTAAGTTCTATTTTCTTAGAAAAACAGCAAAAAAGAATACAGAACACTACACTTGTCAAATAACAAATGTTTGATGCACAAATGTAAAACCTGCCACTAGGAAGATTTACTTGCCTGTTAAAAAATCATATGCTGTTGATTTGATTGTAACTAGAAAACATCTGGATATATTTTGAACCTTTCTGGATAATTTCCAAGCCCTGAATTTTTCTAGCTGTACAGTTTTCTGCAGGGACACATTCATCCCCACAAACTTTTCTAGTATTATATGCCTGTTATTCAATCAAAAATAAGTAAAAAAACAAGAGGATAGTCACACTTGCCTATATTTATCCATATTCCTCCAGGCTTTAGTATTTTCCATATAGTATCAATGTAATCAATAACATTATGCGCTGTATCTATGAAAAAGCAAGTTGCTACACAGTCCCATGTATCTGCATAAAAATATCAAAGTGTAGAGATTAGTTCAATGATTTTACCCCTCTAAACGTTCATCATTTAACCCTGGTATTTGTTCATGCACTCAGAATTACCTTCAACTAACATCAGCTGAAGGCTCCTAACTTTGCTTACAAAGTTTGGTTTATATTAAAAACCATTAAGTTTGGGGGGGTTTGACTCTAAAATATTACATATAGTTATTACATATACATGTCATAAAAATGGTCATACACATAAAATGACATATATACATTAAAATGTAAATGTTATATTTTATATAAATGAAGGCCCAAGTGTACTACGACTCACCTCTCCTAGGAACTTCATATCACAACTGTTAAAAATACAACTACAAAAATACCCAATTATTTTAGGCCTCCCTAGTTAGTATTTAGAACAATACAAGTCTGCGTTCATAAATCACTTAGCTTTAAAACATTTTGTTCAGCACCTAAATATCTCCCCAGCTGGTTTTTACTACTCAATTTAACAAGTGGAACTTTCAAAGTCTACCTTTTAATGCATGAGTCTCCTTGTTTTTCTCTAAACATGTTTCTTGAAATTGCAAAAGTTTTAAGTCCAATAAATAAAAAAATAAACGTCTTGATCTATGCCAGTTATCAGATTGTAATGTTAAAGACAGAATCTTCAGAAAATTAAGTAACTGTAAGGAAGGCTCCTGAAAGATCTGTCATACAAGGAGGTGTCTGTATTCTCTTTCTAACTAAGAAGAAAAGAAAAGCTGATTTGGAATAAGAAATAGACTTATTAATCTGCACTTTTATTATACAGCTGGAGAAATATTCTGAGTAAAAATTTTGCTACAGTTAGTACTTTTTACTTAGTGCTTGTAGATACAACAGTTCTGTTCTCTCTGTAATCATTAACTAAGCCAAATACTCTGAAGATACATGAAGTTACATGGATAGCCTAGAAGTTTGCATTGACTCACTGCACTCAGAATAAATTTCTTGAAAATCTCCTGCTGTCATAGAGAAGTTTGAACCAGAAGGAAGACTGTGAGGATCAACATCTGGGAAATAAACTGGTCGTATCTGATCAGCAGATTTTCTGTTATTGCTAAACTGATGAATCCAGGGATAAAGCTTACATGAGTTAATTTCAGAGCATCTGCAAAATATGAAAATTGACAAAATTAATTTTCAAATAATTTCTTATCTTTCAGCTAGAAATACAGGAGTCAAAGTTCTTGTAAAAGCTGCACAATTGTTAAAGGACTTTATCTATTTCATAACACTTCAGACTGCTCATCATTATGAACTGACAAAAAACTAATTTTACTCTGATACACGAATTATTACCCCAAAATAACTGCCCAGTTTTAGAATTTTCTTTTCCAACTTTTTAGCATTTTCTCCAACTCATTCCTCTGCTGCAAAGAAAGTAAGTAAGTTTATGTGGTAAGATAAATGAAATTTATGATTCACTATATTCCCAAAAGCTAAGATTTTCTGGATCATGTATTTTCCTATTAAAAAAGGAAGAAAAAAAATTATTAACATTAATTCCATGACTTTCACTGAAAATGAAATGTCTCATTCTAGACTTTTCCTTGCTGAACTATAATTATAGAAGGTTTTGAAGTACAGCAAAATAAAAGCATTTTTCAGATGCTAATGGAAAGGATGCTTTGATATTTCAAAAAATTAATAAATGCCATTTTGCAAAGCAGACTATAAGTCATTTTAAGTTTGTAACATCTTGATCATTGCAATTTCACTAAGTAAACATGTCTTTGTAGAATAAAAGTTCTGGGCTGACTAACTAAATCAACTCTTATTTTTAAGAAGTGATAAAATCCATCATTTACATATAATAAGAAGCTTTGTCCATGATCCTGTAAAATCAGTTTGTAACTAAAAATTGAAAACATTTTCTTTCAGAGACAACAGAGGACATACAAATCTGTGCCATAAGATGCATATAAACACTCCATAAACTGCAAGCAATATACTTGGTTATAGAAAGCGTTCTTTTGGGTTGTGGTTAGAATACATCTTTGATAAAGTCTTTGAAATAACATTTTTTATCTTCTTCTTATCATATTTCATAATATAAATTAAAAATAATACAAAACTAGCTTGCATTTGAGCAGCAGTATAATGCAACAGTTTCAAAAGAAATTCCAATTTAATAAAAAAGACCAATCCCATTTTATATATAAGCTTGAAAACTTCCATTTCCAGCTTCAGCAATTTGTACTTCAAAACCAATTACTCCAATCCTTTGCAATTCTATCATTCCAATACCAGATGTGTAAACTGTGTTATATTATAAAAACTCTAAAACATTTAAGTGTGACACACTTCATTATTTTCCATAGGGGCAGGGCATTTGCTGTTCAACATTCCGTTGAAAATACAGTTCTGAAAAAGTGGATAGGTTCAATCTCACTTCTAACCACTGCTTTACTGTTCAGGTGTAACTTCACTGTTTTCATCCTAATAATGCTTTCATGGACTTTCTCCAAGTGTCAAGATTTATCTAAAATTACATTCTTTCCAGAAAGTAAGTTTAGATTACTAGCATGAATCCTAATGGTGGTAAACCTTTTTAAACTAATTCTACTCTGACTTGTGTACAAAGTGATTTTATATTACTCAAATGGAACTTTCTCAAATTAAGTGAGATCAAGGCTATTGACTCTGCTGTTTTCTACAGCTGTAGATTCAGAACACAAAGTCAGCAACCAGCTGAGCCTGTCTCATCCACAGACACCAACGTTAGTGTTGTTTCCCCTCCTGTCAGATGTCACAGGGATAAGTAGCATGCCCTGTGGCTTTAGGCTGCCCAGCAGAGGCAGGAGAACAGATTATGCTTTTCAGTTTTTCCTCTTCCAAAACTTGTAAGAAACGAGTTGTGTCTGTACCACCAATGATCACCTCTGACATCTGTCATTATATTCAGAACTCACATAAACACTAGAAAAGTACCCCACATAAAAACCTTATGTGCACAAGGAAAAGCAGGATTTCCCATTAAAGGACTAAAGCAGCTTTGGAGCTGTTATAGCTTAAGGACTCCTGGACCACTTTATTCTAAAATTAGAGCTTCCTCAACAGAAGAACACTCTGTAAATAATTTCAAATACTTACCAGTGACCACAGTTATGTCTTGACACATACTCTACATATCATGCAACTTTATCCACTATAACCAAAGTTTAAGAGAATTGAGGAAGTTTTTTAAAATGTGTGAAAAATCAGCAGATATCACTTTGTATGCAGAAACACTAAGTCACTGCACATCTAGGAACCTACTGTAGCCATTGGCTTGACACTCAAAACAGTACTTTGTCCTCCTAAAAATAAACCATGGGTCAAAGAAAGAAGATATATCCAAACTGTTATGCACGTTAGAAAAATCTTCATGCTTTTATCATTGGAAAACAAGAATAAATTAAAATGAGACTGTAGTTAAAAACTAACTAAATGCTAAATCCTTCTTACTACTCTTCCTTAACTATTATCTTTAGCTCACATTGATGATTGCTGTTTCTTCCAGTTTCAGGAAATCAAATATGAACATGTTCATTTCACAAAGCTGTGAACAGCCACATAAGACTAAACTGAGTGATTCTCCAAGTCCCTAAGTCCTTAATAAGAGACACAGCAAGCCCACAATTAGATCTGGCTGAAAGGAATGCTTGGACTTCAACTGAATTGACTGCAGTTCATAGTTCCATGCTAACAAGGAAATGTAACTGATAATTTGCCCAGAGAAGATGAAGATTATAGCAATTAGACAATACTAAATTTTGCTGTCTAAAATCTCATACTGTTAGCAAGCTTAATGCATATACACCTCTTTGCTAAATAACCTATATAAACAGGAAACATCATGTGAGCATTAGATGCTAAGAATGATTACTACCATTAGCTAAGCATGAATCTTCAGGACAATTCCATGTATAGGCCACAGACTCATTATTTAAGGAAGCCTGTCATCAGAGGTAGGTAGGGGTGAAGTTATCTAACCTCTGTGACAGCTCATCATTGCTCTCAAAGATGGGAAATTAATACTTTTATACCACTTTGAATAATTTCAAAAGTTCCAAAGTGAGAGGAATCTGGCTTCCTTTCAGTAACTGCAAGGCATCAGTCAGATCAACTGTAATGCACAATTTCACTACTGGATGAGTAATTTGAGAATAACATAGGGAAAAAAAAAACAAGTGAACCTCCAGTAAATATCTATTTTCACCACATTGACCACTACTGTTAAATGCAGACATGTAGCAGCCATCATAAACAGTGTTTTTCCCCTTGTTTTTGAACATTAAGCTGTAAGAGATGTAAGATCATCACAGTGTGCTGTGGGCAATCCTACAAACAGGTCTCCAGAACATTATGCTGATACAGAATATAAACCAATAGTTTAGGTGTTTTCAGAAAAGGGGTATACTTAAGAGACTGATGAACAAACTGGGAAATTCTGCAACTCTGATCTTGGCACCAGCTCCCCCCAAAAACCAAAACATTCCCCAGACCTCTTTTATACTTGCTTACCCGTAGTCTTCCCACCCTCTTTCTCAAAAGAACAGTTGCATGTGCTGCCTTCTTTCATTTCTTAACAACTTCATTTTGAAACCAGTAATTTCCAATGCAAGTGGCAGAATACCAAATATAGAAATGTCACTCTAAGTTAAACCTGTAAAGTGAAATTTATTACATTCACATCTATTACCTCAGCATAACTGTGGAACTATTAACACTTATTTTAGCCACTCATGCTGAGACGCTTCAGTGGTTGTTTTTCAAGTCAAAACAGTGCCTAAGATTTTAGCATGGAATGTAATACCTTTAACAGATGTCATCTGTTAATAATCTCCACCACTAAATACTGTGCACATATTTATGAGCCCATATTTGACACCAATAAGACAGGTGCGCATTTTACAGAAACATGAAATCATAAAACCTAATCAAAAATTTGCAGAAAATCTGTGGTATAATCTAGAGATCTTCCATCTCACAACTTAAAACTCATGTTTCCTATAATGACTCAGATACAATGCTTCCTTCCCCATTTATCCCTATGACTTTTTTTTCCTCTTTAAAACATTCTAAGAAGTATGTGTGTCACGTGTTAGGACTTACAAATCTGTTCTTGTGAGATTTATATATTCAGACTTCTCTCATTTCAGACTTTGCCTCTCAAGGTTTTTATCAGCAAGTAAAATGTAAACTATATACCTGTTGAGTACAAAGTTAGAAGAAAAGAGCATAAAGAGGCTCCATTCATTTCCTTGGCAAGCATAACCGAGCATAGCTATTTCCCACGCCAATCTACCTAGCCCAGCACCAGGTACCAGGATATTAACTTTGGAGAAATCCCTGCAACAGAACAAAAATAATAGTTAAGTCTTTATCTGATACATCTTAACACAACTTGGAGGTCCACTTAAACATTTCCCCCCCCATATACTTAGATATTACACTTCCTGTATGACTTCACTTATAAATTGAAACTGAGGCAGTTCTGATTAGATTGGTTAATTGTACAGTCAAAACAATGCACAGAAATTACTCAAAAGAACATATACATACCTTATTCAAAGAGCATAATTAGTAAACAATTTTTTCCTTTAAATTTTTACAGTAATCAAGCCAAAAATCTCTTTAGTGAATTGAAGGGAAAACATTATCATATTCCACCATGTATTTTTCTGAGTTCCACTGGATAATCACAAAGTATTCTAAATACTATTGTTGCCTTGTATAAAAATAAAGAAGTATTTTAACATGAGAAGTGCAAGACATAAAAAATTCCATAATCTGATGAGCAACTGAGAATGTAAAAACCTTAGTCACCATCTGAGCAAGTGTGGATTTTACTGTGCTGCTTGCCAGTTTCCCTGAAGTACTCTAAGTGATCTGTTTCCTAAATCACCGCTCTCACCTTTTACTCGTAACTAGGCATGAAGTTGAAGACAACCAGAACACATCCAGCAGTATGGTTACTGAAATACCTAGGAAAATCTCTCCCATCTTCCAAGTGCATCAACTATCTAATAGAAGAACTAAGAGTCTCAAAATTTGCTCCAATTTGAGGTAGAAAAGGCAATATACAGTCATTCTAACCATCAGACTTCCACCACAATGCAATTAAATCTCCATTCATACAACAAAAACCACTCCCATGCCAAACTGAAAAGTTACTTAATTTAAAAAGAAATATTTTTTCAGTTTCCAGCCATGAATATGACTTCATTAATTCATATACTAAGAAAACCCAAATATGAACACACATACAAGTATCTGTTTTGCATGTCAACTTCAAAGACAAAATATGTCTATCAACTTATATGCAACTAGATGAAGGAGGCCATAATAAGCATTTCCACACATAAAATAAAAGACAGCAAAATGCAAAGCCTTTGGCAACTTAAAAATTCAGTACACCAAAATGGGTTCAAAACAATTAGCATGCTGCATAAGCATGAAGATGATTTAAGGAGTTATGTGAATTTTGAAAAGTTGTACATTTCTGAACACTACTACCCAAACTAAAAGAAAGTATTCTTCTTTTCTAACGGCCACATAATCTAACAAAACAGTTTTAACAATATCTTTTGGGTTTTGACTTAATCACCTAATTAGTGAAGACTCCCAAATGGCAAACTCATTCCTGACTCTCATTTCCATTCCATTATATGTTTGTCCCTTTTTCTCATAAACGAGAAGCAGGAAATCAAGTGTTATTACTTAAGAGCACTCCTGTGAAGCAATGGTTCTCATTACCTCTCTTCTACAAGGGAAGCCAGAAGAAAGCTAGTCCTACTGGGAAAAAAAAAACATTCAGGAGAGAACTACATGCTCAAGACGAAACATTGGAAAATAGGGAACCAGAAGAAGGAAGAAAACGCACTTCCTGGAAGAAGCTAGAAAAGCCTCAATGCTAGTTTTTCCTATTCATAGTGATATTAATCTATTTCTTCATTTCCTTAGAATTTCCATTTATGAAATAGACTAGCTCCTCAGATTTTAGCACCCTCCATGTGGACACTTCTACAATGAATGTGTTGAAAAGCCTTAAGTTATTTTCAAGATTATGATACATTGATTAGAAAAAAGACTTTCCTTAAAACCAGCTAATATAATAATGCAGGTGTATTCACACTTTGAAATTTGAACCTTTATGGACCCTCTTCTAATAATCAAGTGAGCTGATTTTAAATTGTTTGTAATTGTCTTGTACATTTTCATTCATAATATATAAATTTTTTGTATCTCTAAGTTTCCCAATTCTCTATTAGAAAATAATTTTCTATTTTTTTAGTGCAGTCTTAACTTAACTTTCATTTGTATCTTTATTAAGGCATTAAAGTCTCTCTGAAAATTTGTTAGCAATTTAATTACTACCTATACTCTTCATGTCAGTTGCTGGGGACTGGTCCTGGCCACCAATTTCATGTCACCCTACAGAACAGAGCTAGTAAAATACAATATAACCAAATCTCAGTCCAGTGACTCTAGCCTTCCAAAATGGTTCAAGGGTATTTTTTTTAATTTATAATCAGAGAAGTTAAGTATGTGGCAAACTTACTGCATAACAAATAGTGACTGCTGACAGTGTCCTGTTATCAGAAAAAAAATAGTCAAACACCTTTGTATTTTCAAGACTTAAAAATAATTGTTTGTGACAAACTGTTAATGAATTACAAAAAAAGAAAGTATGAAAGCAGTGGCAGTGGAAGTACCCCCATGAGCTATGCTGTGTTGAATTTGGATCGTGTCAGTATCTAAAAATCCTTAATAGCACAAAGTGCTTTTATAATGGCCTTTAAGAGGCTAAAAAAACATGCTTTCCTTTGCTGGATATGTGATTGCAGGAGTAGCTAAGACAATGAAAAAACAAAAAAAAAAAAAATCAAAAACTGTGATAACGTGATAACTCAAAGTTATCCACAGTGAAAACTAGCCTTGAACCAGCCAGCAGCAGCAGGACTTCTGTGACACATCTAGCAGCAGTTAGAAACATAAATGGTTATCCAACAAGTATCCACTAAATACTTGTGAGCTAATAGAGAAGAAGGAACATTAGCATATTAACCTGGCTAAGAGTATGGGGAAAGGAAACTAGCCAAAGAGCAGGACTGTACTGATTGGCTCAACTACTGAAACTGCGTAAGTCTCTTAGAAAGATAGTAGAGAAATACCAGAAACAACCAAAATCTGTAATGCCATTTTTGTACTGCATTTTTCAGTGTGATACCTTTTCAGCTTCTAGAAGTCTAGTAACATTAATGAAGATTTTAACTTTTTTAAAGATATCTTTTTTTAAAAAGGAAAAATTAAACATGATAGAAACAGAGCCTTATTTCACACCTGTTGTGCTGTAACAAAAAATAATGATGCTAAAGTGGTAAACATACTCAGCAGAATAAAAATTAGTATGCCTGATAAAACACAAAACTCATTTTTATAAACTAAACACTGCAGTTCAATTTATCTAATCAAAAGAAGCATAAAATACACATTGATCCTTGGTTTCTGATCAGCAGAAGTATTTACATAAAATCACACTAGGCTAATTCTTCTTTCCTGGTCTTTATAATGTTAATCTAGATCCAATTCTCAACATAGTGTTTTCATTAATTTACTTCAATCATATTTTCAGAGAGGTTTTTTTAAAGACAAATGCTAAACAGCACAGTCATTTAAAGACCAAGTCTCCTCCAAACTTGGCAACTGAGTTTCATATACTTTCATGTAAAGATCGCAAAGCACTCAGTGGACTGCAGTAACACGATACAGTTGTTCTTAAATTCAATCTTTAAAGGAAAGTTTAAGCTAAGTACAAAGATCTCCAAGGACATGTATCTTATATAAAGTTAAATAAAATTCAAGTAAAACAGAAATTTCAACTTACTCTGAATGAGACTGAGCACATTCAAGAAGTATAACCAAGACTGGGCTCAGGACAAACAGGCTGTTTTCTGTACAAAAACGAAACTAAGATCTGGTGATTCTTTTGGGCTGTTCTGCCAGCATCTTGGAAAATGCAACTGACTGTCATGATAGCATGACAAAGACAAATTTCAAATTATAGCTGGCTCCAGAGGCTAAGTTAATGAGAAAAGAAAACTGGAAAAAATACCCAGGTATAATGTTCTTGGCCATGGAATGATAATTAATGAA
>JAWWLZ010000094.1:3538560-3549704 GCA_035041345.1 Poliocrania exsul | reverse complement strand
CTTTCTACAGCAAAAAACTGGTTATGTTAAGCACCTCAGCTGTGGAAAAGAAGGATTTAAATGAAACATAATCAAATCCTTGGGCTTAGTCCTATGAGGAAACCTCTGAGCAGGCTATATCTCCTTGAAATCAGAGAATATATTAAACCTTTACAGCACCTGCTTGTACAAAATCACTGGAGCAGTCTCCCTCTGTGGGTGCCACCACTTAAGTCTGGGAGGTGAATGGTGTCACTTACAGTGGAAAAGCATACTTTTCCTGAAAGGGCATAAATTTGGTATTTATCTATTACATGGACTCTGTCATAGTAGAAAAAAAATTCTTAAAAGTCAACCTCTTCACAAGAGAATCACACCGCTGAAGTAGGTCCCCACTATCTTTTCTTTGAAAGTAAAATTACATTCTGTTGCAGGCTATCTCTTATGTCACCTAAGCTCTGAATGAGTGATATGAAGTACATACTTATTTACAAGGTCTAGAACTCTGTATATGATCGTCACTAAACAGAGGTCTTTGCTCTTGTCTGGTTTTAACTTGTTACCCATTGACATCTCTAGAAATGGGAACCATTTAGCAGTTTTACTAAATATGTAGTCATTCACAAGTCACCAGAGATGTTCAAATGTGTTTGCCTGTTAATGCAGCAACAACAAGGAGATACACTAGAGAATCAAAGGATTACCTCTTTACAGTAAAAAAAAAAACAAACCCACAAACAAAAACCCAACCAAACAAAAAAAACCCCACAACAACAACAAAGAAGTTTTATCTGTTTGGAAGAATTATTCTTTTTTAATTAAGTGTCATTTTATAAGTTCTCTTGGTTTTATAGAACTTATTTCTTAAATGCTAGTGATCTGAAAACAAGACAGTGCTGCAGAATTTTTTGGAAGTACAGTTCTTTCTTTTTGCACAAGTTTAGAGAAAAAGTTACAAATAAATGATGTTTTGATATATTCAAGTGCTGAAGATTTCCTTCTAATGTAGGTCAACATTTGGAATTCTAAAAAGCATTTTCAGTACTCAGGGCAAAGTTAAAAACACTGAAATAATTAGGAAAGGTTTTTCTCATTGAAATGGAGACAGCCTCTGTGTGAAAACTGGTCAGCAGAATTTAACAGCCAGTGAAAGAGACAGTATATTTAGGTCTCCTTAAGTGGGACCAATTTGACTTAAATTAATATTTTACTTAGCAGTGAGTCACCTTGCCCCATTGTGAACTGCAGTCTTGGAAAGCCACATACCTTGGAAGCTATCTTTAGGCTGCTATGTTAGAGCTCACCAGGCATCCACCTGAAAGCAGGAAATGTGGCCCAGCACTGCCCCTTCCCTAATCCTGTGGAGCTGCCTTTTGTGTGATCCTTGAGCTGAGGTCACATCCTACGACTCTTTGATGTAGCCACTGTACTTTGTGAAGGTCAACATAGGCCAAGGAGCTGCCTTAGTTCTTACCCTTTCCACCTACCTTATCAGGAAGTAGGCATCATCTACACCATGAGGAGCATCAGAGCAAATAGTTTCTTTTTCCATGCAAAATCTTTAGTTACCTACATTATCATGGGTTAGTCAAGGTCACAGAACAACAAAATGTGAACATTCAGGAGACCATGCCATCTTTGCTGCCACATATCAGCTCCTGTTCCACATTAACAAGGAGAGCAAAAGCACATCAGAGATTAACACTGCTCACATGCAAAGTCAAATTTCACTGTGGAAATGAATTCCTGCTTATTAAGGGGAGGAGTTTATAACAGTAAGTTATCTCTATTGATTTGTAAGAGTGTTTTCATCACACGAAGAAGCCAGGTCCTTGAAGAGGACAGCTCAGCAGAACAACTTCGTCCTCCTTACAAGCACAGAAATAGATCTATGATTTGTAACCAGAAAATGCAATTTTTTAGGGTTCCAGCCAACTGCATAAAACTGTATCACACAATTAAATACAAACAGGTTCATCATATAAGTGTTGTTAGACCAAAGGGTTTGTATGAAAAGTTAGTAAACATTTTATTTCAATGCAAAAGTGGATTTCTTTCAGTCTGTACTGGTGAGGGTTCATACATGTTTTCCTTTGATGTTACATGGCATGAAATGGAAAAGATGTCTTAAAGGTTCCTGTCCACTTTTGATAACAATAACCCAAACCCCTGGATACTATCACAGCCAAACAAATTACGACTAACCAGGTACATGAACTCCTGTTAAAAGCTGACAATGACACTTCATTCAGGAGATCTCATAGAAGATCAGCTTTCATAGAATCATAGATGGTTTGCATTGGAAGGGGTATTTTCAGGTCACCTATCCATCTCCCTTGCAATGAGCAAAGACATCTTCAGCTAAATGCTATTGCTCAGAGCTTTTTCCAGTCTGACCTTGAACATTACCTGGGATAGGGCATGCACCCCCTCTCAGAGCAAGAGAAGACTACAGAAGAGCAGCAGAGAAGGTACAGGTAGTGGAGTGTCTTACCAGGCTGTGCACGTATGCCAGTATTTCATCTAGCTAGCACTTGGGCTCCAAGAGTGACTTTCTAGGTGATTTCAGACAAAGTTAGCTTTTCAATGAAGATAGCTTGCAGAACCCCCACCGAAAGGTGTGGGCCTGGAACAGAAAATAAAAATGGCACTGACTTCCAAATATCTCCCACCTCCCTATCTACAGCCAGTTCCCCTGTCCTTTACTTAAAAGACCTATAACACCATTCAGAGAAACAAAAGGTTCCAGATACATTTGTTGTGAACAAATAATTATGTTTTTTCCATTGTTTATTTCTTATGGTATTGTATCATGGGCTGGAACTGTGTTGGACAAGAAATACACCTAGTGTGTTGACTCAGAACTGGAAATGTTATGGTCAAATTCCATTTTTTAGAGCCAGCCAGGTTAGCTAAAAATCTCTGGGCAAGTAACTGGTGTTAAAGCCAAAGGTTCCTCATTTATTTAAATTCATTGTTTTAATAGTTTCTTAGAATCCTAATTAATATAATTGTTGGCAACTGATGATCAGAGGTAAAATAATTAATTACTATAGCTATTTAACATATTCAGCTTTTTGTCCTGGCACTTAGGGTCCAAGTTTGCGCTCAGATTAACTGCGAAAATCCCATGGATTTGGATAGGATTCTACTGACTTTATAATCTAGTTAATTATAACAATTATTAGTTTGCACTTTGCTAACCTAAATTTTTTTTCCGATGATTTTCTGATCATTTTGTGCAACTTCCTTAGTTAAGCTTGTTAGAAACACTCCAGTGAGATTCACTCTGAACTTAAATAATGAATCATGCTTCCTGACTTTTTTTCCTTTTTTTACTTCTTTTCAGAGCATTCATGTGAATAATCCTAGTAAAACAAATTCTTCACCTGCAAGCTGGCAAGTCAATGCATCTACCTCCATTCTGACTTTGGATTCTTTGCATTCCTTGGTCTTCTAAACAGAGATTGAGTTTTACTACACATTGGTATAAACACCTCCTCCACACCCTGCTGTGCACAAACAAGTGTTATTCAGGTAAAATTAGCAAAGCTTGCCTTCTAAGCCTTAAAATTGAATTCTCTTTATCTGGTGTTCCTTGAATTTGTTTTACATGGTCTATTTTTTCCCTGAAAAAAATAAGAAGTCTTCTGTCTCTTATTGCTTGCTCTGTAAAGAAGAATTTTCCCAAGGCTATTCATCTGAAGTTGAAAGTTCAGTGATAGCTGGGTCTTTAGACAGCTTTATAAACTCTAGCCATTCACCTCTGACAGTGCTAAAAATGTAAAGCCTTTGTTGACCCATATTATAGGGACAAGGAATGCAGCTGTGAATACTGGTCAATGAAACTAATTTCCTAATTACTTGAACATGTGACTTGGAAAGCCTTATACATTTGTGTTAGTGTGTATGATGTATAGATGTGCATAATAGCATGAGTAATGGATTCTTCATGTTGGTACATCATTCAGCATTTTCCTAAAAACACTACAAGGACTTATGTCAAATACCAGGCTTTGCCTAAAAAAAATAAAATAGTAGACTATATTGTAGGGAGGTAAAAAAAAGGGAAGTTTTACTTCAAGACTAAAGAATTGCAGCATCCTCAAAGAGTAATCTTAATTCAGTGCCAAAGGGTTTGTTAGAAATATAATTGATGAATACCTTAATGCACTTTAAAAGATTCAACTTGGATTACATTTAGACCGTAGTTTGTCTTCGCATTTAAAAACTGCCATGACTAGACAAGTTCTCAATTGTTCAGTAAGACTAATGGATCTACAAAGACCCTCTCCACACACTGCAAACCCTGCTCCTCTTTTATATAGTCTCATTGTAACTATATCCTTTTTGACAACTAAGAAGGGACATAACTTAATCCACATCAGCAAGATGATACTTTTTGATGTCATCAGTCTAACTCCATATTTCATTAACATTTAGAAACAATTTGCAAATTAATTATGTTTGGAAACCTTCTAATACAGAGAAGCCTTCTTGAATCTGTCAAATTAATCCCTGTGAGTGCACCTAAGAGAGGCAATAATTTTTGGAAATGGCCAGGAAATTGAACCTAGCCTCAAATTTCAATTGTTTCTATCAATGATGTTGTTAGTTTCTGGTCTAAGAATTGAAAATAATTCAATTACGTTTCTTCAGGAAATGGCACTGCATTATTTGGCTTCTTGCATATGTGTGGATGTGTCTGTGTGTGCCTCTGACAGTGGTTGTTGTGTGTGTGTGTGTTTAGAAACTAGAAAGCCAATGCAAACATTTTGAAGGAACAGAAGACAATATAAAGAAAAGTGGCATATTTCTTTTCAGTAGTATACAGATTAGGCACATGAAAATCAAATAATGTTTATTATAGACTGAGACATTGCAAGAACAAAGGTTTGATCACTGTTGCTGAACACTTTATTTTCTATGAACATTTCTGTGGTGGCTAAGGGGCTGCTGGTCAAGTTGAAAAAGTTGAAATGTTTGTGTCTGTTTCAAATTAATATCCATTGTTCTTCACTAACAAAACTGAATCTTATTCCAGAGGACAGTCTGTATGAATGCTTTCAATGTTTTGAAATCTTTACATCTTTTCAAAGGATCGACACAAATTTGCTTTACATATTGCTCACAGGAACAGCAGCCTCAAAATAATTTAATAATAAAATAATTTAAGGATATAAAATAATTTAATAATAAAATAATAGGAAGGAAAGAAGTCTAAACTGTCATTTCAGATTCCTTTCAACTCAAACATTCAGCATCATCCTTACCATGCAAATTCACTGATGCCTTTTCTTTTCCCCAGTGTGACACCATAAAACAAGACATAGTCCTGGAATTGAGTGATGGCTAGGCTTTACAAACTAAGATTTGGGAAGGACTCTACACACATGGGTGTGTCCTTCAAGCCTGCCCAGTGGATTTTTTAGGTGTGGCACAATGTTTGTGAAAATTGGCCCCACCCTTTAACTGCTAAGGTTCATCTGCCATGGCCGAGCAAGCTTGGACGGTGACAGTGAAGTCCTCAGGACTGGGACCTACAGCACTCGGTATTCCCAGGAGGTCTCCCATCCAAGTACTAACTAGGCCTGACCCTGCTTAGCTTCTGAGATCTAATGGGATCGGGTGTCTGGGAGGCATTTAATGGCCTAGTCCTGGAATTACCCAGGTCTAGGACTCTGTGGAGACAAGATTTACCTGTACTGTCAGAGAGATCTGCTTTTAGAGCCTATGATCAAACGTGTGCACACAAATAGCAAAGGGGGAAAATATAGTAAGACTCTCTACTCCATCATTTGGTTAAGTAGTAGCAGATACCTGGTTTTGAATGTAGAAACATCTTCCAGGAGAACTCATGTTCTCTTTAGCAAACATAGTCCTGAGGAAAAAGGAAACATCCTCAGCAATGAATACCTTTCACATCACAGTAACTTACACTATAGTAGAAAGAGAGTGCAGCTGTCTCAGTGCTGTAACATCTCATACTACATTACAATAGTCTGAAGTATAGTTGGAGGCAGTAGGTGGGCAGTTTCTGACAAAGACAAAGAAAAATCATGGATCTTATAGTGCAATATTTTAATGTAGACGTGTATTGCAAAAGAAAAAAAATAAAAAAAGTCTTCCACCAATTTACATTACAAGTTCTATTGCGAGTGAACACTAGAGGGAGACAGTATATAAAACCGATCCTAGTTCCAAAGGTGACTTGCCCACAGGGGAAAGGAGGAGCATATGTTCTTCCTCTCACCAGCCTGAAAGAAAATATTGTGTAACTTACGCCTGTTATTCTATGTGATTATCAGCCTCCAAGTTGTAAATTAGGTTATACAGATGTTGTCTGAGTCTCCTTGTCTTGTCCCTGAGTTATAGACACTTGCTAAACAGCATGGTTTGTAAGGCTGTTTAATAAGAAATCCCAACTACATAATTTTTAAATTTTCATCATTTATAGTTTTGGGGCGTGGGGGGTGGGGTGTGAAAATAAAGGTATAATATTGTAACTAAAACATGTTTCAGGCAGGAAAGTTTTCCTTAAATAAACTCTGATATTAATTTGCTTCCTTTATACCCAGCTATACTTTCAGCATAAACGAATTTTGACATAAGCTCATAAGCTTAAGTAGTCATCAAATTACACAGATACACACACATTCTTGTAGATAATAATTTAAAATTGTTCTTTCTAATGACTATTTTTTAAGTACTTGTGCAATCGATGGAGCAGAAATGCACAGGACATCTAATAGTGTATACAATCTAATCCAGCTGCCAAATTCTCAAATTTGACATTAAAGGGATTTAGATATCTAACTCTAGTTTTATAGGTTTTGTTCTTCACTTAAAAGCAAATCAAACTATAGGGTGGGGAGGTGGAGTGAGCGAACAAGAGGCTGTGTGGTTTGGAAAATCTTGGTAGGAGAACTAAATTGGGGAGTACCATTCCTAAATCATGACACAAAAATAACAAATTAAGACCATAAGATGGATGAGGGCAATGAGGCAAAGGATTTACACTGTTCAAGTAGAGCCAAAGTCTCAGGCTGACATTCTGCAAAGACATCTCAAGAAATTATTTAGTGCTGAGGATAATGTTGTCACAGAGCAGTTAAAGAGTTTACTGGCAGAAATGCTAAAAGACTGACATCAGTCAAAGCTAACTGCAGCATCTCTGCTCATGCTTCATGCCGTGGAGGGCTGCCACAGTATGTCTGAGGTGTAACTGATGATGAGATCATAGATGACTGTGATGATGACTGATGAGACATTTGTGCCAATGTTTCGCTTCTGAAGACATTTTTGGTTTCCTCTCTCACCTATTTTTGCTTTTCTTTTTAAACACAACTTGTCCTTTTATTTATTAATTTTAGCTTAATAAAGATGCATACTGAGCAAATTGCAAAAGCCAAATCTTACAACTGAGGCTAATACCAATAGCATTAACTTTTCCCCTTGGCTGGCTGATCAGGACTCTTTATTCTCTTTTAACTGCCCCATGCCTTCTTTGGAAAGGTAAAGGAGCTCAATTAATTCTTTAAAATGCAACAGGTGATGGGGAGGGAAAAGGAAATAAGAAGCCCATTCTCTGACCATTACCACTTCTAAAATTGATTTCAGTTGTTGTAGTATGATGGTTATATATTTTTAAAAAACCTAACAACAAACTCCCACTGAAAACCCAAACAACTCAACAACTTGCACTATTCACATGGCTGTCACAAAATGCACATAATGCCTACAGAGTACTCAGAGTCATTTATTGCAGCTTAGTAGCTTGCTCTTATCTCCCTAGTTCATGCCAAAGGCAAAAGGAAGTCCCTAGCACTGGAGAGGGTTTGTAGTCAAACAATGCAGAAGCGAAGATTGTAAGAAGAATTGTAAAATATAAGCTTCCTTTGGCTTTGGTCACAGTTTATGAAGAGGCCGACAGGGCATGCACCTTGCGTGCAGCCTCAGTCTACAGCATGACCTCTCTACACCATGGCAGCAAACTAAAGATTTGTGGAAAACACAAAGATATAAAAAAGTCCAATTCTTCTTCTGGACTGGATATGAGAACAGTTCACTTGCAGTCTTTAATAAAATAGCATGTTAATATCATATAAACCTAACCCTAGTGAGGTTTTTTTAAAGTTGTTTTTGAACTGGATCCCATAGGAGAAAGAAAATACATTTCTTTAGCCTTAGGATATTTCTCTTGTCACCTTTCAAACGCCTGTTATAAACAATGGAATCAGCATAACTTTAAAAAGGTTGCAGGGATCTTTTGTCATAGTTGGTTCTAGAGATCACTATCAGCTTCTCTGTTATAATTACATACCTTTAAACCAGTTAGAGAAGAAACACTTACTGTTATTACAGGAATTGACATGATATGACTCCCTTTAACACAAAAGGGAAAAATTTCTTGCAAGGAATTTTTGAATTTGGAATTACAGTCTTTCTACTTTGCATTTTGCTTGCCCTCTCTGTTAGAGTGGGATAGAACTTCCCATGTGTAGGCATAAGTCTTCCCTTTTGTTTTATGTAGTGGGAGGATGTGCATTGTCAAACAACCACATATAAGGCACTAATTTTGTGTTTGGTATGGTGCCACAGTATCAAGGGATTGATTAGGAGGTATCTCCTGTCTTTTGCTTCAAGGTTAGACCACTGCTTGGAAAAGCTACTTTTTTGTCTTTCCTGTTCTATCTGCACTTACATGTGATGGTGAATTTTAAACTTGGATAAGTGATGGAGACTCGCTTTTCCTTCAAACAGATGCAGGACCAATACATACACTCTAAGTAGAGGAACTCAGTGTGTTCAGAGAGAGATGCTTGCCCCTCTACCTCAGTTGTAGGTAATTCTACAGGTCTTCAGAGGAGTCCTCTGAAGATATACCCAGGAGGATCAGAGGCAGATCTAGGTAAGACACAGATCTGCTTCTCAAGAAAGCAGCATATGAAACTAAGTGTGCAAGTGGTAAGGTGGAACCTATGAGTAGTTTGTTTAACCAGTGACAAACTGTTTCTCTCTGCTTGTGGATCAGTATTCCCTATTGCAGCTATGTTTTGAACCTTAGATAGCACAGACTGTCACAAGTGTGTGGCTGCACCAGAATGAGCTGCCTTCTCAAATAAAATCATTATCATTCATAATCATTGCAGCCTTATTGTGATACAGGTTGATTGGCAAACCACTGGAGAGACTAAAGTTACACAAGGAGTCTTACCTCACTGAATTCTTTCCTGTTGCTTCTTACACACTCCTACCTGCTCCTTGCTATGCTTCACTGGCACTTGTGTTCCACAAGCTGATTTAAAAATGCTGCAGAACACCTGTTCACAATAAAACCTACAATTGCAACAGTGAATAAAAGGGATGAGGAGGGTTTCATGGGTGCAAATCCTGACATGAGATGTGGGGACATAACTGCACAAGTGAAACTCAGTGACTGACACATATGCAGAGATACTGGAAAACATGCCGCAAACCAGAAGTCTTTGACTCTTCATTTGCTTTAAAGTCAGTACTTAAATTATACTAGTAACTCTTTATACAGCATAATCTGCTTGAAATGACACAGCTCCATAATAGTTTTAATGAAAGAAATTTTGATAAAGAAATAGTTATCACTTGGAATAAATGAGTTTTTCAACTCTGAAGAGAGAGTGGTAACTAAACAGCAAAAACAAACAACAAAGAAGTTGGTAGGACAATTTGGATCAGAATAAAAACATATGAAATGGATCAGAACTACTTGATGAATGTGTATGGATGCTAAAAAAAATAATTGTCTATCAATACCAATTTGAATGTTATGAAAGCAAGCTATCTTTTCCCTTTGTACACTGGTGGATGAAAGAAAAGTGAACAGGTGCAGCAGAAGTTAAAAAAAATTTCCTAGAATAAAAGGCATGCATGATCCTAGATCCAACTGGTTCATTCTGACCTGTTGTCCTAGTTACAGCAATCAGGACCAGTTTATCACTATGTGGGTGTAACCAAAACTGTGTATTCTACACCCTCTTAATTGTTAATAATGGATCACTTGCAGCAGCTGCTCAGGGCACACCTGACACCTCAGGCTACCAGATGGGTGTTAAAGAACCCTGTGAGGTATGGGAATGTTTCTGTCTTCACACCAGTGACTTAGGTGAGACAACTCCCTTACAGGGAAGCATTAGCACCTTCACACCTAGCCTGAGGGGTCATCTCTGCTAAAGGGCCATTAGGGACTGGCACAACAGGCATTTGTAATAGCCTAAACCATCAAAGATTCCAAAAATATCCCATGATTCACAGCATTAAATCACTCATTCTGAAACCTCTCTCGCTGGAGGAGGTACTGGGCATTTCCACCTGAAAGAATCTTCAGTTTTTTGGCCTTCTGGTACCCCTCATTGGATCCAGAGGAGGACCAGAACCTCAACAGGGCTGCAATTGCAACTCTCAACAAGACTGTGACCATCATCTTCACAAACAGGTTATCCTTTCCTTTTACTTTACACTCAGGGGGACATGTAGCACTCAGCACAGGGGCTAACGAACACCATTCTGTTCAAGCCCCAGGGTGCTGGATTCTACATCTGTTCTTTATGGGTTAAACCAAATTTTACTCTGTATCACTGTACTTACTGTAATTTTTTATTCAATTGTAATTCTGACTTGTAATCTCTCTTGGGTTAATTTCTCCTGCTGTTTTACCTCTAAACCAGCACACCTGCACTTAAGGAATGATTCATAGTCACATATAAAATGAGAAATTAATGGTCAAGCAGTATTTCTTACCTTTTCTGTGTCTTGGTTTTTTAGCTAGCTACTCCATCGTGAGTAAACACAGAACGTTTCTTCAGAGATGAGAATGCATAAACCACTGGAAAATCATGGAGTCCATGTGAGTCTTTAGAGTGTAATCTGAACACAGTTCCGGTTTTTTGCAGAAGTGTGGTGATTCTCAAAATCCAAGGCAAAAGATACCTAGGCTGCACTCAGGAGCAATCTGTGGGGAAAACTACCATATGGCATCCTGGATGGCTTAGTTAAGGACTCAGTCAGAAAGACCTTAAGTATCTTACAATACTTGTTTTATGTTATTTTTATAGATTAAAGTAGCACAGAACAATAATAATGGCCAACCTTCGCGAACGAAGATTTGGGAAGGGCTCTCCCCACGTGGG
>JAWWLZ010000094.1:3513278-3528957 GCA_035041345.1 Poliocrania exsul | reverse complement strand
AGAATCAAAATGCTAGAAACAGAGTTTTGCTGAAGCTAAAGGAACTGTATTGATAATGAAGAAAATAAGGGGAGGGGCTAGTTAAGTTTTCAACGGTAAAGTGCTTAAAAAGGCAGTTTCAAGTTGTTTTTTGAGCCTTTGGGGCGGGATGGCGGTCTTGGGCAGGTAGGCAGATCAGGATAGGCTGTAAAGCTTCCTAGTACTAGCCAATAGGAATGCGAGCAGGGACCTCTGCAGCTGATAAAGCGTATAAAAACTCTGTTTCTTCCTGGCCTGTGTTGGTCTCCTAGGCCAGAGGGACATACACAATTCAGCTGAATTTGTTAAACAAAAGTTTAATTTTGCTTCGACGACTTTGCCCCCTCTAAATTTTACTGATAAGTGTGGGCATTTCTCATGAAAAGAATGGCAAATGAGCACAACAAAGACAAATGAGCAAGATGAGGAAGAACTACATATGACAAATCCCTTCTGCATACCCATATGTTATGCTACTGCTTGGGTAACTTGCAGTAGTACTGTGAAATGGTTGAAAAAATGAGGCCAAATTTGGTTTAACCCATGCCTCCTAAAAGGTCCTAAAACACCTTAAAAAAGCTTCCAATAATCAAAGTTTGTCTTGATAAAAAACCAAATTCATGTTTTAGATTTGAATGGAAACCCAAAGTTATCTGGAATTATGTTTTGTTTACTGCTTTAAATATTAATAGATTAAATAGAGTAGCTTTTTAAAAAATAGTGTACAACTACATACATACATTACAAGGATGATACATTCTCTTTGAGAAACTGCTATTGGGATGATGTGAAAACATCTGATGAAACCTGCAGGGCATTTATCACTGTTCTTCACTAGACTTTCTCTCTTTATCTCTCTATCTTATCTAGCTCTATCTAACTTAAACACATTGTGAAAAGGAAATGTATGGTAAATAAAAGTGATGGTTGATGCAACAGATTTGCCACTACACATCATATCTTAGTACAGGACAATTTAAAATTGTTCATTTTAATGATAATTGAAATCTACTATTCAGCTTTTAAAGGCTATAATAGGATATCACAGATGCATGATGTGAATTTAATCATTAAATCTCATTCCTTTTGTAGCTCAGAAAGCAACTAGCATGCAAACAGTACACAATGTTTCATTAAGCAGAGAATTATTGGGGTGTTCTAAGAATTCAGCTGTGGCTTGTCATATTTTCTGCATAAAGGGATGCAGTAAGTGTCCTGTGCAGTAAGTTTCTTCCCTCTTTTATTCTGGGGCAGAAATGAAGGACACTGTCAGGACACTGATGCTCTGTCACAAGCAGTTAGTGGTAAACCTTTCTATATCACAACGCCAGAACCATGTGTTTTCTGCCTGCACTACATTCAAAGTAAGACCTTATTCCTGCGTAAAGGGTCTAACCACTTGTTTCTTTCAGAATCTCTGAAAGAAAATTAGAAGGAAAACTGCTCGGTTCTCGAGTATTGCTGTTTTTCAGTGTTTATCAGTATAGTCGGTAATTGTTTTTTCCTTCCAGGAAAGGATACCATTTTGTTTTGTAACTGTACTGTGGTTTCTCTGAACAGTTCCCCTCTGGAAGAAACTTGCAAAATCAGCAGGAAACGCTCTAACATATCCTTGACTCATCCTACTTCTGCGTAATGGTGCTAATTACCTTGTAAAACCCCAGGAAGGCACTGCAGTCCAGGCCGGAGGCTTACTCCGCCCTATTAGTTTCAATTCTCATTCTTCACAAGGCTGCTGGTTCATTAGTGATTGGGTGAGAGCATAAAAAAGCCCCACTCCTTTTGAAATTAATTTATAAATTATAGCTATTAAGGGGAAACCAAATTCAGTTTCTGAGAGGCTTTTGAAGAGACAGAAAAATTGTGTTTAAAACAGATGTGAAGATTATTCTTGATGAAATTTTATTCAAATATTTCTGCATTATTTCACCTTCTCCTCATTAGATTTGAGTTTGACCTGCAAAGTACTGAATGCCAATGGCCCTCAGGGAAGTCTGAGAGAGTTGTCAGCACTAAGCACCATATTTGTAACTTAAGGATCTTTTTGGGTAATTTATAAAGGTTAAAAGTGGCATTTTGGGGAAGTGTACTGGTGCCTTATATCCTTCCTCAGACTTATTCAACTTTTGGAAAAGAAAATTTGAATTAATTCCATGAGGGTTTTTGCACAGTAAATAAAGACTGCCTGGTTGTTTGGAGACAGTAGCTACATCACAAAAAATGTTCATGGGTGAGATTTACATTTCAACAACTTTGAATGCTTCTTCCAAATGTGATGGCCTTTGGCAGAGAGCTGTGCTACTATTACTGTCAAAGCTAACTTGATCTATAGTCTGTGATTTACATTTCCTGGGACAAATATTTTGAAAAATTAAATCTCTATCTGGAACAATAGTAACATAATTTGGGGAATGTTCAGTCCTGGTGTATGGTCTCAACCTCTCCCCCAGTCCCAAAGTTACAGAAATTCACTGTGACTAAATTCTTTTAGACTCTGAAGGAATGCAACGTACAGGAAACACATCTTGTTCACTCAGTACTGCCATCTGATCACCTAAATAGTTTGGTAACATTCACACATCCTCCCTCTTTTTTCCTTTGTCAACGACCATTTGCACTTGAATCATAAAGTAATTGACAGATAAATGCCTGCAAAATTATTTAAGGCAGAAGGACAAGAAGGAAACAACCATTAAAATTCCCGTTCCTAAGATAACAGAATTTATTTAGACAGCAGTGAGCTACCAAAATAAATATCCAAGAAAAAGCCGTCATGACAAGAAACATACTGTGATTGCCAAAGCATTTCTAAGTAACATCACATGCAAAAATCTGTTCTGAACTGCTGTGAAGGGTTAGTACAAGCCACACACTGATGAAGGCACAAGACCTGAAACATTAGCATGTCTAACTGTTACAGATATGCAAGCACAAGCTTTTAACTGATGCACATAGAGTGTATGTGTGTGTTACTGCCATTAAATCAAAAATTATTATGTTGTTTCAGTCTTCTAAGATTTTCCTTTTATCTGCACATCTATTTATGCATGGAATATCTTGCCAGTAGAAAATACAAACAGACAGAAATAGGAAAAGGAGTTTATCATTCTGTAATCCCAGCTTCTATCTTCTTGCAACACTCTGATTTGCAGATTCAAAAAGGGAGTTTGCAGTAATTTGCAGTAATTTGTGTCTTGACAAGTTATACACTCACTCTCTTCACAGGTATATGCCACCGAAGTTTTGTGTGCAGTAGAATTAAAAATTTGCAGTGTCCACTATGATCAATCTCATTTTTCTAAATGAAACCAAAAAGCTGAAAAATTAAATCGATCTGACAACTCTGATTTACACAGAGTTTCTAAAGAATTTGAGAACAAAGAATAAAATCCAAGAACATACCCTATTTCTTATGCACTCAGTCTCTTAAAGATGGTTTAGAATGGGAGACAGTGAGCTCATATAGGGTCAAGAAATATCTCTTATTAGAGACACCACTGATCCGTGGCTTCTCTTACAAGCTCTGTGGGCAGGTATTTTGGATGACCAATCATATCTGTAATCAATATCCCAACAAAACTGCAAGAAGTGGAAACATACAGAGGATGGCATGGTTGTGGTACAAACAGCAGTTGCCCCATTTGACAATTAAACCTGTAAGTATGCTGATGGGGAAAGGCTTGGTGTCACACAGCCCCCTCTACCTCCCAGCTGTGCATAGTTGGTGCACTAGCAACAACTCTGCCAGATCTTTCGCTCTTCAGGAGCTACATTAGCTCATCAAGCCACAGTTGAGTTATTCATTCTCCAAAATCTCACATCTCCCAGGCGCAGAGAACAAAAGATCTGCCATATCAAACTGGACAAAAGGTTTTTCTATCATATGCATCCTGTATTCACTTATGACTATATACTTACTGATGACTAGGAAGAAAATTCCTGAAATCCAGACTGAGAGTGACATTTCAGTCCACTGATTACTTTTAAGAAAGGAGACATCATTTATCCTCCATTATTTCAGGTAAGCTAATGGGTTTGTTCTTAATTCTCCCATTTCTCCTCTCCAGAACTTGTAGAAAGAAAAATTCCTATCACACAGAATGAAGAAACCTCCCACTATTATACTACTTTTAAGGAGGTCATACATACTCAGGTCAACCGAAAAATCTGTGGAGCAATCACCATACTTGCACATGTGAAGCATCCATATTGTCAGAGAAACCAAAAGGAGAAACAAAACACAAATGGCCTGCCAAGAAAAGCAATGGCCCAAGTAGCTGTGTATAATCACTCTCACCACAGCTGCTTGTCCCTGTCATCACTACAAAGCCAGCTTCAGATAGACATGCTAAGGAAAGGGAAGTTCTTGTAGCAAACTCAGTCTACATAGGAAAGATTAGAGCTCAGGCAGTTTAGATTTACATGGGAAAAAAAAGTGCTCACCCCAGAGCCCACACCAATAAACAGTGCTGGACAGCTTCCCTCCACCACCATATTTTTTGGGCTGGAAGGAATGTCATTCTCCTCAGAAGCAAGAGTCCCCTTCCCTCCTCCCCCAGCAATCAGGCTATGACATGCAATGGTATAGGAGAACTTCTATGCCCTAGCCACACATCTGGAGCTATGTCCTCTCCTTGCTACAAAAAATTAACCCTGTTGTGGCCAGAACCAAGACACTTCTCTCTCTACTCAGATGAAACATGTGCTTTAGCTAAACTACAGAGTAGTTACATACTTTAAATCTGCATATGTCCACCTTAATGCCCCAAAATTTGTCCTGACAACACAAGCTCTTGTATGGTCATGCAGTGAAATAAATTGGGAAACCAATCCAGGTTAAAATTAACTCAGCAAAGCAAATGAGAGAAAGAAAGTATCTTTATGAGGAGGAAGGGAAAAAACAAGCATTTCCATGGGAAGAGAGAACAGACCTTTTTTTTTTTTTTGCACCTGTGCCAGTCCATGATGGCTCACACTATTGTGGAATTAAGATATCAAATATGACATGTTTAATGTCATATTAAACCTACTTTGACTGTGGGATGCCCCCAAATAGGACAGCTCTATACTCTTCATGTATATCTTTCCCTTATCTCTTGCTGGGTGTTGCTGGTGTGTGGCTATGGCATACATCAGATCATCTTCAGTGGTCTCATTTGCTCCCCAGTTTGTGCCCTGTAGACACGTAGTGTTATAGCTGATGTAAAGATGGTGGAAAGGTGAAGATGGTATGGTGTGGGAAGAAGAGCACTCAGTGTAAACCTGCAGATAAATCTGAGAAAGGATACAGAGAAATTACACCCAAAGGTCATAGAGATAACAGACAAGTGTCTTATTCAAAAGCTCTTTTCTCCCACTTGCTCATACCACCCTGGTATTTGTTGGAGGGACAATATGCCCACAAGTTCCTGCAGATTACTGAAGATAACTTTTTTATGCAAGTAATGGAGTAGACAACGAGGACCTTCTACTAAGAAATCAGGAGGGACTGGTTGAAGACATAAAGGTTGGGGGCAGCCTTGGCTGAATTGCCCATGAGGTGGTGGAATTCAGGATTCTGCATGGAGGAAGCAAAACAGTAAGCAGGATGAGAATCCTAAACATCCAGAGAACCAACTTTGGCCTCTTCAGGGACCTGCTGAAAGGAATTCCATGCATTAGAGGTCTATAAGAGAAGGGAATCCAAAAGACCCAGTCATTATTTAAACATGGCTTTCTCCAAGCTCAAGGCCAGTGTATCCTCGTGATAAAGAAATCAGGTAAAGGGGGCAGAGGGCCTGCATGGATGAACAGGAAGGTCCCAGAAAATTTCAAAGTCAAGGGAAAAATTTACATGATGAGGAAAAAGGGGCAAGGCCACATGGGAGGACTATAGGAACACCATCAGAGTATTTGGAGATGTGACAAGGAAAGCCAAGACCCACTTGAAATTGAGTCTTGAAGAGGACATCAAGGACAACAAGAAGGATTTCTACAAGTACATCAACAGTAAAAAGATTAGGAAAAATGTGGGGCTGTTGCTGAATCAGATCAGGTGGTGTCCTGGTAACAGAAGACATAAAGACAGAATTACTGAATGCCTTCTTTGCCTCAGTCTTCACTGCTGAGGATGGCTCTCAGGAGTCCCAGATCTTGGAGGTAAGAGAAGAAGCTGGAAAAAGGAAGACTTCTTCCCAGTCATAGAGGGTTGGGTTAGAGATCCGCTAGGCAGACTAAACATTATAAATCCATGGCCCCTGATGGAATGCACCCACAGGTGCTGAGGGAGCTGGCAGATGTTGTTGCTCTGCCACCCTCCATCATCTTTCAAAAATTATGGAGAACAGGAGGGGTGCCTGATGATTGGAGGAAGGCCAGTGTTACTCCCATCTTCAAAAAGGCCAAGAAGGAGGACCTAGGAAAGTACTGGCCCATCAGCCTCACCTCCATCCCTGGAAAAGTGATGAAACAGGGAATTCTGGAGGTCATCAACAAGCATGTAGAAGAAGCGAAATATCATCAGGAGTATCCAGCATGGACTCACCAAGGGGAAATCATGCTTTACCAATCTGTTAGCCTTCTATCATGACATGGCAGGATGAGTTAAAGAGAGGAGAGCAGTAGATGCTGGCTACTTTGACTTCAGCAAGGCTTTTGACATTGTCTCACATAATATGCCTATAGGTAAGCTCAGGAAACGTGGGGTCCATGAATGGACAGTAAGATGGACCAAGAAGTGGCTGAATTGCAGAGCTCAGAGAATTATAACAGTAGAGCAGAATCTAGTTGGAGGCCTGTAGTCAGTAGCATTCCCCAGGGATCAATACCAGGTCCAGTATTACTCAGCTTATTTATTAATGACCTGAATAAGGGGATAGAATGTACTCTCAGAAATTCTGCTGATGATGTGAAACTAGGAGGAGTGACTGCTGACACCTGAAGGCTGTGCTGCCATTCAGTGGGCCCTTGATAGGCTGGAGAAGTGGGAAAAGAGAAACCTAATGAGGTTCAACTAGGGCACAAGGGCAAGTGTAGAGTCCTGCACACGTGGAGGACTGACCACAAGCAACAGTACGGGTTGGGGGCTGACCTACTAGAAGGATCCGGGAGTCTTGGTGGGTGACGAGTCGACCATGAGCTGGCAGTGTGGTTTTGTGGCCAGGAGGGCAAATAATATTCTGGGGTGCATTAGAAAGAGTGTGGCCAGCAAGTTAAGTGATGTGATCCTCCTCTTCTACTCAGCCCTAGTAAGGCTACATCTGAAATCCTGTGTTCAGCTCTGGGCTTGTCAGTACAAGGCGGCAAGGAGCTATTGGAGAGGGACCAGTGAAGGGCCACATAAATAGTTAGGTGTCTGGAGATCTCTCTTATGAGGAGAGACTGTGGGAGCTAGGCCTGTTTACTGTAGAGAAGAGAAGACTCAGAGGGGATCTCATAAATCCGTATAAATATCTCATGAGTGGGTGCCAAGAGGATGCTGCCAGACTTTTCAGTAGTGTCCAAGGAGCAATAGACATAAACAAAAACACAAGAAGTTTCACCTCAACATGAGCAAGAACTTTACGTTGTAGGTGGCAGAGCAGTGGAACAGGCTGCCCAGAAAGGTCATGGAGTTTCCCTTTCTGGAGACATTCAAACCCCACCTGAACACATTCTAGATGAGCCTACCTTGGCATGGAGGTTGGATTAGATGACCTCCAGAGGTCCCTTTCAACCTAACAATTCTATGATCCTGTGACTGATCTGACAAGCTTTGGGGAAAACTTTTGTTACAGGTACACTGGCTGTCAGCATTTGGGATTCCTGCCTTGCCCAGCTTCTCCAGGAAAGGTTCACTTCTTGTTAAATCACTGTAAGACAAAACCACAGTTATTTTTGTTTTGTTTTCTGGAGTACAACTGGCAGTATAACATGCCAAAAGCATGTACACTTATTTATTCTATCAACTAAACGTAAAACCCTACTCTTCCATCGACTTCAGTTCCCTGAAATGTACTCAGGAACCTCCAAGCTTCCCTAAAATGATAACAATACTTCCAGGAGCATATATGTGGTTGAGCATGTATGTGGTTGAGCACAAAGGGCCCTCTACCTCTAAAATATATTGCCTGTCTGGGTAAACTCTCAAATACAGGGTTCTCTTCCAAAAGAGAAGAAAGAGGGACCTACCTTTTCAGTGGTAATGTGTAACATTCTACTTCCTATATATTTATTCCTTGCTGAATGAAACTACCTCTTGGCCCCTTGATTCCTCAGCTATTCCTTCATAAAAATGGAGGGATTAGGGCACATATGCTGGATCCAAAATGTTGTAGATTCATAAGAAAAAATAGTTCGGCTAATAAAAATTCACTCTGTGGATCCAAGTTTGTTGAAAACAAAAGTATTTAAAGGATAACATTGTCCTGGCAGGTTTTCTGGCAGATCACATATCACCTGTCCTCCTCCAGTGACCATGAAGCCAGAATAAATACTGTACTGTGTGTTCTAGCTGACTTGACAGAAATGCAGTCACACACTCAGTCCTGAGCCAGTCCTGTTCTGTACTAGGAGGTGATCTGGTTGTGTACAGCTCTGGTATTCCTGAACACAGAAACACAGCAAATAAAACTAAATAAATTCTCTTTTAGTCTTCCGCCTAAAGTTGCAGAGGATTTCTAGAAGTACAAATCACACAACAGGGATTGCTTTGTCTTTTTTCAGTTCTAGCTGTTTTGCAAGAGGCCCTCAAATCCTTCCTCAGTTTTTCTGGAGTCTTCTACTGACAACCTCCAGGGCTCAGCAAAGAGTAGTACTACAGCAAATTCCTGCCTATTCAAACATTTTATTTCACTGTGTCTGCAGTGAGGAGAAGCTTAGCAGTGGAAACCTACAGTTTAATTGTTTGCTTTCAGAGGTACTGGCTTTTCCTCAGTGTAAACAAAACTGCTTTTTGGGTAATTTGTTGCCAGAAGAAATGTCCAAAGTAATTTAGCAGATGATCAAATTGCTTTCAAATTAGTAGTCCAATAATTTCCCAGATTGTTTAATAGTCCCAAAGAAAATCCCCTGAATTAATGGTGCTGTTACTCTCAGAATCTGTGGTGTTCTCCATATGCATACACTCCAGCACTAAAGCAAATTCTTGCTGAGTCCTAGCGCATACAGCCTATGCTGCTCTGCTGGGCTCTAAATCAGCAGTACATGCAATCATCTGTGTGTCTTTACTTTTTTTTTCTTTTATGTGTAACAATTTTTATTTTCTCCACTTTACACAAATACTGACTACCTTCTGCAAATTTTCACCAGGATACAGGAAAATACCTTCTTTTATGATTTCCAGGTATCTCTTCTGTCTTCACAGTACTCTGGAGTGTTTGTAACTTGGTTTCCTCAGGGGACTCAGAATCTAAAATTTCAAAATCAATTCTCTTTGAATCTGCCTTACAAGGAGAAATTGTGAACTCTCCTGTTATTTTATTTGCTGTCTGATGCTCTATGTCATCCATCTGCTTTTTCAATTTCTTGTGGAGTCTATAATTCTTCAGATAAAATTAAGCTTTCTCAGTATTCTATTATTAAACTCAGAATTATTTCACCCATCCATTCCTGGAGATATTGGGAACTTTTGTGCTCTTCTTCTTTTCTGCTTCCCTTATTTGCAATCTTTTTTTCTTTTTTTTCTTTTTTGTTGTTGTTGTTGTTGTCCCCTTTAATCACAGAAAAAATAAGGTGTGAGGATTTTTGTCACAGATGGGGGGTTTTTTGGTGGTTAGTTGGTTAGCTGGTTGGTTGGTTGGTTGGGTTTTTTGTTGGTACATTGAAGTTTCAATTTTTCCCAGAAGCAGCGGTTTTGCATAACATGTTTTATGTGGTGCCCAGATTCAACTTAAAGTGCCAAATGAACATGGAGGAACATTCCGTCAGAAAGGCCAGACAGAAGCAGCCACATCCAGCAAAATAGGATGGAAAATGTTATCAGCAGGAACTGAAAGGTGGGATAAGATTGAGCTTTACCCTGCCTCAGCCTCTATAGCCTGAGGTTTATGGAGGCTGCAATAGCTTGAAACAGGTGCAAACTCATTCCTGAAGCTGGTGTCTCTGCCTGTCTTCCACAGCTGTTCACTCTGTGATTTATTCTGGAACTGAGGAAAGATGTGGTAGGTAAGGAGAGGGTAGTAAGTACCAGTATAAAGCTTTCCATCTTACAGGTCATAAGAGCACGTGCTAGTACAATGGTGGGGAAAGAAGGTTAATTCATATCACACAGTATAAAATATAACAGAGAAAACAATATCTAATAATAGCTAGTTTGTGTTATCAGACATTTGGCCTGATAATAACATGAGTATATATAAGTATTCATTACCAAAAGCCACTCTGTTAAAAAATGCTGAGTACCCATGCTCACTTGATCATGAAGAAAAAGACACCGTTTCCTAAGTATACTGTTTCTGTGAAAAGGTACTACACAGGGACGAAGATTTACCCTACAGACATACACGGAGGAGGGGACAGGCTAGGAGGGGACACAGCTGGGGCATCTGACCCTAGCTGACCGAAGGGTTTTCCCGTGCCATCTAACATCATGCTTAGCAATAAAGACTTGGGGATAATCTTCCCAAGCAGTCATTGCTCAGAGATTGGCTAGGCATCAGCCTGCTTTTGGTGGTAGAGAGCAGTGGTCTTTTAATCATTTGGGGTTTGCCCTTTTTTTGTTTTCCTTCTACTTTTTTCCCCTCCACTTATTAAACTATCTTGACCCAGGCGGTTTTTCTCACATTCTCTCTTCCAGTCCTCTATCACCCATCCTGATGAAAGTGGAGTGAACAAGCAGCTAGTGAGGGCTTAACTGCTGGCCAAGGCCAGCCCATCACACAGGTTAAAGGACATAATTTTTCAAAGAGAATAAAGGAAAACAGAATTATTTCTCTGCTAATTCTATCAAATAGAAGTAGAAATGAAGCAGGAAAAACATTATTCATTTTTGAAACTAGGATACATTCAGAGGCCAGGCCATACTCCATGGCCACACTTAAGCAGGTAACAAACACGTCTCTCAGGTGCCACTCCTCTACTAAACACTAAATTTGGATAGCCTTGTTAGGTTACCACTCTGTAAAAATGGGCCTCCTAAGTATGAACAGAAGTTTCATCACTGCTCATGCATCAAAAACAGATTTTAAAAGAGGTCTACAAATCTTTTGCTCCTCTAAAATAAATGCATTTTCCAGACACTACATTTCACAACACAAGAATTAGACAGTTAAGTATGTTTTATGATCCCATTTTAAAGACAAGGAAATCAGAAAAAAGACATGGAGTGTCCTGTGCAGGGCCACAGTAAGTGCTGCAGTCAGGGCTGGCTAGCTTTCCTTTCTCCAAACACTGCCATCAGGACTGCAGATGACACTGTGCTCCTGACAACATTCCATGTGAATTTCCTTCTTTGTTTCTTTAGGAGTCCTGAGTTAGCAGAACTTTTGGATAGTCTATGTTTCACACAATGTTTGCTACAATTACATTAAAAATCCCTACTGACCACTACCTCTCTCACGAATGACTGTTATACCAATTTGTGCAACTCAGGAAGGCCAGAGAGGTGCATAGTTTAATTTTGTTTATTTATTCTTATCAATTTAATCCCTTCTTCAATAATTAAACAATGACACTGTTTCTCCTCCCCCTTAATTAGTCACTGGGTCTTTAAACTGAATAGCAATGACCATAAGAGTTTCTTTATGTCTTTCATGTTATAGTAAAGGACTCGGATACTTTTTTCTCCTAAGTTGCTGCTGAATTTGACATCAGTTCTATTCATCACAGAACTAGCTGTAATTAGAGCAATTATGCAGAACACATGTCTTTCCAGTTTAATAGCTGGTTTTTGTTTTGTTTTTCTTTTTTCCTTTCTTTTTCCCCCCTCTTACTGCAGCTTCTCTAAGCTAAAGAGGAGGATAAGGAAAGACAGACAGACACTCAAGTGGACCACCTACTGACTAGGTCCCACCATGGAACTGGATAATTTGTTAAATACCTTTGAGCTGGAGAAAATTCCTACAGAGTGCTTTGGATCTCAGCTTGCCAAAGGTCATCATCACAACAGCACCCCATGCTCTCTTTTCTGCTTCCCAGGCTGGAAGAGGATGGCACACTCTGCAAACACTGATAAACCTCTGATCTCTGCAAAGTGGTTTACAGAGAGTAACTAAACCTAACTGTGACTCAAAGGGGAAGCAACACATACACACAAAAAGCAAACATAAAGCAGTCTGCAGTGTAAAAGTTGCACAAGGAAAAGATCTTAGTCTCAGGCACCTGTTCATGTAGCCGTTGTCTCACTAAGAAAAAAAGCAACTCAGTAATTAAGACATAAAACACAATATGAGCTTACAAGGCACCTTTTAAAAATTTATCCTTAGTCACACTAGATACCCCTACCCATGTGAGATCCAGAGCTTTGAAGAACAGTGTTAACAAGTTAAAAAACACACTGTCCTGCAAGGCATAGTTACAAGCATAATTTCTGGTACTCTAGGCCTCCTCCCTCAAAAAAAAAGCCACTAAAAGCAAAAAGAAATACAACCTAAAAAAACCCACCAAAAAACAAAACCAACCAATCAACCAAAACAAAACCACAAAACACAACTTAAAGGCCTGAGTATTGTCCTCAAATACTCAACTAAAAGGAAAATTAAAAGATGGATTATCATCTGTAACATGATTATTTATTGTCTTGTCAACAATGTCTTCTAGTGCTGATTTTCAAATTGCTATTAAGAAAATATCTCAAATTGCCTCTGAAGCAAACAAAAGTATCATGTCCAGGCATCAGAATTATACAGATGCTTTACAAACAAGTAAGTTACTCTGAGGCATCTTCTAACCTTACAAATGAAATGGAGTCAGACAATTAACCACTCATAAAAAAGATCACGCAGTAAGAAGACAAAGAACTGTTGGCATATCAATTGCATTTTATAATTGCATCCAAAATTTTAAAAATACCTAAACATATCTTTAAAGGAAACATAATGACACAGATATTTTATCTTCCATGTGAACCACTTAGCTGTATGTGAGAGCTCAACTAGCAGCAAACATACATAAGTTTGCAAAACATTTTAGACAACATTTCAATATAGTAAGAGGAAAACCTTGAAAAATTTGCCTTTTAGATATACGGAATTTTCCCTGTAGATATCAGGTGAAAATATTTATGACGCTAAACAGAATTGTTTTTATTATTTGTTAGTTGTGGGAGTGCAAAAATATATCTTATGTGTGTGTGCATGGTATGCAGCCGTTTATCTCCTCTGTTTCCCTCCCTGAACAGCTCACAGACAGGGGATACATCCACATCCAAATGTGAAATGAATATTTTAACTAAGGTTTGACAATGAGCTTCAGTACTCACACTGTGAGAACCTCCAGCATAGTACAGCCTTTTTGTGTTGTCTTGCTGGAAGAAACAGATTCAAGAAGGTTTAATTTCACTGCTCATGTTACGAGATAGCCTCAAGTTACCCTTGTCATTTTCATGGTTTCTCCTAATACACACAGGAAGAAAGGGCAAAGAGCAATGCAATAGTACACATCAAATGTGTCTTGGATTTTGCTGTGCTGTTGCATTGAGGTACTTTATGCTGCACTTGGTATAAACCCAGCATATTGTAAGTCACTATTTCCTCAAATTGCTTTCCCTGGTTGCTCCAGGGGCAGCTCAGCAGCCTAGTTTTCCTAATGAGTTCATAGTAAAGCCAGAATTCTGTTCACATGATTTCAGCAGTTTTTCACATATAGTCCAGCTATATTCTGAAGGTAACTGTTTTCTGATTTTGTCTTAGTTTGTTTTATGTACACTTAGAGGTGGTTTTCCAACATATTATGCAACATGTTATCTTAAAAAAATACTTCTTTGAACATATGGAGATAAAGCTTTTGAAGTAACAGTCACATTTTCATCAATTTTAGAGTCAGTCAGACTTTGAGTTTCACTTTCTTCCCTTTCTAAGACTAAATCTGGTAATCTCTTCTGAGTTTTATCAGGTCACACACTGTGAATGGATTTCATTATCTAAGAAAAATTTTCCTTGAGACATTTAGTTGCTACAGCTGGCTTCTACGTGTTAACTTCTCATCCCAACAGCATCTACCTGTGACACTAGATATACCCTGCTGTGTTTAGGTTTTCCATTTCATCCTCACCTGTGGTATTACTGGTGTTAAACAAAACATGTTCTGTTGAGGAAGGAATTCTTGTTCTCCTAATGCATACAGCTGTATTTAAGCATTATTTCCTTGAGCTGAAGTAGGAGTAACAGTATATATGGTTGCACCGTTTTTGTAATTTTGAGACTATCTTGCAGCAGTGTTAATAAAATGTGTTTGCGTATCTAAAGAACCTGAATCAGGAATGAATATATTTGGACCCACTCCAGAGATAATCAGCCAGTATGGTAGTTACGTGACTTGAATCAATGCCCTCCCACAAGTATGCTGGAAACACATCACCCTGATTCAGTGAGCCAGATACTGTTGTCTATACACTCATGTATAGCTAGATTATTTCTTCTGATGACAACAGAGTGACATACAACCATGGAGTTAACCCAAAAACTGTTCAGAACTAGAGTTGACCAAGAACATAAAACTGACTGAGCAGCTGCAACCGTCTATTGCATGTTGCTGCACTCCTCTACCACACTGGAAGTAAGCCTGAGGATTTAGTTCCTTCTACTTTTTACTAAATGTCCATCTATTGTCATTTCTTATTATTTTAGTGCTGGGAAAGCTTATCTTTTTTTCTGGTTTTGTTTACTTCATGGATGGATGCATGGAGTAGAAAGTTAACTAAGTGACAGAGGGTATACCAAAATCCATCCATGCTAGCAAGTTCTAACTGATTATGTAAACCACTTACTGATGGTAAAAGAATGACTCTTCTGTCAGAAGAAGGTCTTCAAAAGGTCCAGTCTTTTTTACCTCTCAGGGAGAGCTAGCTTGGATTGAATATTTTAAGGTGCTGCCTCTCAAGGTCCCACAGACCTTGTCCAAACCATATTCCCAGAAAATAAACTAATGATTGCAAGGCTTATTTGCTGGGTATTGCTTCAAAATTATTTTTTTAATGTCACCTTCATATAGTATGTATATCTGCAAGCATGATTTTGTTGCATTAATGAGATGGTCATGAAAGGTTCAAGGAATATAATGAGCTGGTATGTTGTTGGTGGTGATAACCCATAAACTACACATACACTCCTTCCATTGTGAATATTAAAGTATAGGACTATGACCTGCAGAACTGTCAAAAAATGGTTCACTTTCCAACATGAAAGCAAGATCACATTCAGGGTAGTTCTCCATTGATGCCTTTTTCTTTTTAATTAGGATGTTGGTAGTGTTTTTTGGAACTGCTAACTACCAAAATGTACATTCTGTACATTAAACAGGTCCCTGCCTCATATTTGTTTAATGAAATAATCTGCATTTTACAGCATGAAGAAGAATAGTGTAAATGCAAAGGGCCACAGAGAAGTGTCAGACTTTTAACAAGTATATTGGCAAATGTTCTCATTTGCTCTGTTTGCTTTTCAGTTGCTCAGCTGTTGAATCAAAAATTTAAACATATAAATATGTGGCCCTGAATTACCCGACTAAGGAATGAACACAAAAGAGATAAAAAGAAACGAAGACTAAC
>JAWWLZ010000094.1:3462592-3477155 GCA_035041345.1 Poliocrania exsul | reverse complement strand
ATGGAATGCCCAGTACCTCCCTCAGGACAAGGAGTTCCAGAATGGGTGATTTACTCTGTGAGTCATGAGGTATTTTTGGACTCCTTGATGACCCATTAGCAGACATGACCCTGCAGGCTGGGTGTGAAGGTGCTAATGCCTCCCCAGATAGGAATTATCATACCTGAGTCATTAGTGTGAAGACCTGATCTCACAGGGTTCTCTAACACCCAGCTTGTAGCCAGCCTACGGGGTCAGCTGTGCCCTCAGCAGCTGCTGCAAATGATCCATTATTAAGTTTGTTAGAAATGACATGGAGGGTGTAGAATACACAGTTTTGGTTACACCCACACAGTGATAACTGGTCCTGGCTGCTCTAACTAGGACACAAACACAGAGCGGGCCAGTACGACCTGATGATAAAAAATGTTAATACAGGAAAGCAAAGGGAGAAAGTCTTACCTTTGACATAACACCCTGAGCAGAACCCTTGATAGCAGCGTGTAAAATGTTGGCAAGCATATTTTTCATGACACCAAATAATCTAAGCGTTTTTCAGAGGATAGGAGAGTAATGGCAGAATCCCATCCTTGTTACTGGTAGCACAATTGTGTTCTTAGGAGATTAGAGGGGAGCAGAATTTTAACAGTCACAAGTAACCTTGGGCTTTTAAAAGCCATGGACTTGAAGCTTAGAGAAATTCAGATGAGAATGTTGTTATGAGTAAGGTTGTGTTTCATGTTGGCAAGGCTACGTGTTTAGTTGTGAAAACTGAGTGAACAAAAAGATTTTGTTAGCCAAATGAGATAACTCAACAGTTAAACAGTGAGACCAGGTGAGTGACTGATGTCTGTGTGGGTAGCTATAAAATATACAAGTACACAAGGGACCAAGAGTCAATATGATGCTTTTGGTTGCAAAATAATAGGAACTGTCATGCTGTTTTCATGTTCAGAGTTTGACTGGAGGTTAAGTTAGTTATTAAACAATGCAGTATTTACCACTGTGGAGACTTTAATTGATTCAAAAAGCTTTACTTGAGTAATTCTTCTGTCTTTAATTTAGTAAAAATCAGGAATAAGGCTTGCTGTTTCCAAGGAGCCTGTTATTGGGTGAGTTAGAGCATAAACTGAGTCACAATTAATGAGAGGGCGTAGCAACATCTCCCTATGTCACCTACCTCTGAAGTATTAATTTCATGTAAACATGAGCAAAAAGTCCTACAACTTGAGGGATTTTTTTCATGGCTTTTTGAAATATGAAGTTGCTGTTCACTGACAAAGAACTCCAGTAAATCCTGCTGTAATTAGTGTTGTTCTAGCTGTTTGTCATGTAAATTTTGCAAAAGTTGGTTGATATTTTATTTGCGTAATGGCAAATGAAACTTACTGGGGTGCCTGTTACGTTACTTTTAGCTTAAACTGTATACATTGTCAGCAAAAATCCCTGGGAAATCTGTGTTGCTTCAGCAAGAATCAAGAATACTTCTAGCATTATGAGGTTGCACTGGTCTTAGTTTCATTTGTGACTAGACAGCAGTTCAAAATACACCTAGACCTAGAGAGAAAACAGAGAGATAAACCCCAGTGAGTAGAGCAATAGTGGAGTGGAATTGCAGCTGCATTTTGCAGCAGGTTTTTCCCTTATCTTAGAATTACATAATAGTTTGATTTGGAAGGAACCTTTTAAAAGTCATCTAGTCCAACCCCACCCACGATGATCAGGGATGTCTTCATTTAGATCAGGTTGCTCAGAGCCCCATTTGACCTGACCTTGTATATTTCCAGGGATGGGGCACTCTAGGCAACCTGTTAACAGGGTTTCACCACTGTCACTGTAAAAAATTTTTTCCTTATATCCAATCAACCCTCCTTTAATTTAAAACCATTGCCCCTTGACCTATAGCAACAGGCCCAGATAAAAAGTTTGTCCTGATTTTTCTTATTGGTCCCATAAAAGTACTGCAATAAGGTCTCCCTGGAGCGTTCTGTTGGTCAAGGATCCTCAACTCTCTCAGTCTTTCCTCATAGAAGAGCTACTTCAGTCCTCTGTCTTTGTGGCCCTTCTCTGGACTTGCTTCAACAAATCTATGTCCTTCCTGTACTGAGGACCCCAGAGTTGGATGCAGCACTCCTAATGGGTTCTGCACCAACCCAATACTCAAAAGACTTGAGAAAGTAAGCTGAAACTTCTAATCATTCTGAAGAATAGCAACCTAAAATTTGATGTTCCTTTTCTGCACATAGAACAGTGTGTTGGTCTGTGGGGGTACAAAACAGTTTAAGGCTGAACCTTGGGTGAACTGTAACTTAAAGATGAAAAGCCAATATCACATGACTATACGTGGCCTTCCTTTTTTTCTGTACTAGTCAAATCCAGAGCTTCTGTAAGAAGTAAGAGTTCTTCAGTCATCAAATTTTGTCACGTAATGATAATTTCATTTATCTACAATAGGTAGAAATATTTAGTGAAGTTAATTGTAACATTAATGAGACAGGTTTATCTCTGAAGAATAAAATCTTTGTTAATGTCTAATTCTGTTACTTTATTAATGTGATAGCTGACTTCACTGTTTGAACTTAAAGAAAAACAAAATAATCACTGAAGCTTCCTAGTGAATTAGCTTTTGATTCTTTCTACTAAAAGCAGAAAAATGGCCAGTAGAAATTCAGTGTAATATAATTTTAGAAAAGAGAAATATTCACTGTTGGAGAATATGGAAGTTTTTCTTGAAATATATTAGTATTTGATTACATGCACTTTCATCATGATTATTTTAGTTGTTGGCACCTTCCTCAAAGAGGTTTTGTCCCCTCAATATATCTAATTGCAAGTGCATTAAAAAGAAATATTAGATTAGATTCCAATTTTCTGGTTGCCAAGTCATTTTACAGAGCTCCTTGGCAATGACAATGTCATTGTTAACTTTTGGAAGAGAACTGGAGATTAGTTCAGAGGTTTTAAGTGGCTCACTTCCTAATTAGTGTAGCAAATGACAAATGAATCCCAACCTTCCTCTGAAAAAGACCCAAAACATTATTCTGCAGAATTATACTCTTTAGCTATTTTCATAGTATTATTTTCTTAAACTGGTGAAGGGATTAGCAAGGAAATTGAAAGACCACAAGATGGCAAGGAGTTACGTCAGGATTTTGACCACTTTTTTTTTTTGAGAAAAATACTTTAATGCCCATTTAATGAATTTTTTGCAACATCACAGAAACCCAGTGTCAGACCAGCTGTCAGGTATTCCATTCCTGCACTCAGCAGTCTGTAGGGATTGTGGTGGAGCTAGTGTTATGGTCTCTAGACTTCATGGCCCATGAGGAAGATGTCAGCTGACTCTGAAGTGGCAGGCAAGGGACCAGCCATCTCTCAGAGAAGCAGCTAAAACTTTCTGAGTCAACAATAGTCACAATGAGGCAGATTTCATTGATCTCTTTTTGTCTAATGCATTTGGAGCCTTCTGTTTTTAAAGAGGCAAAAGCAAAAGACCCCACATATCGGCAATGACCTGGGGCTTTGCAAGGGACTCTATCAAGAGAAAAAAAAATATAAGTAACAGTTCTGAATTTTGCAGAGCAACATGTGTCTTGAACATGGTAAGTCTAAAAGATTTTTAAAAATTGACTGGATTGTAGCTGAGTTTTAGCTTAGAACTGTTTAGATATATGGGGGATTTTTCTTTTGAGAAATCATGTTCTTTGGCCTTTCTGCACTTGGTGAGTTTGGGGCTTGTGATAGTGGAACTCCTTGGCTTTCCTTTTCAAGTGTGTTCTGCTGTTAAAATATGTTCCTTTTCTCATAAACATACTGAGCAGAGGTTAGTATCAGTGACAATATTTATGACTGTAGTCTAGATCTTGCTACAGATACTTGGCTAGGAACCTTCAGAAATACGTAGAAATATTCTTTGTGAGTACTTGAGGGGAAAACTCCCTTCAGGGGATGTTTTTGCTGTGTAGGAAACAAACATTTCTGAAAGTTGTTGTTATTCAATGCTATATTCACATAGTAAGATTAAGATTAAAAATGTAACATACCTCTTAAATTTCTTGTGTTTGGAGACAAATTAGGGAAAAAAATTTTCTACATATTTTCCTTTCACTAGAGAGGCCTCAACAAAAAATATGTTTTAGTATCTTAAAGGCTAAATGTAAGCTGTTCATATGTGATAGTAGTCACAATTTTCTTGTGCAGACAGACCTTTCTTGGAGCTGCAGTGCAAATCCCAGAAATGGATAAGTCAGAAAATTGCCTTACTAGACCTAAAAACATTTAGCATCTTACTTTAGAATACAGAAGTACTTAAGATATAGATAGTTAGCTACTAATACTTCTTTTGTTTTCTACCTTATATTCTGTAGGTATTAGAATTTTTCACAATATCATAATTACAAAGTTAATGAAATAACAAATACTAGGAGGAGAAGATTTCTGTCCATCTATTGCCTCATCAGATGACATGTCAGCATCACAACCATGGAGTTAAAGTTTGGAGAAATTATTTGGGCCTCATACACTCCAGTATGGTGCAGCACACTGTGAAAGTCTTTATCTGGCAATAGATAATGGGCAGGGACTAGCTGAGGTTGCAGCTGCTTTTGCTGAGAGTGCAAAAGGTGTATGCGGCTTGCTGAATGGCTACCTTAATTAGGCATAATTGGGTTCAGCTTGTGTACCTTGAGTTAGAATAGTTTGGGTTTTAAGGGACCTTAAAGATCACCTAGTTCCAGCTCCAGTTTAGACTAAATGCTTTCTAAAGACTCTTCATTCTGGCATAAGGTTTTGTCTGCACTTCTTTGACAGAACATTTTCCTGCTTAATGGCACATCTGTCTGGTTGGCTCTTCCTGTGCAAGCTTGGAATGCTCATCCTCACTCAAAGTGAGACCAGTAATGGAGGGATATACAGCGCATGTGCAGGCAGATTACATAGCCTTGTGCAGCTTTGTTTTCTAAGTACAGATGTTGTTTAAAAAAAAATCCAACAAACAACAACAACAAAACCAAAACCAAGGAAAAGTCATTTGCAGCCTAAAAAGAAAAGGGTGTTACATTCCTCTCACAATTTAGAAACTGCTAAAGGATTTTGCTCAGTCTTAACAATGACAAAAATCTGTGTGTGGAAAATTTAAACCCATAAGATGAAAATTTCATCATAACAGTTATAAATATGTAAAAACAGAGGGTTATAAAGAAGAGCTCTTGGCAGTGCTTTGTCCCTAGATGCTAATAGGTGTTAATATTTGAGTTTTTTTACATTATGTTTTTTAGCAGTAAAGTGAGTTCATAGGTAAAAAATGATAGGACAACTAAATTTTTTTAAAAATCAAGGAGAATCAATCCTTTAATTTTTACTCTGTATTCTAAGAGCTTGACAGGGAAGACAACAGCTGTGATAGCTGCAGTGGTCTTGTGTTACACTAAGTGTGCTTTAGCTGTTGTTGGAGTCCATTTGCATTGCTAGTGTCAGAAAGAGAGCAAGTTTGTGATTTGGCTACTGGGCTATAAAATTCTGGATGTTAAAAACAGTCGAAAGATGAGGAACTGAAGAGATCCTAGTTTTCAACCATGGAAAGACGCACTATTCTGGAAGCAGCTGATCCTTCAAGGCCAAATGTCAGAATATCAGTGAGGAAAGAGGGAGCGATTGAAAGAAAATGTATTTTGGATAGGCACATCTTAGAACAGACTGTCTAGGAATATAGCAGAATCTCCTGAGGAGATTCATTGTCCTCTGATGCTGATGATATTGGTTGTAGTGCAGCACATTAACAAAAAAAAGGGATTGAAATTCCCTTTTTTTTTTTTTTTTTTAACTTTTGCGTTTGGAAAACATTCTGGCAATAATATATGTTCCTGATGTAGTGCTCAAGATTTTTATGCATCTGTCTGCCTGCTTTTAACAGACAAGACAATTATATTTAATTCCAGTGCTTGTTGTCTCATCCAACTATTCTAAATGGTGGACAGCAAGAAATTACGATACACATAGATAAGATAGGCAGGAACAGAGAGCTGTAAAGACATCTCTTCCCCAAACAAAGCAGAAGAATCTCCCCACTACCCAACTTTTTCTGTGTAAAAACCTCCTTTTGTCATCATTTTATAAGTCAATGTCACTGGAAGGCCACTCAGTCATCATCCTTGGCTGACTTGTTTCAATTTAGCAGATCCTTGCCAGTTTTAATAGTGCAGAGGAGGTGTCATGCAGCTACATCCTGTTCACAGCTGTGCTTCTTGAATGTGTGCAGCCTTCATCATACAACATCGCTGCTTCCTGCTTCTGACTCCCCACCTGCAAAACATTAACAATGCTGACAGTTGAATAAAAACTTCTGCAAATGGCAAATGCAAACCACGTATTTTATTCTGTGGAATTGTATTTCTCTTGGTGTGACACAATGCATTTTGTAAATATAATGTTAGGAAAATAAAACACTCATTCTAAATCCTTATAATCCACTTGAAGCAGTCATGCCCATTAGTGTGTTGACTGTTGCTTACATAAGGTCTGTTTAACTTGTATTATTGTTTGACATTATTTTTCCTGTTGGTTTTTTTTTATTTTAAGAAAGAATAAATCCTGTCACTCTCATTGATGCTGAACTGCTACATATACATAAAGAGCAGAATATTGGTTTACCTTGACTTGAGTAAAGGATGCAAATTAAAAATTTCTTGCTAAGTAGGTTTACCAAACTGAGACTCAACCCCCTTTTTCAACTGTAGATGTTATAACAACTCTGTGTGACTGTATAATAAAATCAGAATTTCCAGATTCTAAAAGGTTTTCTGTTTTCCCAGCAGTTCCTGAGAAACTGTTTCTCAGAAATACAGATGCCAATAGACTGATGCTTTGTAAGATCAAAAAGAAACATTATGATCATACAGTCAAACCATCTTTGACAAGATGTCATGTGGCTCACCAGAATTAATTTTTATTTGATGGAAATCATAGGTTTTAGATGTTTTCTGATTTTAAGTAAAACTCTGCCAGCAATGCAAAGTATCCAGATGTTTTTAAGATGTTCTGCTTTATGTGAGGTTATTTAGTTTCAACTTTCAACCATTTCACATTGCTGTAACTATTTGTGAGTTTGAATAATACTCCTGTTAAGCAGTTTGATGTTTAAACACTGACCTAAAAGATTTCCCTTTCCTCAGTTAGGAACACATCCTAATACTGCTGCCTTCTGGATCTGTTTTTCTCTTCATCATATTTAGGCTTCTTTTCTGAGTCCTGGCTGTATCCTTTGACTTTGATGCAGGAAGCTATCAGTGAGATTTGCAGCCTTGCTCAGTGCAGATGTATGGTAAACTTGCATGTCATTTTATGAGCCCAAATGCACTTCAGTGAGGTAGTCTGAAGAAGATACTTGGGTAATTTGTTACTGTTGCCATTGCAAGAGACTGAAATTTCTTACTATTTCTTTTGACTTCCACACTGTCCTGACAAATAGGGGAATTACAGTCAAGTGATTTTAAGCTGTTATGTGATGCTACTACATGTTTGTTAATCCAGCGGAGTCCAGTTTTGTATTTCAGCCCCTTAGAGGTACAATAATAGTATTAATAGGAAATGACTGCAGTTTTTGAAGCTGCTAAAATGTCTTCACTGGTGAGAGCAGACATCTATAGGACATCTCAGATTCCATCCAACAAAGCTTAAGTTTGTATACTTCAGAAAATACATGTTTGCACATTTGAAGTTTGTCTAGACTAGGAAAAAAACTGTTTTGTAAGTACAGAGAGTATTCATAGACAGTAATCATATAAAATCACATTTATGTTAGGCCATTTTAAAGTCCTTTTATCCTAACGAAGACAGTAGAAATAGCTTGTAAAGATGGCTATTAAATCATATTGAAGCATAGGAGACAGAAATTTTGTCAGGACTGTAGAGACCACCTGCAACCCTGTAAATGGTCTGACTGGAGTCTGGAAAGCTTTAATATATGCAGTTTAAAAATCTATCCCATAAATGCTAGTCATGGATATAATGATATTTATTTTCTTTTTCTCAATTTCTAATATGACAAGTATTGTGAATTACGGATCTGTAACAAAGTAACTGTTCTTGACATGTTCCAAGTGTCAGAATGTGTGACTGTAGTGCTACAATTCATCACAAGTATATAGTAAAGCAAATAGAAACCACTGAAGCCATATCAGGACAGACTGGCTTTTCTGTGGCTGTGAGTTGGAAAAACGTGCACTGAATTTCAGATTTTGTCCATGGGTGACACTGTGGTAGCTTGCCCTGCTGTTATGCAATATGTGTGTCTTTGGGCATCAGTGGTAATTTCAAGGATTCTCTGCTGCCTTCTTTCCTTCTCTGCTTTTCTGTTTTCTGCTCAGCCTGTATTAACATTTATTTATTTTTTTATCTTTTTTCCCCAGAATGTGTAACATAATTAGGACAACTGCTTTGATTGTAGATTGTCATTGACCCTTGCTGAAGAAGCGCTTTGTCAATCAGCAAGAATGCATCACATAGCACTGCTTGAGTCCTTGAGTTTTTATCCAAGCTGTAGTGGGTTAACCTGGCAAAATGCCAAGTGCCAACTACAGAATCAGAGGGCCCACCCCCAGCCCTGAGGGAAAGGGAGGAAAAAACCCAACTAAAACTTAAAATGGCAAGCTTTTTATATTTACACAGAAGAGAGAAAATTGAAAGCCAGATGCAATATATGCAAAAGTAAAAAAGAAACAGTAACTCCACACTGAGTCGCCCACCCAATAATATAGATTCCACCACCCAGACCCACAAAAACACGCTAAAAGACTCTTCCCAAGAAATACTCAGCAAGAGAGAACAAAAACCAACAATAAAAATGTTTATTTCCCAGACTGAAACAGCTGTGAAGTAGCAGTAGTTCTCACAGGACAACACAGCAGGTCCACTCACTACCATGCCCATGAAGGAAAAGAGGCAGAGGCACCTTCCTCCCTCACTTTTATACCTCTTTTGATATCAGATGATATGAAATATCTCTTTAGTTTCTTAAGTCAGGTGATCACCTGTCCCCTTTAATCTACTTAACACTATCAGGGCCTCTAAACTGAGGCCTACTAAATCTAAGACCTGTCTAAAACTAAGGCCTACTAAACCAAAACTACTACACAAATTTAGACCCCCTACATTTGTGAAATGGTATCTGCAATTAATTTTCCAATGCTCTTGACCTATGTCAACACCTGCTTTACCCAACTGTCTTCATCTAATTTTATGATGCAAACTGGCTGTTGCTATTATGAGTCAAAGAATACTGATAGGTTAAGAAAATAGCTCAGGTTTTAATTATTGTAATAGAGGGTTTCTAAGAGACGCCTGAAAGTGAAACAGAAGAACTGTTAAGAGGTTAACAAACAGTATCTTTATTACCAGAGGCTGCTAAGTGACAGGAGTTTTAAGGGAAAAAAGGATGAGGGAGAGAAAAGGAAGGAAAACCAAAAGCACTGAGCCCAAACATGTAAGCACCCCCACTCACCAAGGGGAATTGCTCACACTAAGTTGTGTTACCGACCCAAACATTTAGATTCTCCTGAGAAAAAGGCAGAGACTGAAGACCCTAGGTGCTGGCTGGCTCACTGCAGTAACAGGCATCCCCATTATGAAAATACAAGGTTTTCTTGCTTGGCAAGCAAGCAACCAGAGCACAAGTCATCTGCTCTTAAAATACAGGCTGCTAGTGACGTCTGACTGGGCAGGTGTGGCCAGTACCACCCCGTCCGAGGTGTCCAGCCCCACCTTCTTGTTATATAACAGTCTTCATTCTGCACATGTGCACAGGCACTGGAATTTCCTTGAGCATGCGTGTAATCACCTGGGGGTCTCCAATAAAATGAGTCTGTGGGCAGCCTTCCTCTCCTTCCTCTTCACTTTCTCCTCCAAATGGCCTCTAAATGCAACTAGCAAATCAGAGGAGACTAATTAGTTTACAGGGAGTTCTGTCTTCAAGGGTGAAGTTTCTCCCTTATCAATGCTGGTTACCAGTAGCCCAGTAGGAAAAGCATAAACTTTGTCCAGATGGCTGGCCAAAAACAGACCTAAAAATGTCAACACTTGCCAATACAATTATGATCAAAAAACCTGCACAAAATTCTTCTTAAGCTGAGTAGTCCAGTTTTTTTGAGTCTTACTGTTGTGACGGCACACGGATAGTAGGAGGTGTGTCAACAGTCTTCATCACTTCTCCTGCATCCCTGAGTAATGGCTTGGATTTCAGTTGTTCACTAACCAGGGTATGGCCCTTGTATATTCCTGTGTACTTCAACCCTAAATCTGCTGACTTTTTATTTTCATTCCAAGGTGAAATGCAAAAAGAGAATTTTATGAAATCATGTTTAAGTAGAGCTGCTATCACAGAAAACTTCATGATGGGACAGCTAAAGTACTTACTGGTTTTGTTAGAAACATGGAATAATAAAATGGTTTGGGTTGGAGGGGACATTAAAGATTATCTTGTTCCAACCCTCCTGCCATGGGCAGGGATGCCTCCCACTAGACTAGGCTGCTCAAAGCCCTATCCAACATGACCAACATCCTGCAACATTTGCAGGAATGGGTTATCTACAGCTTCTCTGGGAAACCTGTTCCAGTGCCTCACCACCCTCTGACAGTAAAGAACTTCCACATAATATCCAATCTAAACCCTGTCTCTCTCTGTTTAAAACCATTACCTCTCATCTTATCACTATACTCCCTGATAAAGAGTCCTTCCCTATTTTTCCTGTAGGCACCCTTCAAGAACAGGAAGGTTTCTGCAAGGGCTCCCCAGAGACCTTCTGTAGGCTAAACAGTCTCAGCTGTCTCAGAATGTCTTCATAGAAGTGGTTCTCCAGCACCTGATCATCTGCATGGCTCTCCTCTGTACATGCCCAAATAGGTACATGTCTTAGTCTGGGGGCCCCAGAGCTGGATGCAGTGCTACAGGTGAGGTCTCATAAAATGTGGGGTAGAGGAGGATAATGACCTCTCTCAACCTGCTGGCCACACTTCTTTTGACACAGCTCAACATACAGTTGGCTTTCTGGGGTGGGAGAGCACATTGCTGGGTCATGTCCAGGTTTTCATCCAACAATATGCCCGAGTCCTTCTCTGCAGAGCTTCTCTCAGTCTCATCACCCAACCTGTGTCCAGGTTTAGGATTACCATGACCCAGGTGTATGATCTGATACCTGGTCTTGTTCATCTTCACATAGTTCACATGGGCCCACCTCTGAAGTCTGTCAAGGTCCCTCTGGGTGGCATTCCTTCTCACTAATATATCACAGAATCACAGAATACAGTAAGTTGGAAGATACCCACAAGGATAATTTGACTCCTACTCTTAGCCCTACGACAGGACTGTCCCCAAGAGTCACACTAGGTGCCATTATCCAAATGCTTGAACTTCTTCAGGCCTGGTGCTGCAACCACTTCCCTGGGGAAGCTGTTCTAGTACCCCGGCCACCCTCCTCTGGGTGAAGAATCTTTTTCTACTATCCAACTGAAACATCCCCTGACATAATTTCAGGCCATTCCCTTGGGTTCTGTCACTGGTCACCACGGAGAAGAGATCAGTGCCTGCCCCTCCTCTTCTCCTCATGACAGAGTTGTAGACTGCAATGAGGTCTCCCCTCAGTCTTCTCTTCTCCAGGCTGAACAGACCAAGTCACCTCAGCCACTCCTCACATGGCTTCCCCTTGAGGCCCTTCACCATCTTTATTGCCCTCCTTTGAACATTCTGTAATAGCTTAGTATCTTTCTTATATTGTGGTGCACAAAACTACATACAATATTCAAGGGGAGGCCGCCCCAGTGCACAGCAGTATGGGACAATCCCCTCCCTTGACTGCTGGGGATACTTTGCCTGATGTCCCCCCCAGGACGCAATTGGCCCTCCTGGCTGCCAGGGCACTGCTGACTCATATGCAGTGTTTCTTCAATCAGGATCCCAAGTCCCTTTTTGTGGCACTGCTTTCCAGCATCTCATTCTCCAGTCTGTATGGACATCCAGGATTATCCAGGTGTAGAATCCGGCACGTCCCTGTTGTTAAACTTCCTGTGGTTGGTGATTGCCCAGTCCTCTGATTCGTGGAGGTCTCTCTGCAGAGCCTCCCTGCCTTTGAGGGAGTCATCAGCTCCTCTGAATTTTGTGTTGTCTGCAAACTTGCTTGGTATCCCTTCTAGTCCTGTGTCCAAGTTACTTACGAAGATGTTGAAGAGCACAGGGCCTGAGATGGAGCCCTGTGGAACCTCAGTAGTGACAGGTCACCAGTCTGGTGTTACCCTGTTCAGTTACCCTCTGTGCTCAACCCCTGAGCCAGTTGCTCACTGACCACATGATGTGTTTATCCATCTGTGTGCTGGACGTTTTGTCCAGAAGGACACTGTGAGAGACATTAATGAAAGCTTTACTGAAATCCATAAAGGAGGAACCATAAGAATTTTTCTCCTATGGCCTATTCTGGGATAAGCACAGTTCTGTCTTTAAAAGTGCCATTGTCATCCTGTCCTTTTCCAAGAGGATCTATCAGAACTCACATGTACATGTTGACTGTCTTTAGGCAAGTGCAGAACGAAGTGTGCTAGATATGGAATGAGAACATCCTCACTGGGAGGGATGATAATGCTCACCCAGAGCAATTCCTCTGCAGACAAACTAACTAACAGTGCTGCAATGCTGTTCGGTGCCAGCTTTGCACATAGATGATCTGTCCTGGCTCCATTCAGATTCACTGCTCACTGGATGTTACTTTCCATATCCGCTATCTGAGTTTTCTCTGTCTTTTTCATCTCTAGTGTTCCTGTGGCATGTTTCTTCGAACTGAGGAGGAATTTGCAATTTCTTCTTAGAGGTGTAGAACAGGCTAAGGTGAATGATGGCAATATGAGGATTACAGTTACATTTGGCACCCTAAGAACCTCTTCTGCACAGACTGCAGACCCACACCTTCATGTATAATTTTGCAACATAAAAGTCATAGATTCTGGTATGAAATTTATAACCTACTTCAGAATTAGGAAGGTTTTTTATTTTAACCCAAGCATGTTTTTCTCAAAATGGAAAGGATTACAGCTTCAGTTTGTCTGTAACTTCTGCTTTATATAATGGCATTTTCACATACTGGACTTGACACATTTTTAATAATTCTGAATTTTTTATTCAAGCAGACTCCCTCATGGTATACTTGAAAAAAATACTCTCTTTCAGCAGTGTCTAGTTTTTGTGTTTTAAAAATGATGCTGCTGTGATATATCAGTGATACCTTTTTCAGCATGTAATATTTTTTTCATTTTTCAAGCTTTTTTTCACACAATTTATAGCACTGGGTGAGGGAGATCTTAGTGCAGCATTTCTGCATGGGGCTCCTTTTCCCAGAGTTCAGTTGAATCAATAAGGCTGAACATGGTAAAAAGTAGTTTTGATTCACACAGAGATAACACTTCAAGTTTTAGCACTTAAGGAGAGAAAAAGAGTGCTTGAATTAATTCAGAGCAGATTTTATTACCATAGCAGTCTTCCATGCAAGTCTGTGGAGAATAGCTGCGTCATGCACAGAACAATTCTGTGAGTGCTGAAGTGAGGAGACTGGAAATGGTGATGTTTTTTAAAATAGTTTGGTCTTCAATCTGGCCCAGCTTTGATTTCTAGACTTTCAGGAAATGAAAATTTTGAAGCTGAAGTCAATGGGAAGACGTCTGCTGTTCCCCTTTCAGTAACTGTGACTTCATGGAAATGGTAAAATGAACCTCATTGTTTGCATAGACTCTCCTTTTGGCAAGAAATGGGCATCTCTATAATCAGTTATTCCAGAGATATTCTTTCACAGCCTTTGGATTAGAAGGTGTGGTCACCTTTTAAAAGAAAATATTTTTATACAAGGCATTGAACAGTAACATGTGGATGAATACTCAAAGGCAATATATGTAGCAATACTAAAATAACTGCCAAGTCTTGACCTTGTTTTCAGTAATAAAACCCAATAACTGTATAATTTAAAGTAAGCTTTTCTATTTAAATAACAGTTATATTCTATGTAATCAAAATTATATGCACTGATATGTCAGATGAGTAAATTGCCTTATAGGGATGTTTTAAATTATATTCTAGAAGCTTGTAGCAATACAACCTCAGAATAAAAACAATTAGTCAGCAGGTCTCAACATAAGGTGATTGCTAAAACTCTTCCAGACAAAGCTGTAGGTAGGACTGTGATCAGGCATGTTGGGATGCTTCAGGTTTCTCTGTCTAATGCCCTGTGCTGTCTCCCCCATAACAGTGCACAGTCACTGACTGAGAGGGGTCAGTTTGACTTCCCCCTTTCACTGATGTTATCTGTAGTGTTCAAAGTGAATCCTAACGTTTTACACTAGGTTTGTCTAGTTTGAAGGAAAGGAGTTTGAGAAACAACCTCATTGCACTCCTCAACTTCCTGGGGAGGGAACAAGGTGAGGGAGGTGCTGATCTCTTCTTCCTGGTATCCAGTGATAGGACATGTGAGAATGGTTGAGAGCTCCATCCCATCCCATCCCATCCCATCCCATCCCATCCCATCCCATCCCATCCCATCCCATCCCATCCCATCCCATC
>JAWWLZ010000094.1:3441370-3461089 GCA_035041345.1 Poliocrania exsul | reverse complement strand
ATCCCATCCCATCCCATCCCATTCTGTCCCACTCCATTTCATTCTATTATTAAAGAAGTACCTGCACTATCTTCCCGTATGCATATTTAGGAAAACATGCCATTTACCCACATTTGTATTTGTATAAAATCAAACGGCTATTTTCCTTAGAGCAGTTCTATGCAATACACAAAATTGTCATTAGGTCTTGTGAGAAGACCTGATTATGTAAGCTACACAGCCCTTCTGCAAAATTACTCTTTCATATGTTTTCCCTAATTTTACTAGGAGCTGAGGAAATAAGAATTATGGGCAACATCTGGCATGTAATAAGGGCATGCCCTGCAACAGATACTTTTTTATTCAAAGGTGGTAGATAAGATGCAGAAAAATATTTATCCATACCTCACTAAAATATAGCCAGCTGCTATTCTACAGGCTTGCAGATTAACTCAGTTGGTACAAACTCTTGTACAAATTCATGGATGTACATAAGTACCGACATATTCAGAAATATTTATGTGTCAAATTATATATGTTCCATAAACTGGAAGTGGGCAGTGCTGCAGTGTTTATGATTGCTTGGACTAAATAACTGATAAGTGTTCTCCTTAATATTGTTTGGAGTAAAGGAAACATAGAAAAGAAATTAATTCGGGTTTTTTTTGAGGCAGCAATGTATGCATGTATCAGTCTCCACAAGTACTATGCTGCCATTATGTTTCAATCTTTTTAATGATCAGCAGATATTTAGATAGGCAGTAAATCAATAGAGACAAAATATTTTCACAGTGAACAGTTGTATTGGGGATCAGTTAGGTGTTGACATTTTTTTTTTGGTCTGTGTTTTTGCCAGCCACCTGAGAAAACTTTATTCTTTTCCTGCCATGTTACTGGGAGCAAGCATTGGTAAGAGGAAAGCTTCGCCCTTGAAGATGGAGCTCTGTGTAAACTACACTTAATTGGGTTTCTCTAGTTCGCCAACAGTGTTTAGGGGACATTTGAAGGAGAAAGTGAAGATGAGGAAGAGGAAGGCTGCCCCCAGACCTATTTGCTGAAGACCCCCAGGTGACTACACTCATGCCTGAGGGGAATTCCGATGCCTACACACATGCATGAAGGAGTACCCTTACATAACAAGAGGGGGGAGCCAGACGCCTCTACCTGGGTGGTACTGGCCACAGCTGCCCAGGTAGATGTAATTAGCTGACTGAATAAAGGGGCAGATGGCTCATTATATTGAGCTATCTTACTTCACATGAAGGACAACTTTGCCTAGGACAGCCAGGATGCTTGCTATCAGTGAGTCAGCTGATGCCTAGAGAATGCAGTCCCTGCCTCTGGGGAGCATCCTGTGTAAGTAAGAGAACCTACGTGGGTAATCCTTGAGTGACAAGGGATATTTACAGATGGGGCTCCTGTTCCCTCCTCCTCTTTCTCTTTTTTTCTGGTTCCTGTTATTTGATCACCTCTGTTAATAAAGATACTGTGTTGCTGAACTCTTGATGGTGTTTAGTCTCACTTTTCCAGCATCTCTTTGAACTCACCATGGAACAACAATAAAGAGTTTTGCAGTTTGTCTAATCAGGAAGGCTTTCATTTTTCCACATAGAAATAGTATTAGGTTGCTGAAGTTCTGCTTAAACTTGTGTATTGCATAGGCTGCTGGTATATTTTACACGTCTTTGGTTACATTAACAAAAGAAAGGTGTTTTTCTAAAAATTCTCAGTTTCTAATCAGAGTTCTTATAGAAGCCTTGATGTACAGGAGTCCCTAATGCCAAATTAGATGCCTTGGATCTGTGATTTATGGTTCCTGTAGGCAATAGGAGTGTTAGTGACTACCTTTCATTAATGTTCATGCATCTAAATTAGAAGTAGCAGAGGTAGAAGCTTTAGTCCTCTTCTGCTGAGTCTATCCCATTATTTTTGTCACTGTGGATGCTTTTGCAACACTGTGAGATCCTCAGTATGTTGGTGGTAGGCATTTTTAATTCCTCTCTGAAGACTCAAAGTAGGAGTGACTTACCATGCATGGCATGGTGTGCTCTGTGTGGTCTTGGCCTGTGAAGTGTTGAAATTTGACTTAAACAGCGTTCTCTACATGGTTAACAAACTCATGTGGTTAATCCCTTCAGCAAAGTCTGTGTCAAGGTGACAGTAAATATTCTTGCAGTGTAAAAGCCTGAAACTCCTCACTCAGTTGACATGTTTCCAGCACTGAGACCCAAATCTTATAAGGCTTGTAAGTTGGGTCTGTATAAGCCTTGGAAAGCATAGTTGCTTTTTCAGACCTGTTGAAGGTTTTTTTTTTCAATGACTACTGACTAGTAGTAATAGAAGAGAGGCCCATAATCTGTGGTAGTCCAGGCAGCAGGGGAGTCGGACACAAAACGTTACATAGGGTACCACTCTGTTGGCTTGTAATGAGTTGGGAGATAAGGGCTACCTGCAACAAGGAAACTTTGTAGAAAAATAAGCTTCTGTTGTGAGGGTCTGGAAAAGAAAGCATAGAACAGCAGCAAGTTACGAGAATAGGGTTCATTATAAGTCAGTTACAAGTCAGTCTTTTTCATGGAGGGGAAAGCTACAAGGAGAGTTGTTCATCACTCTTTAAAGCAGCCATAAGGTCTACTACTTACCAAAGTATTTTGGCTCTCCCTCCCTTGGCCTTTGCCCAGATGTTCTTTGTTTATCTTGGAAGCCTCCAGACTTTGTTACATCAGATGGTGCCCAAGACTGATTAGCCATCACCTTCTGCTAAGGACATTTCTGTATCCTGTAAGGTCTGAAGGAAGCAGTCAGTTCTCAGTATCTCCATGGATTTCAGACTGAACTGAAAGAGGAGGACAGTAAGCAGGACAGAAAGACACACTGTCGAATTTCTCCATTCTCATACAAGTGACTTACAATTGTTCCTAAAGGTTTAGCAGAAATGTATTTCCATGTGGTCACTACCTGATAGTTTGTATCCTTAAACTGCGTAGTTTCTCCTGTATAAGAACACTCTTGACCCTGAAGTTAATTCTGAGGAAGAAGAAAATTTAATTTCTTCTTTATGAAGAAAATTATGAAGTCTTGCCAGCCTGTATTAGGACTGTCCTAGGAATCCTTTCTGGACAAATTCAGGAATGTCTTCCTGTATTTTTATTGGATCAAGAAGTAGAGGCCAGAGTGGTATGGTAGGTCTGTCTAAGCATTTGAAGCTCTGTTGTGAATGCAAAGTACAAAGATTACACTGCTAAGGGGGGAAATATTAATACCATCTTTGACCACTGACAAAGAAATATAAACTAATATATTTGTATGGTGCTTTACATACACAGATATTCATAAACAGCACAAATAAAATAGAGTTGGCTGGTAGGAAGAGATGGCTGTCTTGCTTGAAGAAAGGTGAATTGGATTTTTATAGTTATATCCCTTAAGACAATTAGGAAGAAATATGAGCTGCTAGATGTGTGTAAATATAACTAGGGTTTTTCTGTGGTTAGTTTATATTATTTACATTTATAGAAACTATCTTCCACTTAAAATAGCTAATGCAGAGTCCTCTTCTCTTATGGTTGATGTCACTTCTGTTGTCATCCTGTTTGGATGTCATGAATCTTGTCTGTGTCAGACAGACAAGCATATAACTTTCAGAATTAGATTTTTAACCCTTATATTTCTGTTCCCATTTTAAGCCCTTTTTGTGGTTGTTTTAATTGGAACTGTTGCTTAGTACTCAGCTGTTTCTTCCAGGGGAAAGCTCAATGTAAAATTAAGTTCCAAACTGTCTGTCTGATAGAATGGTGACAAAGAGTCACTTTACTAAAAATAAAGTTTAATTGTGGTTTTTCCTTCACTCCCTTTAGTGAAGGTGATTTAGATATTGGTCAAGCATTATGTTTGAATATATCTCTTAATGTTTTAATTTTCCACCCTCTTAGAAATTAAATTAATTCCTCATTGTAATATACTGTTATATTTTGTGTAAGTATCTATTTTATAAATTAAAAAGAAGCACTAGTTTGATAATGAAAAATAGTAAAATAATATTTAAAATATTATAGCAATTAAGTCCTTCTAGGAGGATATTGAAGCAGTTGTTCAGGCAAATTTTTAACACTTGCTAAATTGAATATATTCCTTAGAGAACAGTATACCAAGGTGAGTGGCACATTTCTACTGCCAAAATGAACTGTTTAACATTTAATATGTCCTGGAGTATGGTAATAGGAAACATCCCAAGATTTCACACAGTTCTTGATAATCTCCACAGAACCCTAACACTTTCCATGTGTTTTCCTGGTTGGCAGGTGGAGTGGATACAACAACAGGTGGTTAAAAGAAGGACAAAGAGGGATTATAAACCTGGTGGTACCCAATCCACTTATTTCAATGATCCCAAGTGGCCAAGCATGTGGTACATGGTAAGTATATACAGGGCCATGGGCTCTATTCCATGCTAATGTTTAGTTGTCTGGCTCGATATTTCGAAAAGGGGCAGAAGAGTATGTCTGGAAAAAACGATTTTGAGGATTTTTATGTGACTAATGAACGTCTGTAAACTCCTTACAAGTATTACAAAGAATTCCTGGTGAGCCCTGCAATAAGAAGCATTTATTAATGTATTCTCTCATGAATTCTTCCTATTGCAAGATGTGTTGGGAATTACTTATTACAGGATAAGATTTCAGCAATGAGAATGGAAGGAACGTAGCCACAACTTGTGAGAGCCCAGTTGCATTCGGTGCTTAATTCACTGTCTCAAACATAAATATATTGTGTCCTGAAACAGGAGAAAAAAGCCAGTGACTCTGACCATTGTGTTATGAGTACACTCTTTTTAATTATGAACAATTACATTGTTGAAATAAATGGATTTTATATGCTGTTTCCTGTCTGAAATAAGTTCTGTGTTGTTTGAGGAAAAAAAAAATTTTTTTGCACTGTTAGTCACAGTTAAAGCCTGGAGTGAAATGTTTGTATTCACAGTATTTTTTTTAAGAAAACCCTCATTTTTGCTTATGAAGGTGCAAATCTTAGAATCATCAAATGGTTTGGGATGGAACAGACCTTTAAAGGCCATCTAGTCCAACCTTCCCACAGTGAGCAGGGACATCTTCAACTTAATCTGGTTGCTCAGAGCCCCATTTGACCTGACCATAAATGTTTCCAGGTTTAGGGCATCTACCACCTCTCTGCACAGCCTAGTCCAGGATTTCACAACTATTGTTGTAAACAAATTCTTCATTATATCTAATCTGAATGCACCCTCTTTTAGTTTAAAACTACTGCCCCTTGTCCTGCAACAAGAGGCCCTACTAAAAAGTTTATTCTTGTTTTTCTTATTGGTCCCCCTACAAATATTGAAAGGCTGCAATAAGGTCTGCCCAGAGCCTTTTCTCCAAAACAAGCAGCTTCAACTCTCTCCATCATTCTGATGATTTCTGTGGCTCTTCTCTGGACCTGCTCAAATGTATCTTTCCTGTACTGACAATCTCAGAGCTGTACCCAGCACTCAAGATGGGGTCTCAGAGTAGAGGGCAGAATCACCTTGCTCAACCTGTTGGCCACACTGCTTTTGATGTGGGCCATGGTACAGCTACCCTTCTGGGCTGTGAGTGCCATTGCTGAATGCCTGGTCTAGTTTTCCATCTAATATGCAAAGTTGTATTTAGTAGGCAGTTGACTGCCATGACACTTCTCCATTTTGGCTAATAAAAGACTTGCTCAGCTTCTTTACTGTCCTGTTTCGTCTAAGTTGCTTGACTGTGTGACACTCTGAAGGTTTTATGATTTGATAGATTGAAGGTTTTATGACTTAATAGATTGAATAGCTTCAGACAAGAAGCCAACGATACATAAGGTGATTTTTCTGTAATGTCTTTTCAGGTATTTTGTTTCTTTCAAAGCATTTGTTTATTACTTTCGGTGAATGAACAAGATTGCCTTAGCATAGCTTTAAAAATATTTTTAAGGTTTTATTCATTTCATTCTGACTTGTGATTCATTGTTCCATACATCAAAACCCAAAAATGTCATACATAATTTCTAACTAACAGTAAACAGTTGCTGTTAATTCACTCAGTCAGAAGTCCTTGTCTTCGTGGATGCATCATATGAGCATGGCATCAGTCTAGTATCTTTGTTATTCAGCTTCTTGAATTCTTGTATTTTAATAAGAGGCCAATAAATAACTTTACTTCCAAATTCTTCTTATTTTTATGTATAATAACAGTAATACTGACTTCTATTTTCCTATGGAAAAATTATTCCACAGCAATCTCTCTGAGCTATTGGAGATCTGTCTTTCATGAAGTAACCCCCCTCATACAGTAGAAATCTGTTTCATAATTGCTTAGTCCTAGGATTATGTTGATACAGCTATGGGGGTTTTGATTGTACAGTTTGAAAACAATTTTCATCCCAAATGTAGTCCTTTCTGATTGTTTGTGAAAGCAGTATTATTTTTGATCATGGCAAGTCTTCTTCCCAGTTTATGGAAATGTGTATACTTGCCTATCTCCTTTAACATGCACATTTATTCAGTCTGCCTGTTGTATAAATATGTGCATAAGATGACAGACAGATTCCAATAAATGGCAGTAGATCATGATATTATGTCCTACCAGTTCTCATTTAAAAAAAAATTATTTCAATGCTTTCTATTGAAACAATAGTGACTTATCTTTAGTTGTTCTGCTGTTGCTGCTACGGACTTGCAGCTCTGTGTTAGACTAGAAAGAGGGAGGCCAAACTTTGAGAATCATAGTGGTCAAGAAAAAGCCCACTATATATTGTGTATGATAGCTTAAGTAGTTTTTTCTTTGTGCTACTACATTTATATATGAAGTTTTTAGTACCAGCATAGCTTTTTGATGGAACTAGATTAGTGAGATTTTTTTAAACTGGTAATAGATGCTGATAGCAGTTGCCTCTAATTTTGATCAGGAGGGTAGCAGTCTCCTGTTTATAAAGGAGTTGTGTTGTCTAGCCACATACTTAGCAGCACCCCACAATTGCTAGTCTAACACAGAAAACACTGTAAGGCAGCAAATGAACTTTACTGTATGTCTTTTACAGCTTTTGTAATTTCTCATTTCTGTCCCTGTGGAAGAAAGTCCTCACTTTGAGACCCTTCTGGGAAGGGATTGTTCCTGATGCATTGCATGTACATCCACTGAATAACCCCATTTATTTGCAGTATCTTCAGTGATAGTGATGTAATGACATTTTGTTGAGAGAGATCAGTGAAGTATTAGCAACTATGCCATTTCATCAGAGAGAATAGCTAAAATTATGTGAATGGGTTTACTTCAGGACTGACTTGGGTTGTTACCAGGTATCCTCATATGGCTGTATTTATGATTGTTACCATAGCTACTTTTGTTAATTTTCTTACCTTTGTAACTTGAAGGGAAAGAAGTTCAAGGTTAGTCATTGCTAGGTCAGAAGAGGCTTTTAGGCTGCTGCCTGCAGGCATGTTGTTGAACAAGTACTAAGAGCACTCAGACACAGATTTGCACTTGGATTAATAAGTAACTTCATTGCGGGTTAAGATTTAGACCTTTGGCTGTTGAACGGGCACAATCTCTCACAAGGCCATTAATGCAGTTCAGATCTGTTGACACAACTCCTTTTATTCAAAGACTTTCTCAAGCCACATCTGATGGATGGTTTTTTACCCTGAGATTTTTCTTCACATTTTTCTTCTCTGTTATTTTGTCTGAGCTAGAAATAATAAATTTTTGTTTGGGTGATATCCATGGTAAGTAGCTACAGGAGGGATGCAGGCCTTCTTTCTCTTTTGGACCATCACAAAGTTTAAAAGAATCTATCAAGAGCTGTACTGTGAACAATTAGAAGGTCTTCTTTTAATTACTCTGTTTTTCTCCATTTACAGTAAAATCATTCCTAGAAAGAGCAAAGTGATTAGGAACATAGATAGTTCTTTAGCACCTTATGGTTTTGTTGAACCTGGAGCAGACAGCGCTGTCAAACATGAAAGTATACTTTTACTTCTCAACACCAGAGAGTTATTTATTGAAAAATTATAGTTTCTAATGCTTTCTAATAGCAAGGATAAGGTGATTTTCTTTTGAGTTCCCTCCCTCAAAGCAAGGAAAGTTGGAGAAACACCCCGACTTCTTTAGCAGAATCTCAGATATCTGAAGCATCTCTGTGTAAGAGCAGAATAGAATATTTTTATATTCACCTATCCAACTACTATTCAAAAGAAGCTTGCTCAGAATGAACTGATAACAAAGAAATAAAGTCCCTAGTTAACATCCTGTTCCAAATGTTGAGTCAGAAAACAGCTAAGTCCCATATGCCATTCCCAGAGGTTAGCTACCTTTGTATCACCATGTTAATTCTAATGAATTTCTTTATTTCATTGATGTTGACAAAATAACCTGTTAGTCAATAACTGGATGAACTACATGCAATCAGTGTGCATAACTGAAAGAGGTCAACGTCAGCCGTTGTGTATCTGAAACTGGTTTTGCTTAACTTGAAATAACAACAGAGTCTTCGAAATAACTAAGGGGACTTCGTGGCTAACCAATTTCACTGTGTCTGCCAGCTGGTTAAATGAGTGTCCTCATCTTGCCTACATAGAAACCCTATAAGTTTTAAAAACTAGAGGAAGTAAATATATTAAAAAAAATGTACAAAGTTGTGGTTAATGTAACTAACTTAATAGACTTCAGTCAGGGTACTGTCCTTGCTGATTATTTTTGTTCCCAACTTCAGAAGAGCTTTGTAATGGTCAGCTGAAGCTGGAATCACACACAAGCACACCTTTCTGCAGCTGGAATCTAGCTCTGCTGTGATGTAGGGTTCCACTGCATATTTTTTTCACTTAGAACGTAACAGCAAGAAATTAATTTAGCTGTTGTTTATTTTTTAACAAACTATGGTTAGATTACAAAGATGCTGATTATGTCTTTGTGATCAGTTCAAACATGTACAAGTCTTCTTCAACACTGATCAAGGATAATTCTCTACAGTACTGTTGCCATCCCTTCTATTGTTAATAATACATACTAGTGTTGAAAGAACTCTTTAATTTGGAGAAGTTGCCAGGTTCTTTCCATCAGTGTAGCCTAGTTACTGGTGGGTAGGAATTAAACATGTAAAAAGATATTTCTGTGGGACTGAGAATATGCTGGAGAAGGTTATGATGTTTTGAGATCTGAGACTGGAGGGAGAGGCATTGTTCTGTTGAAGAACCTAAGAGTAAATGAGATAATTAAAGAGTATAGGCCAAGTTTTTTCTTATCATTGGATGCCGCTTCATTAGAGTAAGAGGAAATGTGTATCCAAGGTTACTCCTTCGAGCTGGAAAAGGTACTGCACTGTCAGAGAGAAAAAGAGGAAAGCTGGAACTTCTGCTGCAGTAAATAAATAGGCTGTGATGGTACTCCTCTGAGAAAGTGCAGCATAAAATCACTATGCAACTTTAAAAATTATGCTCTACTTGGAGAAGAAGCTAGTCAGTCTCTCTAAAATAAATACTTGATAGTCATTCTGAATATTTTTATAGCAGTGAAACTTAGGGAAATATCTGAAGTCACTCACTGCATTTGTAAACCACAGCATGATGTGGAACATGGGAACTTGTCTGTCAGCTTCTTAGATAAAAATGTGTGAGATTGTCACATTCATAAGCTGCTTGGAATAGAGTAACACCATCTATTACTTATCTAAACCAAGAAAAAGGCTATCTTTTAATTATCATTGTTAATGCATCCCACATCAAGATAAAGTATAATTCAAAGTCTCATTGAAATAAACCTTCCATTTTGTTTTACATGTATGTTGTGATTTAGGTATCATATTTCCCAACTTGGTGTTCCCAAACATGTGCCACTCCCCACTGCTTCCCCCTCCCCGCTTGGCAGGCTGGAGGGGGTAAGTGGAGGCATAAAAGGCAAAGATCCCAGGTTGAGGTAAGAACAGTTTACTGGAAACAGCAATGAAAATGAAAAGTAACACTAAAAATACTTGTGGCAGAGGGTACAAGAAATGCAACAATTCACATGGAAATCCCCCAACAGTAAAAAATACCCTACTGCTTTTAGCCATGCACACTCCTGGCTTCCGAAAAAATTAACCCTGTCCTGAGCGGGACCAGGACAGTGTTTCTAAGGTCCACACTGAGGTCAGCTCTTCTGTCTTAAATCATCTTAAGGCCTGTTTTTGCTGTTGATCTCCACAAAGGCAGTACTTCTCCTTTTGAAAATTATTTTCCTTTCTCAAAATCCTTATCCTTTTCTCAAGCTTTGTGTTTTCTTTTCACATTTATTCCTTGCTATTCCTTCTTTCTAGACAAATCAGTACTTTGGGAGAATAGGCAAAAGAGGAATGCTAGGAGCACATAACTACACACTCTTCTGTTTGGAACCTAAAAGAAGGGCTTTTGTAAGCTGCCTTGTAGCACTTCATAGTCTATTATTCTCTGAGAAGCAGGCAACATAAAGGAATATAAGACAGCAAATTTTATGTAGTCTTCTTAAATATAAGAAAATACATTGAATTAACATAATGAAAACATTAAACTTCCTTAAAAAACTTCCAAAAACATACTGTAATAGAAATCTGTAAACCTAAGAAAGCATGCAATACCTGGGTCTGCTGTTTCTCCAACTGGTTATGTTACGACTTAGCTCTGATGGCTTTTCAAAAAGCATTCATGATTTCCAAAACTGGACTGAAAGGATAAGGATATCCACAAATGTGAAATGTTTTAGGTGATTCAAGGTGGAAGAGAATTATAAGCAGTGTCAGCAGGCATGATAAAACCGGGTGTCTGAGTCAGAGTGAAAGTGAACATTTACCAATTACTTTAGACAGCTATGTAATATTGTTGCACACTCATAGATGTAGAGTGATGTTACTGAGGTTTTTAGAAAGCTGTTGAAGACAGAAGATTTCTTCAGAAAATCCCTCTAGTATGCTACATAGTGCTCTCCAGTTACATTTGTGAGTTCCCAGCTGAGCTATACTACCATTCAGGGGGAAGGACAGACACTCCTGCTCTGACACAGTGTAGTTGACTCTGGATGGCAGCCAGAATAGGGCTTTATCATCAGTGGGTAATGTGAGTTTCCTAAGGTCCTGTAGCTGTGAAATAAGGTGAAGAGTCAGACAGGTGAGTTGTCTCCCTTATGCCACTGATGAGATCTGTGGGGAATTGCCTTACCTTGTGGTTCTCCAAGTGCAAGTGGCAGAGCAGAGAAAAAGGTTTTACATCCCTGGCCTGGCCCTTAATGAGGTCAGCTAAGGCGAGTGGGACTCTGAAAGGAGACAAGAACAAAGGAAAAAGTGACAGGAGCCTGATGTGATGGACTGGAAAGAGGTAAAGGAGAGGAGGAGAGGTCAGTGGATCTGTGTGTCGTCTGGGGTACAGGGGAGACAGAATTCAGGATAGAATTTCATCTGCCATATGTGAATAACAACACAGCAAAGGAATATGTGCCACCCTCCTTTACAACCTCCTCAAAATTTATTTAGCAGCTAAGGAAAAACCTCACTCTCTTTTTATTGCCCTTCCAAGATATCCAAGAATTGTTCTCTCTCTCCTTCCATGTGTGCAGTGGAAACAAAATCATTGTTCTTCCTTGAGGTGGCATGGCATACTTGAAAGTCTTGCATATTTTCTAACTTGGTTTCGTTGGTGCATGCACTTTCATACTTGTGGGGTTTATTGCATGAAAAGATCAAGCTTTTGATGTTTTACAAAGTTAAGAAGATCATCTGTGACTTAACTTCAGCAGAATTGCTGCTTGAAAGAACCAAACTTCCCATCAAAAAGATTACCTTGCAAATCTGAGTGTGGAAATTTCTTCTTCTTTATGGACAGGGTAGAACAGTAACGTAAGGTCAGGTAATACACAATTTGATCTAAATTAATTTCCTGTTGGAAGATGACTGCCTACTTTAAGTAATCAAAACCCTGTAGAAGTGGATTTATGCATATCTACTGAAAAAAATTATTGGTGCAGATAGTTTAGCAAGATTAGCAAATGGTTTGAAGACAGACTGACCAGATTGGCTTCTTGGTCTGTTCCTTTGGGACATGGAGTTATGGTTTCTAGATCAGCAATCCTGGAAGTGCATGGAAAACACAAAATGGAAGGCAGAACCATTTGGGGGTTGTGTCACCATTTTCACTGAAGCAAGAAGAAGCAATACTAAAATAATTTTCATAATTGCTTTAGGTGAGATTTTTTGAGTGTGTCAAAGATTTGGTAATAAATCATATAGCAATAGCACACATTCCTCTGGCTACTTACTACAGTGACTGTATCTTCAAAGGCAGGTTATTCACTTTTATCTTTCAAGAATTTGTTCAAAATGTAATTTTTTTCTGGACAGCAACTGAGTCACATCAAGAAACTATAGGTACTTGTCTGTATAATGTTCTTTGTGAAATACCATTTGTGTATAATGTTGTGTTTTCTGAACTGCCTTTTTCTGAGTACTTTCTGCAATTAGTAAGGAAATGATAGTGCCGCAAAATCTTTGCTGAATTACTAATGACATTTGATAAATATCTGCCTTTAGCTTTTGGATGTCGTAATGGGGCTTATTTTGGTATATTTCAGTTTTTATCTCTCATTACACTTTAGCAGAAAAATGATTAATGTATATACATTATCTGGAAGTACATTTTTTCACTTTACAAAGGAAAAAGATTTTGCCCATCATTACTTTCTAAGAGCAGTATCCAAGAACAACTGCTTAGTTAGCTGTTTTCAGATTTTTTTTTAAATCAAAATCAAGTAATGTCAAACAGCAAATTTCTTTTGACACACAATACTAAGTAGTCTATTAATTTACTGAAAAAAAGGAAAGTTACTTTAATTAATAGTAAAAAATACTGCCTTGTTTCAAATACTTTGTCTTGTTTTGTTATTCTTTACATACTAAAATTGCAGATACGTCAGGAAATGTATTCTATTTATTAGATAAGGTATTCTATTTAGGAAACATATATTAGGAAAGGTATTTTGTCCACTTAACTAATATTTTATAGCATTTTTCATAGAAAGAATACTGTACAAGCTTCAGGAACCCCAAAATAACCAATAGTGCACAGCCACAGTACAGGATTGATCCTGAGGTTTGGATATCTTGTGGTTTTATCGATAAAGAATGAACTAGTGTGTGACATGTTCTGTCTGCCCTCACCAGAGGCAAACTAATAATCTCTGAGACTTCTAGAATTTCTGACACAAACAGCTACTATATTACATCCCAGTCAGGAAGCAAAAATTAGTGTTATGCTTCCATAAGGCAATTTCCCAACTGTGGAGTACACAAGATGAAGGAGTCTGGAGGACATTTTAAGTCACATAATTTAGTTTTATGTACTATTGTGAGGGACAGAGAGTTGAACATAATGGTTCTTATTGGTCCCTTCCAATGTGAGATACTCCATTGTTCTATGAGGAGAGCTTGATCTGTGAGATGAAGAAGCTGAAGAACCACTGCTTAGCTCTAGGATGTTAGGTCTTGTTCCAGTGGTTAAAAATCATTATGCCCTTCTTTAATGAAGACACAAGCCATATAGATCACACAGAATGGGGTCATCAAAACCCCAGTTTTCCTGATCCCTGCATCTCTGTTTTAACATGTCTTCCTGTAGATCACATGAGCAAATGCTGTGATAAAAATTACAAGTATGCAGAGCACCTTAGTTCTCATCCTTTTCTGACCTTAAATCATGCCTTTTTTTCCTACATTTTAAAAAATACCACAAAACAAATCAAACCACCCCCCAAATGCACAACAAAACCCCACCCCCAAACAACAGAAGAAGCAAACACAGTGAGGACAGACACTTTATCAAGTGTGTTCTGCACCACTTCATTAAATGCAGGTAATTCTTGGCTTTACTTGTAGGAACCTCTGATGTAATGAATTTTCTGTTATGTATTATGTCTGCTGCTCAAGCCTTGCAAAGAAGATTTTCTTCTCACCAAACAAGGAACAGATAGCAGGGGAGACTAAAATTACAGTGAACCCTATCAGTGCCATTTTGGAGAGAAGTCCAGCAACTGTTTGCACATCTGCATGACTTCTAAATACTGTTTGGATGAAAATTAACCTAAATAAATTAAGCCCTCATTTTGAAGTCAGTAGCTGAATACAAGAGACTTGTCCACACAGGACCCCAAATATCCTCAAAGAGAGATAGTAGAGCTTTTTGGAAAATACTGTAATTCTAAGAGAAGGTTATGAATTCTGGACAACTGTCTGTTTCTCAAAATAAACTTTTTTCCAGCAAAGAGCTGAAGTGTATAGTGATCAGAGAGAGTAAGTATGTGGGAATGAAGATCCTCAAACAGCACCAAGAGGTAGAAGTGTGAATCTTTTATGGTATTAATATCGCTTTGGTCTTGCCCTTTCTGTAGCAATGGAGTTCACCAAATGATGACTAACATGCCATTTAGGCATTTAATTGTCCTGTCTTTATTGATTTTATGTGAATTCTTGACTGAACAAAGCAAATTATTTTGAGTTTTGCAAACAATTCAAAACTACATTAAACCCAAGTAGTATAAGCTCAGTGGCCTAAGGAGAGGCAGATATGAACAGAGGCTATACTAAACATAAAGTATATAGTGGAGTTTTTCCCTCTCCTGTGTCTTTCAGGCAAGACAGTTCATTAATAAACAGTAAACTACTTCCTGGGAGTGAAAAAATCCTGGTTTCAGTTTTATGAATACTAGCTCCTGATTATACAACTACATTTGGAGCCAGAAATCCCATTTGGGAAAAAAAAAAGTCAAGCAAAGAAAAAGTGTCTCTGAAGTTACAAAAAAGGTTGAATAACTTCTCCTTTGTTCAACTTGATGTACCCTTTCACAGCCTGCTTTAAGATTCAGTCAGGAAGAGTATTTTTTTAATTATAAGTCTCCTGGTCTGGCTGAAAGTAGGCTGTTGAGGAATTTTTTTTTAAGTACAAGCCTTTCAGATGCAGTATTTGAATGGAATTCAGCTGCTGAAACCCTGAAATCCATATATCCTTGATTAACTAAGACCTCGTCTACATGAAGTGAAATATGGTTAGAGAAATTAATATAGCTGAGAAAATGTTACAGCCCTTATATCTTGGTCAGGAAACAGTCTGCATACAGAAACCACAATTCTGGAAAAAACCAAACACCTGAATTCTTGTAGACCACTGATTTTATGTCTCAAGACTCAAGGCCCTTTTCTGATGATGGTTTCCCAAGGCATCAGACAAGCTCGAGGCTCCATGGCCCATCCTAGGACCTACAGTATCTTTGCCCCTACATTCTCAATCCTGTCCCCATCCTTTGCATCATCTTTTATGACTACCTGAACTACAGAGGGAAAAAAAAAAAACAACCAAACATAAAAATACAGCAATCCCCTGCCACACTCAAATCACCAAATAAAGGAAGAGGGATCAGAATTTTTCTTCTAACAATACTGAGAAGTTAGATTGGTTCAACTTTCTTGAGGATCTTGACACTCAATTAGTGGTATCAATTCTCTTCTTTTTGATGTAATTATTAGATGCATTTCCTACCCTCACATGACTTTCCTTTTTAAAACAGTTTCTGCAGTTTCCATTTGCTCCCACTCTAGATTGGTGATGAACAGAAGAATAAAAGTATTGTTAAAGTCAAAAGCATTCTTCTGTTTGTCCTTTGAAAATGTTTGCTGAAATACACCCTAACATTGACACCCTGTCACTGATACTGACCAGTGAGAGACAACAAAGACCTGAAAGGTCTTTTAAACCACTCACACTGGGCATGAGATGGCCTGCTTTCACTGTGTCTGGCTGCTGCTGCTTGTCCAGTATTCAGTAGTTTCAAGTATCGACCTCACTATGGTCTTTGCTTTGATCTTGTTTGGGACATTATGTAAATGTTGTAGTTTAGATTCTCTTGTTGAATTTCTCAGTGCCACCATGGATTTTTTGGGGAACACTTGCCAATAGCAGTGTGTGCCACCACCAGGAAACCATCTGTGGAGAGGGTGGGGAATGGATGGGTGGAAGATTAGATCCCTGGGGCGGAGGTCCCATGAGAGCTGGGAAGAATAAAAAACAGGCAGTTGCACTTTTGCTCTTCTTCATGTGGGACTGCTGTTGGGAGGGAACCACCAGTAGCTGCAGGAGGACCAGTTTTGCACTCCTGCTTTGCACATTCTGCACTGCTCTGGGGCTGTGCCACTCTGGGGCTGTGCTTACCAGAGTCGTGTTGTCTCTCTGGAGTCGCCATCCCGCTGGCTCCTGTCTCTTGCTGCATGGAGCCTGTGCTGATTGAGACAGCAGCACCTGCCCACACTGCGGTGTCCAGAGTTGGTGAGCCTTGCCACCCTCACGGACCTTGCCTGTTGTTGGCTCTAGAAGAGCAGCTGTTTCCACCGATTGCGACCATGGCATCTGCCTGTACTGTGGCTTATGGTGTTGCCATGTGTTTTTCATTCCCTGCTGCCCTGTTCCGTTTTTCCTGCTGCCTACTGCGACCAGCTGCTGCAGGGGGGACCTGGTGGTTTCCTGCTGCCTGCCACCATTGTTGTTGCTTTCACGTGGCAGCTGCCCCATGACTGCATTGAGACTGCTGCCTTGGTGGCTTGGAAGCAGAAGAGTGATTTTTGGGTGACATTGTTCTTTGTTATTGCTTGGTTGTTGTTTTGTTCTGTTTTGTTCTCTGTTTTTAGTAAACTCATTTCTACAGTTTTGTTCAAAAGTCTCATGATGTCAAATGTACATAATTTGGGAGGGGGAGGGGTTTCTATTGCATTGGAGTTCCCACCTCCCTGGCATACATTGTCTTAAAACTAAGACAGTCAACTATAACCCATGACATATTCTGAGGACTGATTCAGCATCTGTTCTTATGAATAAATCTACAAGGATTGCCAAAAACACTCTGGAAGGTTGGTTTGTTACTATGCCAAGCCCTAGAAAACATCTTCAATTGTCTTGACATTTGAAAGACTCACACAAAAGATTTATGCCGCAGTCTAACCGGAAAAACAAAATGAGGGCTGACCCATGCATCTCTTCTCATCTTTTAGCAAGTAGAAGTTGTACATACAAGTATGACTGTGAACAGAACAGAAGTTATGACCCATATTGCCTCCAGGCAGGCACCAAGTAGCAGGTACTGATGCAGTTATACTCCATGGGGAAGGACAGGGTTAATTTATACATGTGTATATGTGTTTAGATTAAAAAGGAAATAAAATATGCTAGGTATCACCATTTTTCTTCTAGTAATTTGTCCATAGGGGTATTACTAGGAAATTGATTCAAAGAGAAAAATTCAATGGTATGGACTCAATGACAGTATTGAGCAGATTTCCCCTATTTCTCCTTTCACTAGCAACCTTGTGATTATAGTCACACTGCCTGAAGTTGTTCACTTAGTTCATGTGTTGGCTTTGGGGAGAGAGACAACAAGAAGAAGAAAACTTGCTGTAGATTGAAAAGTTCTCACTTAGATCATTATATCGATGTTAAATCCTGGCATCTGTAAATCAAAGGATTATAGGTTAGCTGAGAGAAAGTGGCTGAACAAGGGAAAAAGAACAGCTGTTTTGGCTGTTCATAAGAATCAAAAGAGTCATCTTTAATAATAAAGTGCTACTGTAATGGTGGTGTTAATGAGATTATGTGCAATAAAGTATGCAGACATGCATATCACTGGAATGAGACATCCACCTGAATGATTTGCAGGTCAAGAATAGATTTAAGCATACTCCTAAACTTAACGGTATGCTTTCATGTTCTGTTGTTTTTCTCAGTGTCCACCAAGCCATCATTAATCAGCTGCTAACTAGCCCAAATTTTGTGTTTTAATAAACCTGTTATTATTAGTTGGTTTATGGATTGTTCTATGTCAAGACCTAAATCTATACAGAAATTGACTGGGGTGTTTGTGACAAGACTTTGAAATGGATATTTGGTTGAATTAATATTTATTTATTTATTTATTCGTATATGTTTATTTATATGTATTATGTATACAGTGCTAAGGTTATAGGACCAAACCCAACTTTCTTTTTGTTTTTCTTAGTAACCTTTTTTCCTTGAAAGTTCTCTTACCAATAGTAGAGCAAACACAAAAACTTTTATTTTTATGTTTCAGAGCAATCCATATCTATATAGAGATGCTTATCAATTAAAATTTCTAAACTTTTTCTCCAGAAGTAATAAAAAACTTTCTAATTTTTTTTTCCAAAAATTTTGTCACCTACTCCTAAATGTAGATGTGTTGCATTAACTTTGGCATAAAATAAGCTCCATTGCTTTCCAGCTAGTCTTCAGAGATCAGAGGGGCTGGATGTGGGCAGGCCTCATTTCTGATTAAAATCAATTCAACACCATACTGGTCAAATTCAATAAGAACTTTCACAAGAAGGTTCACAAATAGTGAAATTAACCACTGCAGCACTGTAAGTCTGGTTGAGTTCAATAGAAACTTTCACAAACAAAGATTCACTGATAGTGCAGTCTGTTGGAGCAACAAATTCTTTTAGGTTGCCAGTGATACATTCACTAGACACGCACAATATCAGTTCAGCAGTATGTACAAGTGTTCCTGAGTATATTCCAACACAGTTGAAAGCACAAATCTTACCGAAGAGGTGTCCCTACTTCGGGGAGGAGAGAGGAGCAAGACCACTGACTGGTCTGCAAAGTGGTTGTGTTCTTATCCTCTGCCCTAGAAGATTGCAAATGCCAATTTATACTTTTGGGAAAATGGAGCTGAGACTCTAGTCAGATATTCTGTAACTCCCATCTTAAGTGGTGATGGTGGGCAGCCACTTTATGTGTAAATGAGACTCTGATAGTAACTGAAAAATTATAAAGACTGTTGGTCTTGTGCAAAGGCAGAACAAAGCACATGACAAACGTAGTATTGATTGTGCTTCCATCTGGCTGATTGCAGCACTAAGATAACTGATAACCTATCACCCCATCATCAGGCTATCATGGCCATGGTAATTCCTTACCCACATATTTCATGGAATATCTCATAGCTGTGGGCCTTATTCCTCCAAAATGTCAAAAGGGGAAAAAAGCTCAAAAAATTACTTAATTTGAATGTTTCGTATCAATTCTGTGCTTCTATCTCCACAGCTACTTCTCAGCAGACAAACAGGTTCTTTTGAGTGGCTTGTTGTCTCTTCAGAGAGGTAGTGGACAGGCCTCTGCTCATGGCAGAGAGGTTTAACTAGATGATCTTTAAAGATCTCTTCCAATCCAATACAAGCTATGATTCACTTTTGACACTATTGCTTTACCTATATAATTGAATTTTAGTTACGGTAATTAGTGTTTTCAGTGTGTATTTGGAGTGGATTTATTCATTATATGCGTATATTTAAGCCAGCACCTAACTGCGTAAACCAAAGCTTCCCCTAAAAGGATTTTAAGATAGCTAAATGGCAGGAAAAAAGCTCATTTTTCCCGTATCATACTCCTTACTGAAGCTTCTGTGGAGTTCTTGACAGAGAGTCACTTTAGTACCAGCAGAGCTGCTTTAAAGCCAGCATCGGGGTCTGAAGTCCTTTGGTTAATTCTCCTCTGGTTTGATTGAGCATTGTCTTAAATGATTATTAAAAACAACTTCAAAAACTTACTGATGGTGAAGACACCGCTGAAGAAGGAAGTAGCTATGGGGCCTCAGCTATGTGTTTCCAGACAATCCAGGCATTGCAGTCAGGCTGACTAAAGCCTGCACGAGCAGTCTG
>JAWWLZ010000094.1:3429352-3441270 GCA_035041345.1 Poliocrania exsul | reverse complement strand
GTACTTATCTTGTGATGCCATTCTCTACTAGATTAAATAAATGTTTCCCCTTCAAAAGTATCATCTCTGATGAGTTGCTTGCATGCTGCAATCAAGTCATATCTTCACCCCTCAGATAAAATAGATTGTTTGAGCTTGTGAAGAATCACTTATTTCAGAAAACAAGCATCAAGAAAACAAGCAAGAACTCTTTGCTCATTTTCCAGTAACATCCTTTGTGAAATGTCAATATAATGGTATATGCGTTTTCATTTTCGGAGTAGTATCATTGCTGTCATTAAAAAAAGTGTGTTAACTCACTTTTTTTGTTATCCCACTCCTTAATTATCAAAGAATAATAAATAGCTTCATAGAGCATCTTCTCAAAGCTTTAGGTGACTGTCTACCTTACATCTTAAATCCTTTTAACAGTGTTTCTGTACGCTCTCTCATTTTATGCCTTGCACTCTCAATCTTACAGGCATAATTTTATGTATGGTTTTATGTCAAATTTTATTACAAACCCACTGGTTAAATAGGTTCACCTTCATAAGTGGTCTGTCCAGGTCACTCTCTCTATTGCTATCCCTACTTTCCACTGTACTAACTTTCCTGTCATCAGATTTGAGAATGTGCTGTATGAGAACATAGTTTCAACTTTCCTGAACTGCAAGGAAGCACTGGAGCCTCTCAAGATTTGAGACTTAACAATTGCATATGGTAAGTAATGTTTTCTTAAACAAAATGATTAAAAGTGTATGCTAACCTATCATAGTGGATTCGAAGTACAAACTGTCATGTCAAATCTTCTGTTAGCTTCTGTATTAGTGACTGTGTTATTAAGTACTTACAGATTGATACTTAGTCTCTTATGGATCCAAAGATCTTGTTACAGTTTTAAAGTAAGCAAAAACTCTTTTGTAACATGGTTTGTTTACATTGTAGAACATAACAGTTGCAAAAAACCAAATAGTGTACTGAAGGTACATTATATTTCCCTGATAATTTCCTCTTTTATTGGAAGAACCTTTCTATCTTTGCAATGTGTTTTTGAACACATTCATTTAAAAATAGTACTTCCAGTTAAACAGGATAGTCAGTAGGAGAAGAGAAAAAAGAGGAAAAAGAAGATCCATTTACAGCTCAGATTTGAAAATGGGAGTAAGCCGAGAGTCAGAATGCTAACTGACAGGAATCAGAGATAATACGCATAACGATGGTAGGAATGACAAGGGAGAATGCAGTTGTTATTATATAACAAGTGGAAAAAGTAATTTATAGCTGTAGTACTAGGAAAAGTGGTGGACACAGGCAGATTTTCAACAATCATAAAATTAAGAACTCTTACCTTTTGTTTGTTTCTGATTGTGTGTATTTTTCCCTTCTGACAATGCTCTGATCATAGCTTTCTTTGATACAGAGAGTTTTCTCTGCAGATTTCCTGGATTTGTAAAGATATCTGCAAATTCTGAGGCAGTTATCACAAATGGGTATCATTTCAACATGGACACTGCCCTACACATAGACTCTATATAAGCCTACTGTCATTGTCCTAGTTCAGCAAGTACTGTGTGGATGTGACCAAAGCTGTGTATTCTACATCCTCTATATAATATCTCACAAACTGTTAACAATGGACCATTTGCAGCAGCTGCCCAGAACACACTTGACCCCTCAGGCTGAAAGCTGGGTGTTAAAGAAGCCTGCGAGATAGGAGCTGTGATAACACCCCTCTGGGGAGTCGTTAGCACCTCCACACCCAGCCTGAGGGAGCGTGTATGCTAATGGGCCATCAACGATTCCAAAAATACCCCATGACTCACAGAGTTAGATCACCCATTGTGGAACTCCCCACCATGAGGGAGGTACTGGGCATTCCTACTTGAACCTGAGTCCATATAATCTTGGATTTGGAGACCTTTGGGACCACTTACCAGATCCAGAGGAGGACCAGAACCTCAGCTGGACTGCAACTACTGCTCTCGACTAGACTGTGACCATTATCTGAACCAACAGGGTTTTTTTCCCTTCCTTTAACTTTGGACTCAGGTGACCCATGTGTGTCTCAGCCCAGGGCCTAATGAATACCATTCTCTTTGTGCCTGAGGGTGTTGGGCTATACTTCTGGGTTTTGTGGGTTAAAAACAATTTCTCTTTGTATCATTGCATTTATTGTAATATTTTTATTAAATTGTACCTCTGACTTATAATCCCTTTCGTGTTGGGTTCATTTCTGCTGCTGGTTTACCTTTAAACCAGCACAGTCATGAATGTGATTTTTCTCCTAGCTTGTTGTTAGACAAATTACAGTTATGAGCCTTTGATGTGCATAAAAGGTGCTTATACTGGACCTGTATATTCTGTCTGTCTACAGGAATACATTCCTCTACTATCAGTTCAAAATTGTGTTTTCAGATTAATTCCATATGTTCAATGTATCGAATATATGTGTTCCATAAATTCCAATATATCCTATATATTCCTTCATAGCACTGCTGCAGTCAATGCCATCAATATGTCTTTATTAAAGTCAGGTTTTTGTTAGCATCAGCTTCTCAAATCCCTTAAAGTCCTTTTACTAGAAAGCTCTGTGGATACTGCTGGTCTGTGTTCAGTTCTCCATAAAAAGTGTTTGCAAATGCATTGGACTTTTCCAGAACTTTCTACAATATCTGTATTTTCTGAGATAGCTTGAATCCTGACACTGTGATGGGATTTCCTGTAAGACCCTCTGCACTTTTGACAACATTTTTATCTTCATTATCTATTTTGCACAACCCTTTCATGCACAGCTGTGTCTTGTATCTCTGGACTAACCTTCTTCAGCATTGCAGAAGGGCTTTAAATTTAATCAATTGAGTCAAATTTCCTGACACAGTAACAAGAGTAACTGTGTGATACTTTCTTGTCTTAGGCAAAATTGTTTGTGTTTTTTTTTTATCTCCTGTTCTTAAATAGCCTCTCATTTTCCTTTCCAGGCCTTTCTAGATTTCTCTAGGCTGGTTCTCTCATTTCTGCCAGACAATCTGATCTGCAAAATATAATTAACCACCTCCTCTGGTGGTTTAGCCTTATCTTCCCAGGTTTCTCTTATACTACTCGGTGGGCCTTGCATTCATCAGCCATGACATGGTCAAATGGTGTAAAGCCCATTGGTGCCTACAGCACTTACTTCCCTATATGAAAACTATAATAGCAGCTGTTTATCTTAGTCTGATCCTCTACTGTTGATAAATTTTCACAACATGCATTTCCAGTGTGAGTTTAAACATTTCTGTGAGGCTATCTAAGGAGGGTATGCAGTGACTTTTATACTTCTGTCTCAAGAGAGTAGTTTCATGAGCATAAAATTGGTCATCTGGAAAGTTATATTCTCCTCTGATATACCAATCAGTAAGGGTACAATAATGTGATGGCTTTTTATGATTCTTGGGGAAAGGGCTTCTAGGTATCAAGTAGCGGAGATGTTTATTGCTGAACTCAAGGCACTGTGAAACAACTCCAGCCTCAGGAATGTCACCTGCCTACAATAGAGTAGAACTCCTTCTCCATTACTAACAATTGAAGATGGGGTTGTCATCATATAACCTATAAGTGCCCTGCATTTCCTACCCACTTTTGTCCCTTGAAACATGTGTCTTTCCTTCACCCTCCTGAATGAATCTTGTTGTCTCACATTTCTCTCTCTCATTGTCCCTCCCTCATTCTCCCCCTAGGACATCCCACCATTAACACCAGCTGCCACCAGGCTATTGCCTTGTGGATCAGAGGAAGCAGACCACAACATAAAACAGAAAAAATAGGACTGCATTAGTGAAACTGTCCTTAAAAGTTAGGTACAAGCATTCAGCGCCATGGCTCAAACAGAAAGAAGTGATATTAGAGGCAATTGCAACTGTGAGAGAAACTGTGCTCTCTGAAGACGAGAAGTGGAGAGTGTTCCCACTCCTAAAAAGAGTGTGCTGTCATCAGCCCATGGGCATAGAGGGCTTCCCTGAATTAACTGGTATTTAAGCCAGTGCACAGTTTACAGAAAAAACACCAGTATTGGCTTTCAAAAAGTGCCAGTGATGAAAAACTGATGGAACTGTCTTGAATAAAAATCTAACACATTATGAGGTTTTCTGGTTTTGTTAAGACCAGCAGTTTAATCACAGCCCAAGAATAACGTTTATGAGCTCCTTATTTTTCACTGCAAAATCTCGTGTATATATATAGGCTTTTAAATTACTCTTGTTTCACTATAGCCATCAGATATACTTTGACTATAAGAAGCCCTTTAATACTGATTTCCTGTTCTCCTTCGTTGTTTAAAAAGGCAAAAAATAATGTATGTCTGTGATTGTTTTTGGTTTCTAAGTGTATTTTTTGTTTGTTAATGAATCAATAATGCATAAGGACCAAATTGATTTCTGAAGTAAATTAGCTACACCCTCTGAAGTTGCACAAGCAATAAATTGGTATTCACTATTATGCAGTCTTGAAATATTTCTTTTCATATACACATAGATAAAAAGTAGCAATTCAGCAAAGCATGACTCCGAAGTTGCATAGTACTTAATGCAAAATAATCTTTTATTTGAGATGAATCAGACTTTGTATTATCTGACTGCTCCTGCTAGAGATTAAAAATATAGTGTGCAACAATCAGAAATTATTTAAACATGTAACTCAGAAGAAAATACAGTTAGCAACTAATCTTTATCTTGCACTAAGTATCAGATTATGACTGAGAAAAAAAAAATGCTACAGATACTCCTTCTCCTAAAAATCCTTCTTTCATATTCTATTTTTTGTGATATAAAAGATAAAAAATGTGAGAAATACTTTTTAAAAGAAGCCTTGCTTTAATGTTTAGAAAATACATCTTTCACGTGCTTATTCCAGGGAAGCAAAAAAATAATTTCATTAGATCACATTGACTTTACAGGACAAGAAGCTCTTGGAAGCCTGTTAACATTATTACATTACACAAGCCATTTCACAAAGTAGCCTACCTTTCGAACTTTCTCAGTTGCAACCCTGCTTACTTCTTCCATTACACTTTAAAATGGGATCCCATAAAGACCATAATACAAAGGATATTATTTCTCCTTTTTTTTTGAAGGAAAAGAGAATAATTGGCAGGTTTTAACTTTAAACGCTGCTCAAACCTGTACCTCAGAAAACTGAATGTAGCATTAGGACATCTCCTATGCTATAAAGCTTGTAAACTTTGCTGCCTGTGCATTTGCCTGGACCAGTTAGGAGTGCCAAATGCTGCACATTACATTCTGTTCTTATATGAGATAGATGGTCACTTCTTTAACTCCACAAAATGAAAGAATTTGCCCTGTGTATCCCTTTTCTCTTTGCATGTGTTGATCAAGCTCAAGCTGTAGGTCCTTGATTGTCCTCCTTCTAAATGTGGTCTTGTGCAACCTCTGTCCTCTTCATGCTTGCAGGTTAGTAGCTAACGCTCTGATGTAGAAAACGTGACTGTAGTATTCTTGTTTCTGTCTGTGCAGAAAACTGTTTAATTACTACTCTAATGAAACCAGGTTTTGTTATTGCTCTTATTCTTCTCAATGGTCAAAGAGTCTAGTTTTTCTAATCTGTCACTGGGTACTAGTATTTCAGAGCTTTCCTGAGTTCAGAAGCATAGGTACTGTTTCACTAAATAGATCCAAGATTTGTTAAACTTACAATTGGTCTTTAAAATTGTGTCGTTCTGATTATCATGTCGTGTTTATATCCCCTTAGATAGTGACTAAATCTTGTTAAAGATTCCTTGTAACTCAAAAACTACAGGAAATCACTGGAAGGTACCTCATGAAGATTTCAGAGGGCACAACATGCTGTTTCTGAGAACCTGCATGTCATAGGATTAGAAACTTCTGTTTCTACTCTATTTTTATAGACTAACAGGCATTGGAAAAGACAGCATAGAATTTTATAGTCGTTGTTCTTGTAATTTGATTTTAACCTCTGGAGTTCTAAAATATTTTGACCATTGATATGTTACTTGATTTTTCATTTTCAGTTCTGGTCCCGATACCTAACTATAAACATGAAGACTCTAACCACAAAAATTAGTGCAACAGACAAGAAACATTAGAATAATGATAGGGACCGTATGCTAGTTTACAGAGACAATTGCATCAAATAGCTATGATAATCCAGGCCCATGTCTGATACTGAGTTCAACATGCAAACTTCAGAAAACGTTTCTAATAGGAAATCTGCTTGTTAATTGCAAGAAAGGCAGGCTTCCAGATTGTCTGTCTGAACTTGTCAAAGATGTATCTAGAATAAGATACAGTTTGTCTTTTTATGCTCATAAGTATTGAATTTCAAGTACAAGAAAAGTTAAATATTTGAAATTTTTCATACAATATCCCTCTTCCTTCCTGTGCATTCTTCAACAGTCTTTCAGCCTTGCACATGGTTTCTATTAAATACTAATGTTTTATCACTAACATTTTCCAATTAAACAGTCCAAAGAAAAACATCATCCTTTGAATGCCTTTTAAAAATCTCCATATAATTACTCCAAGTAACTGGGCAAGAGATTGTTTATTCCTTTTGATGGCATTCTGTATGTTGAAATAGTGCTGGCTTGTGCAATTGTCTAGTTATAGTACCAGTGAAGGAAATTTTGGAATTACTTTATCTGTTTTGAGAGTGGGAAAATTAGGTAGAATATCCATTTTATACTGTTTCCTTTAAAATTCAGAAAACAACAGATTGACTGATCTAAGAAAAACTTCCAGCCACACTATATTTGTACATTATCATGACAAAGTTTAGTTTTACTCTAAAAAACAAAAACAAAACCAAACCAGTAAAAATAGTTTGAAAATGAGCCATAAAATTGAGTACTTGCCCATTGATACAAAATTCAGCCACTCTGGATCACCCAACTTTTGTTATTATGACAGATGTTCAATATTTTTTATTTGGGCAAAACTGTAAATTGAAACAGTGCTTCCAAATCAATTAAAAAACAACCCTCGGCTAACACTGTGACAATGTAATTTTGATTGGTGGTAAAGAAGCAGCACATAGTTAAAGAAAAATTATATAATGTAACCTAGAAAATTTCCTTACAGGAAATGTTTTTTGAAGGAAAGAGGATTTTTAACTCAACCCAGCAACTAAGCATCATACAACAGCTCACTCACTTGCCCAGTAGTGGGATCAGGATGAGAATTGGAAGGATAAAAGCAAGAAAAATCATGCATAGGGATAAAAACAGATTAATAGGGAAAGGTACAGCTGCACACACTAGCAAAACAAAATGGGGAATTCATTCACCACTTCCCAAGTGTTCAGCCATCTCCAGGACCGCAGGCCTCTGCCATGTGTAACAATGACTTGGGACAACAACCACCATCAACTCAGAATGTTTCCTCCTTTGTGCTTCTCCCCCCAGCTCTATGTGCTGAGCATGGCATCCTATGGTCTGGAATATCCCTTTGGTCACTTGCGATCAGCTGTCCCATCTGTGTCCCCTCCCAACTTCTTGCCCATCCCCAGCGTCCTCACTGAGGGAGTGGTGTGAGGAGAAAAAAAGGCCTTGGCTCTGGTAAGCACCACTAAACAGTAACAAAAACATCCCTGTTTTATGAACACTGTGTTCATCACAAATCCAAAACATAGCACCATACTAGCCACTGTGAAGAGATTTAACTCTATCCCAGCCAAAACCAGTACAAGGGGACATAAAACAGTGCAAGTGAAACCAAGTAATAGATGGCATCTTAGATGCTGTTCAGTGTGGAATGGCAAATCTATACCATGTTGGATAGTACTTGAAGAGTAACTGCACTCTAAGATTTAAAGTGTTCCTGATTAAAGACAAAATCTGACTGATTTGAGAGGAAAGTGCCCATTCTGATTTATCTAGAGTAAATCAGACACCAGTCTGGAGGAAAGTATGGTTTGTGGTTACAATACAGAAATCTGAGATCAGATGATGAACCAAACAAAACAGGAATTTCAGTGGTAAAAACAGTATTGAAAACAAGGCTAGAAACAGACAGAATAAAACATAAGTAAATAAACTGATAGGAGAAAGAACAGTAGAGAATTGAGATGAAAAAACCACAAAGATGCTATTTCAAATAGGACATGAGAAGAGGTTATATATTTTAACCATAATAACTGAATTCTTCATCTGCTCTTGAACTACTCCCTTTTCGAATGTTTCTCTGCTTCTTTTGCGTTTTGTATCCATATGTTAGATATGCTGTGATCCAAAGTTATAAGTGGACCCACAGTTATGACTGCTTTGCCCCTGCAATTTCTTTAATGCAGAAAAGATTTTGTTGTAACTAGATTTTTTCCCAGTCTTGGAGCAGAGCAAGACAATTGAGTATCAACTTGACCTCATGTGTCTCTTGAGAGAATCATCAGAGCACAGAGGAAAGCAAGAGATGTCTCTTGTGTTTGTCTCCATGCGTGTAGCAAAGCCCCCTTTGGTCACCACCACAAAAGTAGAAATTCATGTGAGAGTGAGTGCAGTGGACTCACAAAGGGAAGTAGTGGTGACCTTCTCATGGAGAGCCAAAGATCTTGCAAGGAAATGGGGATTAAAACACCCATACGCTTGCTCAGCCTGTGTGGTTTGGTTGGCATGGAATCCAGGTAACAAGCTTATCCCATAGAAAGAGAGGGCGAGACAGTGAGCAAAGCAGACAAAGTGTCATTTGGCATTTCAAAGAAGGGGATAAAGACGCAATGTAATGACCCAGTAAATTTGACTGGATCCTGTTTGCCCAGTGTAGCTTACTCTTGGGTTTACCCTGTGACTGGAAACTGATGCTTCATTTTTTGTCTCCTTGACTTAACATTGGCAAAATGTGAAGCATGATATTAGTACTTTTCCAGGTATTTTTTCGGTTACTTACTTGAGTAACATTTTGAAAAAGACATGGGTGCCTGGGAGCATTAAATTTATTTAACCATTTTGTTTGTACATTAGAAATCCTCAAATGTACAGCCATTACATATGGTAATGATGAGTTAATAATCTACATTGAGTAGGTGACGAGTTTAGACTGTAACTAATTTCATAAAACCTGCTATATGAGCATTTCCAAGCAATACAGAAAACAAAAGCAGTAAGAATGCCCTACATATTCCTTGTAACTGGTCTCTAAAGTCCTTCAAGGTCCTTTGTGTGGAAATGGGTAGAGAGACAGATATTTACAGGCAGAAGGGAAAGACCCTGAGACTTTGTGCTATATCCATGTATATGTATATAGCACCTAATATATAACCTTACTTTAGTAATAGCAAATGACTACTCTTAAAGCCTCTGATTTGAATGGTAAACTGGAGAAAAAGGAAGGGGAAAATTATGATTTAATAGTAATCTGATGTCAGTTTGCACATTGGATGGCTAACAGTTCTTCAGTCCTCACATTTGGGAGGAGAGGGGAAGACTAAGTCATGATGGAGTGTATCCCTTGAAATGTGTTTATACTACTTACAAATTGTAGAGTGGGGACATGAGACAGTGGGGCAGAGAGTGAGATGGAGCATGCTGCATGGCTGCTGTTGCTATATGTTTCTTTTTAATTTTTTTTTCTTTCTCCTGCCCTTTGCTTTTCCCCTTCCCCACATTGCTTCTTTTCTGTGTTTTTGCCTGGTGCTCTGTCTGAGCCTGGAGAAGCTTGAGGAAAGCTGTACTGATGAGGGGCTCATTGAACTCACTTCATAGGAGAGGGCCCTGCATATTGGTTAGACACTCACTACTGAGGTGTTACAAATACCTGGTCCTATGTCTCATTGCTGTGGCAAGCCAGGTTTCCTCACATGTACTGGGTGCATTTGTGTCAAGGAGGAGACTTTCAGGTTAAATGGACCCTAAACTTTCTTTCCGCACTGGACTTGGTTGCTCTAAAAACGGTACCCCAGGCTGCTTTCAATCTACGCTATCTACAGTTCATCTGACCCCCTAAGTTTTTCAGATTGTTGTTTTTGTTACAGGTTCTTAACTGCTACTTATCTCCTTTATGATACTGCACAAAACCTGCCAAAAGCCTTCTTTTGTAGGTAGAAATGAATCTGGATTAGTTTCCCAACATTCTGTCAAGAAATTGTACAGTGTAATCTCAAAGAAGCAAGGCTGTTTTTTTCCATGACCATTTTTGTACAGCATTTGTCTACTTTTACACACATATGATTTGTTTTTCTGATTAAAAATATCAAGTATTTCAAATATCCCTTTAAAGTGAGAGTGCTTATTAGCTAGGAATAGATGCTTTGTTTTACACATGGCTTCTAGTGGTTCAGTACAGCTTCTCTTTATTATTTCTTAGCATGAAGAGTAATTTGAAAGGTAAATAAGCAGGGCTAGGAGTTTTAATATAACTTGCATATCTTTTAAATTGCTTTCTGTCCAAGTGAAGGTCTTGATGTTGTATAGTTGCTATTCAAATCAATATGTTCATGTGCCAGTTTAAATGGTAATGTTCATGTGACTAAGATAATATCTCAACTCCTCGCTGCTCAGTAATCTGAGATATCCTACAACTTTATCTCCTCTTCTCTCATCAGCACTGCAGTGATAACACCCACCATTGCCAATCAGATATGAATATAGTAGGTGCTTGGAAGAGAGGTTACACTGGAAAGAATGTTGTGGTCACCATCCTGGATGATGGCATCGAAAGAAACCACCCCGATTTGATGCAGAATTATGTGAGTGTCCACAAGAGTCCTGATTTTCTGCTTTGTTATTACTCAAAAAAAATTGCTGCTTCTGGAAAGATGGAGAGATACAGGAGAGAAGGAGGAAGAATCAATCGTTTCCTCAAATGTTAACATCAGTGGGAGGACGGAAGATGGGTTTTGGTAATCTGGATTGTTTTAGTAAAGACTGTGTTCCACCTGATCATGTTTACTATCTGCATGCCCTTGTAGCTGATTCCTAAATTTCTGAAGGACTGGAATCAATTACTGGATATTTTTTCTCTCTTTTGCAATTTTTTTACTTAATATGCTCACACTCTAAGAACATAGAACTGGAATACACTGCTTTTCAGTTATTGCATGCAACTGAAGTTCATTTTTGGCCAATATATTTAGTCAGTGAGACAGTAGCTTCTCTTAAAGATAGTAATTTTACAGTAATCCTTCCATGTATTCATTTTTCAAACTACTTATCTTACCTCTAGAAACGTTATGAAAGGAGAAATATATGACCTTTTACAATTCAGTCAGTTAAAAACAAGTGTAGAGTATTTTGGAGTCTTTTCTAGTTAATCTCTTAACTCAATTGAGACCCCTCACACTTTGTGATAGAGCCATGTCCTTCGTTTTCTGTATTCTATGTCTCATGTTGCCTTAAGACATTTCTGTTTCCTTGTGGTTCACCACATTTAGAAGATTGGTTTAATATAACTTGAAGGCTGGATAACATAAGGAGAAGCTACTTCTCTAGTGGCTAAATTCTTGAGTTAGAGTTCGAAGCTGCTCAGAATATCAGAGTCATGCTTTGCTGTAGTGATTTGTCCTAACCTTTGGGAGTACCTGAAAGCATGTGACCATGAGGACTTTATGGTTTTTTGGAAGTAAAGTGTGCAAGGTGTACATCCACACAAAATAAGAAATCAAGCAAATATATTTGGATTGAGCTGGACTGATGAAGATGAAGATGACTTCGCTTACAGATACATCTTGTTAAAGAGCCCTCAACACAGGCATTTTGCCAGTAAGCTGGTCATCTTGATAGAGCATTAGAGAGATGGAAGTGACAAAAGCATCTTTAACAACCCATGAAATCCTACAATGGTGTCCATAGGTTAAAGCCACTTACTTGAAATTAGACATATTTACATCTGTATCCTTTCCCCTGCTACACAAGGAACACAGCTTGAGGGTGGCAGGCTATTGACCAATTTGTCACAAGTTGATCCCAATGTTTGATCCTAATGCATGACACATCTTTT
>JAWWLZ010000094.1:3395792-3408693 GCA_035041345.1 Poliocrania exsul | reverse complement strand
AAGAAGTACACTTTTATACATATGACCTTGAAATTAATGAAACAACTTCCGTTATTTCCATTTTAAAAGTAGAATGCAGTTACCAGTGCATTATCAGTGTTAAAGACAGAAGCAAAGAAAGCATTAAACATCTCTTCCTTGTCTATGTCCCTGTTTTGGAGACTTTCCTTACCATATAATGGGCCAATGTTATTTCTGCACCGCCTTTTGCTGTATTAAAAAAAGCTCTTTTGATCTTCCTTCACAATACTGGCCAGCTTTAACTCCAAATGAGCTTTGGCCACATGAATTTGCTCCCTAAAGTGGCAAGCAGGGTCTCTTTATTCCTCCCATGTCACTTGATTTTGCTTCCACTGACCATATACTTACTTTTTTTGCCTTTGCTCTGGAATAAGATCCCTGCTCAGTCAAGGTAACCTTCTGCCTTGTCTGCTTGACTTCTGGCATTTTGGAATTGCCTGCTCCTCTTCTCTTAGGAAGTGGTGCTTGAAAAGTGACCCTCACTGATGGGCACCAGCACCTTCAATAGCGTTTCACCAGGGAACCTAAGCAGCTTGAAGTCTGTTCTCCTCATATCCAGAGTTGAAGTTTTGCTGGCTCTTCTGCTACCAGACACTGCAGCATGGTCTCTCTGGCCAAAACAGCCTCCTGTGGCCACTTAACCCACAAGCCTCTCTCTTTTAACAATTTAAAGCAACAAATCAAGGAGAGAACTTTTTCTAGTCATCTCTCCTAGTACCTGTATCATGAAGTTATGACACAGGTATTTTAGGAATCTTCCGGACCTCTTTGTACCAGCTCTGTGGTATTCCCTGTTAACATCTGGCAAATTGAAGTCCCCCATGTGCTAGTTTAAAGGTAACTGGTGGGAGAAATGAACCCAACTCAAGAGAGATTACAAGTCAGAATTACAATTTACTAAAAAGATTACAATAAATACAATAGTAAAGAGAAAAAATTAGTTTTAACCCACAAAAATCAGATTTATAACCCAGCTCCCTGGGGTGCAGACATAATGGTGTTTGTTAGCCCCTGTTCTGAGCACCATGTGGTCCCCGTGAATACAAAGTAAAAGGAAAGGAAAACCTGTTGGTGAGGATGATGTTCACAGTCTTGTTGAGAGTAGCAGTCACAGTCCTGTTGAAGTTCTGGTCCTCCTCTGGATCCAACAAATGGTACTCCAAGTCCAAAAACTCCATGTGCTGGTTTAAAGGTAAACCGGCAGGAGAAATGAACACAACACAAAAGAGGCTATAAGTCCGGGTTACAATTTAATAAGAATATTACAATAAATGCAATGATACAAAGAGAAATTGGGTTTAACCCACAAAACCCAGAAGTATAACTCAGCCCTCTGGGGTACAAACAGAATGGTGTTCTTTAACCCCTGTGCTGAGCCCCACGTGGTTCCCATCAGTCCAAAGTAAAAAGAAGGGTAAGAAAACCTGTAGATGCAGTCACAGTCTGGCCAAGAGTGGTGGTTCTAGTCCTGTGGAGGTTCTGGTCCTCCTCAGGATCCAACAAACCTGAAGATTATATACCTTCAGGTGGGAACAACCAAGACCTCCCCCAGGGTGATCTAACAATGGGTGATCTAACTCTGTGAGTCATAAGAGTATTTTTTGAATCATTGATGGCCCATTAGCAGACATGACCCCTCAGGCTGTGTGTGGAGGTGCTAATGACTTCCTGGAGGGGAGTTATCACAGCTCTTATCTCAAAGAATTCTTTAACGTCCAGCTTTCAGCCAGAGGGATCAGGTGTGTCCTGGGCAGCTGCTGCAAATGGTCCGTTGTTAGCAGTTCATGAGAAATGATATGGAGGATTTAGAATACACAGCTTTGGTCACACCCACACAGTGATAAATTGGTCCTGGCTTGCTGAACTAGGACACCTGAGCATTATATATGCTCAGGTTCAGGGGGGAATGCACAGTACCTCCCCCTGGGGCAGGGAGTTTCACAATGGGTGATTTGACTTTGTGAGTCATGGGATATTTTTGGAATCTTTGATGGCCATTAGCAGACATGACCCCTCAGGTGGGTGTGAAGGTGCTAATGCCTCCCCAGGTGGAAGTTATCACAGATAAGTCATTGGTGTGAAGATAGGAACACTCCCCTATCTCACAGAGTTCTCTAACACCCAGCTTGTAGCCTGAGGGGTCAGGTGTGTCCTGGGCAGCTCCTGCAAATGATTTATTATTTACAGGTCATGAGACATGAAATAGAGGGTGTAGAATACATAGTTTTGGTTGCACCCACACAGTGATAAACTGGTCGTGGCCACTGTAACTAGGATACCCCATAAGGACAAGGGTGGTTGATTTAGAGATGTTCCTTAATTCCTTAAAGAATTTACTCAGCACTGTCATTGTCCTAGCTGGCTGGCCTATTGTAGACCTCCACAATGACATCAACTTTATTTTGTTTTCCTGTAATCCTTATGCAGAGGCTCTCAGCTGTGCCATTTGCAACTGCAGGCATTGTACATTCCAGCCCTTCTGTTATATACACCACCACTCCCCTGCATTGCATGCCCTGCCTTATTCCTGTTGCAGAGCCCGTAATCATCCACTATGGCACTCCAGCCACAGAACTCATCCCCCCAGGTTTTGCTTAGTCCAGTGATGTCATATCTCTCATACTGGGTCAAAGGTTTTGTTTACTCTTGACTTGTTTCTCTGACTGCATACACTGGTGCTAGGAACATTTCAAGTGCAGTTCATTGTAGCAAACACATTGGGAAAGGGCTCAGTAGTGAACTGACTAGCACTCAGTCCCCCAAATTTGGCATTCTATTAAGCCTGTCTTTGTCCCCTTCCTCTTTTCAATCTAGTTTAAAGCTCTTATCAATCAGCCCTGCTAACTCCAGTGCGAAAACGCATTTCCCCCTTTTAGAAAGGGGCATCCCATCAGATCTGAGTAGACCTGGTGTTGCACACAGTACGTGGACCTGGGGTGACCAGCATGTTTGATGATACAGTAGAAATGTAACCCTTTTGACAGGTCTATTGGATATATAGCTACAAAAATAGCAGTTATCCTTAGACTTCATTTGGAACCAAGGAGAAATTTGAGCTGTTCCTACCATTCTTCTTCAGACACTCTCCCTCCTCCAGGTGTGGCTTCTAGCTTTCCATTTTCTCTATTGAAAAACCTTCCTCCCATCAGTGCTTCCCAAACTTCGTACCTATGAGGGATTTCTTGGCAATGCAGTCTCCCTCTAGGAAGCTGAAGCTTGGCCACATGCCATTCAGCAGGCAGGCAATGATTTGTTAATAAATTATTTGCACTGATCTGGTGTGTGCAGGTATTTCTACATTTCTAGAGTATAGTCATATGGGCTTTGGTGATAACACTTCAAAACTTGTATGTGATACTTAACAAAATCATAATGAGAGGAAGAGGTGTTTGAGAATTGTGTCATGTAAAGAATTCTAAGGCAGGCATTTTTTTTTAAATAGTAATACATTTTTAAAAGACACTACTTCCAACACAGATCTAGGAGACCATTTGAAAATACTTTAAATAAAAGGATCTTTATAAACCTTGTTTCCATCTGTGCTTTCTGCAATTATTTATTTCAGACTTTTCATAATAATTTGTCAAATGGCTAAGACATTGGTTTATCAATTAAAGTCAAACGGGCTTTCTTCAAATGAAGAAGAATTAGTCTTTAAAATTAATCTTCATATGAAAAATAAACTTCAAATGTAGTCTGATCGAGTTTGGCAACTAAATAATGAATTGTGACAGATTAATAGGAATTTAGTTGAGATATACATATAATTGTGAAACCTTGATCCAGCTTTAGGATATATCAGCATCCAACTTGTTGCTTTGATTTAGTGAATGAAGATTACACTTTTCTTGTAGATTATGAGTATCTTAGTTGTCTGACAAACCAAATTATCTTCCTTGAAATTCTGACAGTTTAGAATTGCGTATTTTTTTTGTTTCCTCTCCTTTTTGTCCTAGGCCTGTTTGTTGTTGTTTTGTTTTACATTAATCTATTCCAAACAAGTTATCTTAGTGTCTAAGCGTCTCACAAGGATAGCAGGAAGATGTTACACTAATAATAATGAAATAAGGAGTGACTCTTCCCAAAACTAGCTGTACCAAGGGAAAGCAACAGTAATTCTTGAGCATGAACTTTACTTCAAAACACCTGTGTTCTCCGATGTATGTGTAAGCAGTCTGTCAACCACCACCAGCAGAAGAGTGCCCTTGTAGTCAACTGACCTCAGTTAGCCTTCTCTGAAGTGCTTGCTATATTGTTATCTATTTTTGTCTTTGACTTTTTAAACTTCTTTCTTTGTGGGTACCCAAGCCTTATATAATCTTTATATTTTTCTCATCTCTTCCCCATCTCTTTTCCTGTCTGGTCTGAAACTCTGTATCTCCTCTCCACAGCACATCTCTAAAGTTCCCTGCCTGCTCCTTCTTGCTTGTGTCACATTTCTGCAATGGAGCTGCTTAACTGCACAAGGGTGAGGGCATGATTTACTGGTAGAAAACATGCTATGAAACCCATGTTGCCACAAAAAGCACATACAGCTTTCCAATCATGGGACCATATGGATGACTACTGTCATCTGGTAGAGATCAAGGGTGGGCAAGTCATCCCACTGTGGCTTTGTACAGTGGTGAAGGGACTGAGTAAACACTGGAGGTTTTATGTTTTCCTTCAGGAGCTTCTTGAGGTTGTATACTTACTGTCTAGCTCTGCTTCCAGGCACAGAGTATATGTCTGATGTGAAGGGTGCTTCAGACATTTTTTCTGCTCCCAGAAAGACAACAGGCTTGCAGTGTTGGCCCAAGGCAGGACCAGGATATGCCTGTACAGAAGTTTTGAGTATACCTGGCATATAGTCAGTCTTAGGCTCACCTCTAAACAGCAGTGTGGGAATTGGTGTAATCTCATCTTCCTCATGAGTGAGTGTGCCCTCTGGAGGCTGGGTGGAGATGTACATACTAACGGTTGTGGGAGAATGCTGGACAAACATTTTGTCTAAGATCTGGTTACAAAATAAGAATTGATCTCTAAGACTCCTCTTTGTTGCTGTGAATGATGTATTATTACTATATATCTTTATTACAAACTGTGCATGTTTCCAGTAGACATGAAGAGTTTATTGTGATTGTGATAATGACGTTAAAATGTGTTCAGAGGAATTTTCTAACATGGATATAAATTGCTATAAGGGGTTAAGTAGTGCAAGACATTGTGGATAGTTGTGCATTTAGCTTTAGCACCTGAGGATAAGCAAAGTCAAAGCATTTAATCCTAATGGTTTATTCTTACTTAGAAAAATGTTTGTCTGACTGCAGGCATGGAACCCGTTGTGCTGGAGAAGTGGCAGCCACGGCAAACAACTCACATTGCACAGTAGGAATTGCCTTTAATGCCAAGATTGGAGGTATGTGAAACAATCTCCCACAAAAAAAAAAAATAACCAAAGAGCCATTTGTGCTAAATGGTGCATTCAGACCTTTCTTGACAAGAAACCTAGCTGTGTTAGCAAGTGAAGCTCAGCTGTGGACTGCTTGTTCAATGCCAGTACTGAAGGCGTTTGTCTGCAGTGGCCCTTCTGCAGTGCTCTCTGGAACACTGCCTCTCCATACAACCCAAAAAGTAGAAAGTGAGGCTTTTGATGAAAACACAAACCCCAGAATTAGGATATTTGGGGTTTCTCACATATTCAGAACGCTAAGTGATGAACTGTGACAAACCATAAGTAAATGTACATATCAGGAATATTACCTTGCATATTGTTCACAAACAAAACTGTGTCAAAACATAACATATTATTGTTGTGTTGTTTGGCTGTGGTTGGAGAGAATGTTCTTTTGATCCCTCTGTGTGATCAGATTATTGCCTGAAAACCAAGATTCAATGACACATTTTTGTTCAAGCCAAGAGATTCTAAGTAGTTCTGTGAATTCTTAGTCATTGGCTAAGATCATCAGTTTAGTTTGTAGCAATGATTCTCAAGATGTCATCTACATGTCTCCTAGAATGTAGACTGTGTGTGGCAGGTTGTAGCATTTCTAATGAAGTTTTGTCCTGAACTTTTGATGAAGTCCTGGGGTTGGTATATTGGCTTTCAACAGAAGGATCCGCAGCTCAAACTCATTAATTGTTGATTTTTGAAATAGAGCCTAAAATAAAGCCCATCTGTGAAAACAGAAACATGTTTACCTATATATATACAGCAGAGAGCAGTTAAAAATATGAGCAGGCAGTGTTGAGGCCATGTTTCCACAATTAATAATACTGCATCTGTTCGCTACTAGATCAGTACAAGTTTGATCCAAATCAAATGTGAGCTCAGCTGCATTTCAAATTAGCCAAATCACACATCATCATCCTCATGTCAGCTTTCTGTTTTCCTGATGACTTCAAGTGGGTAGACAGTACGTGATCCAGGGTAGGGTTAGAGTGATGCACAAAAGAAATTTGCCCTCAGGTGGAGAGCCTGCCTGCACAAAACTACCCTGTCGTAGTGATTTAAAAAATCAGGACTGGTCAAGTGAGTGAGTTCATGACAGATGAACAGGTTGTTTCATGAGGACTTGGCATTTAGCCATGTACCAGCATCTGTGACATCAGTTTGTTGAGTTGTCAAACCAGAATCAGAGTTAATGCACTGAAAGAGATGTCATGACTTCTGCAGGAGTTTCATTTGTAATTAAAATAGTCACACAACCTGCAACAACTTGGGCATGGACTTGAAAAGTTCTCCAGGAGTAGCAGTGGCATCTTAATAGGCTATTATTTATGAAGCATAAGAAATGTGCAATAATGATAAATACCTTCCAGGAATATCAGCTGACTCATGGCCTTTTCTAAATATATTCTAAAAACTGATTCAGATGGACATAGCATGGATGCAGGTGATATGAATAGCAAAGACTGTGTGCCTTTTAATTATTTATTTTTAAAAGAAAGCTGGAAATTGATAACAGTGTGTAAACCTCACTGGAGGTATCACCTTTTAAAAGCATCTGTACTTGAAAACAGGCCTTTGAAGGCACAGCAGATAATCTGCAGAAAATCAGAGGCAAGCAGGAATTTCAGGAAAGGGAGGATAAGCTTCCTCTTCCACTAGGTGAATATATTTAAGTTTTGCTGCTGCTGACCTCTGCTTGGCATGCCTCGCTCCTTTCCCTCAGAAAAGCCATAAGCTACACATTTGAGTATTCAGGGAGAGGGCCAAATAAAGTGTAAAAATATTGAATCATATCATGTTGAACTAGTAGTGACCTTGCCCATTTCCCAGGAATTTAGAGACCCTCCTGGGCTTTCTTGAGGAAGAAACTAGAGTTGAGGTAAATCAATGGCATTCTCCTTACGTAGAGGAGCACTTGCTGACAGGTTGTGATGTTGAACTTGCTCCATCAAGATCAGTGTTTTTTACTTCAAACCAAAAAGCATCTCTGGACACATAAGCAATACTAAGGAGATAAAGCAAAAGCGAAAAAAATCTGTTCTGTCAATATTCCATCAAGTACTGGCAGCTGAACAAATCCAATTCATGATCTCCATGATGGGAAGTTGTTAGCAAGATACCCATCAATAGTGCTCCCTCCTTTCCTAAATGTATTTGTACTGCTTGTCTCATTTCCAAACATTTAAGAACCTCTGACAACAAAGAGGTCAAAAACAAGATCCTTAGAAAATGTAAGCTTTCTGTTACAATGCTGTAAGTGGGGATGTAATCCGCAGAAAAGAAATTTTGAGTAAAATTACTACCTGGGAATAAAGGTTTTTTACAGGTTGTGACAAATTTCCTATAAAAAAACCCACACAAGTTTTTCCTTAGCTAAGTTGCAGTCCCTTTTACTAAAAGACAGATGCCAGTGCATCCAAGTGATAGATCATTTATTTTAAATTTACTCTGTGCAGTAATTAGACAAAGCAAATTACCATGTACAGAACCTAGGTAACTTTTTACAGGAAGGTGTGCTATGATTGTTACAAAGTGATTATGGAAATAGAAAAGCATCTGTGGGGATTTGGGTGCTTAGTTACTTGGCTAGGCTGAAGTCCTGATGGGAGAACAGTTACACTGAATTGTGACACAACAGATGTATATTATCATCAGCTGATGAGGAATTAGTTCAGCTGTTTCTTTAAGACAGATGCTGATTAAAAACAAGCATTTAAAAAGAAAGCTTGCTTTCAGCTCAATTTTGCATGTTTTCTGTGACTCATGAGTTAAATGCCACTTACAATTTGGTAATTACTGCAGATGTTGGGAAAAGTTTGCAGGGCTCTAAAGTCTTAGGTGGAACAGTCTGCTAACACAGTCTTTTAATTGCCTTCTGCACTTCTTTTGTTGCCTTATCACCACATGCCAAATGCAGTTTGAAGGTTTTGTGATCAGCAGAATTAACTAACTACAGACATTCTTGCAAGGAAGGCAGGCAGGCAGGCAGTGGCCTTTTAAAGGGGAAAGAGCATGTGACTTGTTAATTGTGGAAGTAATAATTCCTCTGTCTTACCATACAGTTATATTAAATTTTTATTTAATATTGAGCCTTCCTTTGTTCACATGTCACACTAGCTGTATTTAGGTCCTTTTTCTTACTTAGGTTAAAACTGGCATTGGTGATTTTATCAGTCAGATTTAACCACTGTCCAAGTGTTACAGTTAGTCAAAAGAACAACTTCCAGATTTTCTCAGTTTGCAAATTTTAACCTACCTTATTCAGTCTCTTAAAACATCATGAGGCCTTTCCCTTTGAAGCACTGCCACATTGACTTGTCCAAACCCACATGAAACAGATTATTTTAACACAATTTCAGATTATGCCTTACAAAAACTTTTTCTGCACGAGAAGTATGTTCATAATGTTGTCTTTTCAGGTTGAATAATGTTACATATTTATTCATAACTTCCTGTAATTTCCTTGCTTCGGTGTGTAGCAAGAGTTCTTCCCAGTTTCTTCCTTGTGGCCTCACACAATGAAAGAATAATCCCAAGGTTATTTGTCAGTTGAGATCCTTTTATTACATCTGTTAACATGCTTAGAACTGTCAGTGACTCCAAGTAGAAAGAAAATTAATTTCTTATCTTTCAGGGACACATACAAACATTTCAAGATTCAAGTATCTTTTTAAATTTTCTTTAGCGTAAAACTCTGGTGTGGAAGTTTGAAGGCTGTATAATGGATAAATGACACATAGATAATTTCTAAAACTTGAAGGAGGACCAAAATATTCGTCCCTTTTTATATTTTTTTAATCTAAAGATTTTTTTCCATTGGAAAAAGACATATTCAAACAGATTTTTTTGTTTTTTTCTCTAACAACAATAAAAATCCTTATAATCATTCAGTTCAGTGTTATACACAACAATTTTCTTCAGGGGAAAAAAGAAGGAAATATTCTGAGTTGTTCAATCCTGTTCATTGTATTTTTCATTCTGAAGGTGTACGGATGCTGGATGGAGATGTGACAGATATGGTAGAAGCAAAGTCTCTGAGCCTTAATCCCCAGCACATCCACATTTACAGTGCCAGCTGGGGGCCTGATGATGATGGTAAGACTGTGGATGGACCTGCTTCTCTAGCACGTCAGGCCTTTGAGAATGGCATTAGAATGGTAAGTTGGCATCAAAGTGCATCTCCTGGATCTGTTCTCCATGTACAAGAGTACTTGTGACCAGTATGCACAAGTGCACAGCATGGTTAAAAGGAAAGGATTCTGAAGGGAAGAAGAAAACTTGCTTTGCATAAAACTAAAAATGCATTTTCCTTTGATAGTGACTTCATTGTCAGTCCTTCCTGAACTATCAGCTCTATTCACTGTCAACTGGAAATCATCATCTTCAAAGTCCTTTAAAACTACTGTGAGACAGTGATGTAATTCTGCAAGAAATAAGATGACTAAAAAATTCTACTTTGCACAGCAGTGTCAGCTCATCAAATCTGAGTTGCAAAGAAATTCTAAGGCAAACCCTTGACTGTTTTTCTTTCTTTCTTCCTTTCTTTCATTGCCTTGTTTCACTTGATTTCTTAATGTAAGTTTGATGATTTTAATAAGGGGTGATGGTCTAAAAGAAGTCTACACCCATGTTTCTTTTAGCTTTTTTGTCTGGTCTCAGAGAACTCACAATACTGTGATTAAGGGCACACTGATGGAACTGCAGGGTATAGGGGAACTTACTCAAAAAAAGTTTTATGGTTAAACATATGTATATATATATATATATGTTAGTTTGAATGTCATATTTCATGTGGGGAAGAGAATTGTGAGTTCAGCCTGAATTTCTGTACTAGAAGCACTCAACCATTTCCTCATTGAACCCTCAAAGCTCTCAAACTTGGAATAAATATGTAAATCAAGAATGTGGAATAATTTGCTAAGAGCATGGATCATGCCTACAAATCTTATTTTTCATTGTTATTATTAGTAGTAATATGAGAAGATACCCTACAGAACCCATATGAATTTCATTTTACCAACATATAGGTCTATATTTTAAATAAGTACCTGTCTATAGTGGAAGCACAGTATTTAGTTATAAAATTCTAAGGTGGTATTTTTCTGATAAGAATGCAGAAAAAGTTTGGTAGATCTTTCAAGAAATTGTTGAAGTCATATTTGATGCAAGTTAAAGTATTATTTTTACAATTTCATTTCTATTTCATTTTACCAACTTGTTCTACCTGTAGTTGCCCATGGGGAGTTGAATAGATCTAAATATTCCCATATATTTGGATATTTTTTCCGACTCTGACTACAAAAGCTTTTTCATTTCTACTCAAGAAATAGGAGTTCTTTTTAAAACTTACATAAAAATATACTGATAAGAAATACAAAACATTTAAGGTTAATCTCTAGTTTGAAAAATAATATAGACAGAAAGATTGTAAATGTGTGTTGTAATTACCACCTTCCCTAATAGGCTGTTTCCAGACTAAAAATTACTTCAAGATGAACCTGCTGTCTTTGTTTCTAATAAACCCTGCCTTCCTATGTTCAGGTATTCAGGTAAAGGTACTTTTTCTATATTCCCTTTCATTTTCAGAAGCTGTGTCATTTTAAAATAAGATGTGGCAAATGGAAGAGGAAAAGATGAATTTTCTTTTTGACAAAATATTTCTAAAATCAGATAATTTTTGAGGTGTGACAAGATACTCAGCCAAACATAGATTTCACTAAGCAGTCACAGTAACTGTACAATAATAATAGGCAGACAAATATGTGTATTATGTTCTGTCCAGATCTTGACTGCCTTTTTTGAGAAATACTGAACTGAATATACCGAACATCTAGGATAGCATCTATGGTGTAAATTAAAATAATATCAGTACAGGAAACTTTGGCAAAACCTTCTTTCAGAAAATTTTGAGATCAATATTCTTAATTTATTGTATATATACGCACACAACTGTATATTATATTTTAAAATGGAACAGCAAAGTGGGAAATATGAGGAATTTTTAGACACATCTGAAAAGTAAATTATGCCAGCTGGTTTAATTAGGAAAATCAAAGGTAGTGCTGAATAATAACTTTGATTAGAGTATAATTAAACTGAATTATTACCTTTAATTTATTATAGGCATTAAGTAAAAATTAAATGGATGCATAGCCACTGTTTTTTGTTGAGTTTGCTGAGAGACTGGGGTCCATGTAAAAGGTCTCATTTATTTTAAGGACATATTATTCCAATTAACAGTTTGTGCAGGGTGTTTTACAGCTATTATTATTTTGAAATCTGCTGAGCTATTATGATTACTCCTTCCAAATCCTGCAGAAAATAACAAAGATGACTACATAGCTTTTCCATAGAGTTACACAGAGACAACATGCCTTCAATTGAAATAGACAAATCTATTTAAAGAAAGGCTACTGAGTAATAAATGAGTTTATTAAATGACAACCTAACCCATAAGTTATATATGCTTTAAAAATGCTGCCCAGGATCAAGGTAAAAGAAGAGAAAAACAGTTTTTAAACCTGTCTCAAGTACCATGATTTTCTGTCCTCTCTAAGGGACATTTTGTTTACTTTTATTTAATTTGCATACTTGAGTTAGAAGAGAAACTTTAGAGACTTTAGTATCAAACCATTTCTATGCAAATATAAAACTCCCTTTATATCATGCTTTCAGTTGGCCTGGTCCTTTCTTGAAAATAGTATAGCTGTAAGAGTGAAAAATTGTAGAGGCTTGTGTTTTCAGTACCAGTGTATTAGAAGTCTTAGACCTAATCATCTCAAGAAAAAAATCCAATGTAATCATTCAGAACTTGCCTGAAAAAGATACGACAAAGGGTGGTCTATCCCGAAGTAACATATTCAATATCACAATTCACTCTATGTTCAAAAACAAACAGGCTTAGCATTGCAAGACATGGTTATGGTCAAATCATGTAATAAGACTGTACTGAGTCTGGGACAAAAGGGGGAACACAAAAACCTTTCCTTGATTCAGAAAGATAAAATCTAAGTACCATTAGATTTTAAGATGACTGTCTGGATCTCGCAGTCTGTAAGTACAATATACTGGAGGGCCTTGGGTTTGCCGATTCATGGCTCTGGAGTGCAACATTCAGGCTAGTTCATTTGTATTCATACAAATAAGCCGGTTATTCTGGGATCAGTGTCAACATCACTTGGAGATGAATGCATTTCAGATATTCAGACATGTTCTCACTGCTGTTTGTCAATGACCTTATAGTTAAGTTTCTGGATATGTGGCTCCTGTGGATGTTTTACATTGCAGGATTTCAAAGATCTAATAGATCACCTCTCCAGATATCTCACCTTGCTGCATACTTTATGTTGTTAGTTCTGTAGTACCTATAAGAAAGTACAAATCAGCAACAGGGCAGGTTGTCCTTAATATAACCTAAGAGGGTGGAGAGGAAGGGAAATTTATATGGAA
>JAWWLZ010000094.1:3358978-3373988 GCA_035041345.1 Poliocrania exsul | reverse complement strand
AAGAAGAAGAAGAAGAAGAAGAAGAAGAAGAAGAACAAGAACAAGAACAAGAACAAGAACAAGAACAAGAACAAGAAGAAGAACAAGAACAAGAACAAGAACAAGAACAAGAAGAACAAGAACAAGAACAACAAGAAGAACAAGAATGATAGTAGTTTTTAATTGAAGACCTGACATAATCTTAAGTGATGCAGCACATGTGTCATTATAATAGGATTTTCTTAATGCAGTCATTAGAAACAAAGATATTTTGAAAAGTTAATGTAACACTATTACAGGTTTTTTAAAACTTTTTAATCTCTTCTTAATCTCAGTTTAAAATCCTTAAATTCATTCTAAACAATCTACAAATGCAGGTAAGATCTTACATGTGTACATTTCATTTTGCTGAACATGTTTCTTACTATTTCTTAATGAACTGAGATTGCTCATTATTAATTTTTTGTTTTATATGATATTTTGTATGCATTTTCTAACAAATGATTGTTGTAATTGACATTTTCAAAGTGTTACAGCACACAAGACCTAAAACAAAGCTGATTGTCACATCTTAACACTGAGAAGCTTATAGCTATTTCTCTATGAACTTTGGTGAATATATCAGTGGGAAATTTATGTTAGTGCCTATGGACTAGTATTTTTTTTCAAAATTAATAGTTGCTATGATAGGCCAAAGACAAATTTAGTAAAGCTTCCTATGTGGTGGTGGAGACAAAATGTACCAGTAAATAAATATCCTAGGCACATTTTGTACCACAGCCACTAAATAAAATAGAAAAAAAAAACAAGTAAAAAAGAGAAACTAGTGAGAGAACTATTTCCTGGTTTCCCATGCTCGTTTTTTTTCCTCCAGGTTGGAGAAATCTTTGGTCTGTGAAATTAGAGAATATGAAGTAAGGCCTTTAATATTACAGGGAGAACATATCATGATATATTAAATTTTGATGTCTGGGATTTGTTGGTGTGGAATCTATTCAGATTATTTTATGCAGTTTCTAAATGGTAATTCTTAGTTTTGTGATTTGAAATTTCAGAATATATTTTTCAGCTCTGACACCTGCCAATTTAGGTGACTCTAAATAAATGTTAGGAATTAAAGTATGCAAAAAGAAGTTTTGAGGCTATCTAACTTTTTAAATACATGGGATGTAAAGGAAGGACACAGGATATTGAGGCTTAGTGTAACTGGTTACTGGATTTTTTAAAAACACAAGTTGGAAAGGGGTTTTGCAAGGTTAATTACATTCTCCATACAGCAAGCCCCTTAAAAAATGAAGCACTTAGTCCTGAACCCTTCTTGACTATGTTTGTAATAATGTATAGCTTCAGTCCACTTTGTGCTGAAAAACACAGTAAATTATATCGTGGAAGGCCTTCAAGCCTATGAGGTCAGTTTTCACTAGTAGCCAAGTTCTGTTCCTGGGAGATATCAGGAATTGAACAGAGCACTAACATAGCCTGGATGTGAGCTGGAACAGCCAAGAGGTTGCTTCAACTCATATGCAAAGGTACATTAAACCAATGGAAAACGAGTGAGTCAGAATTACACTACAACCCTCCACTTCTTTCTTTGACAAAGCCCCATATGGTAAGACTGGCAAATAGCTGATGGAGGATCTCTTACTGTCCTAGTGATTTGAACCCACCACTTAGCTGATCTTCTAGCTGGAATCTGGTCCTGAAATCCTGGTGACTAATTGTTTCGGGATGGTGTTCTGCATACTACCCCAATTTCAAATAATGTAAACAATTTTTTTTTCCAATCCATTATTTGAGTATCAAGTGTTTTCCTTCAGGAATGAAAGAATTGTGACTGAGTTTCAGACTATTTGTTTGGAATCCCTAAGGGTGTGCAATGGTTGAGTGGAGCTCTAGGTCCTGGGGTCTTAGCCTGTTACTTAGAGGGGTGTGCTCCCCCCACTGTCCCCCACCGTGTGGTCCCCAGGGAGCCCACAAGGACCACACAGAGACCACAGGAGAGGGATGAGAGTTTATTGCTCAAAGGTGGGGGTGTATAAGGGTTTTGGGGGAATCCTAAAGCTACCAATAGTAAGCAAAGGGGGATTTTGCTCTATGCCAATAGGAATAAAGAGTTAACAACCAATAGAAAGGAGTAAATAACCTCTAATAGGAATAATTCCTGAAACTGCCTTCCAGAACACCAGATACATTCCTCAGGGGTGAGATAACAGTTATCATAACAGTTATATGCCTTGTTCCTTTGAAGAAGCCACATTTAAAAAAAAACCCAAACCCTTGTGTTTCTAACAGAGGAATACATCATACATCCCCAGTTGATCTGCATGTTCCACTGTCTGTAAGCCAATGCATATTTTCCAACCCATGTTATATAAAGTAGTTTCATGAGTGAGAAGCAACAGCTGAAATGGAACCATTAGTCTGCTATGTTTCTACTGTGTGGTATACTCAGTGGTGTAGCTTTGGAGATGTTTTCTTTCTTCCATCACTCTCTTCACACAAGCAATACAGAATCATAGAATCGTAGAATGGTCTGAGTTGGAAGGAACCATAAAGATCATCTAATTCCAACCCCTCTCCAATGGGCAGAGACACCTTTCATTATACCACATTGCTCAGAGCCAGTCTGGCCTTGAACACTTGCAGGGATGAGGCATGCACGACTTCTCTGGGCAATCTGTTCTAGTACCTCACCCCTGTCACAGTCAAGAATTTTTTCTTAATATTTAATCTAAACCTACCATCTCAATTTGAAGCCACTCCCGCTTGTCCTGTAACTACTTGCTCAGGTAACAAGTCCCTCTTCATCTTTTTTTTAAACTCTCTTCAGGTACTGGAAGGCTACAATTAGATCACCCTGACACCTTCTCTTTTTCAGGCTGAACAGACCAAATTTTCTCAGCTTTGCTTTGTAGGAGAGGTGCTTTATCCCTCTAATCATCCTGGTGGCCCTTCTCTGGACTTGCTCCATCAGGGCAATGTCATTCCTGCATTTGTCTTTTGTTACATGAAACCAAGGCTAGAACAAGATAGTACTGAGAAGAAATAAAGAATTTCAGTGAATTTTGAATCTGTCACATCCATTCAGAAAAGTGACAGTGCACTACATTCTTCTAAAAGGCAATACCACCAAGTATAATCACTGAGATAAAAGAAAAATGGAGTTCACATTGCAAGAGATCCAAGAGTGTTAGAGGTAGGTTCCTTGGAATTTCGACAACTGAAAAGATGCTTGCATACTTATCATATTGATTGATAATCTTACAGAAGGGAGAAGAGCAGTGTACTGCCTGCCAAGGTACAGTGTTGAATATGGAGAACATATTTTTGTGTCACCACAGCTAGGATAGCTTTATTTGTCATAAATATAGTCAGAGGCTAAAAGTTGAGACAGCTAAGGTGAACTAAGGAAGTGCTGCCAAATGACTTCTATATGTAGGCCTCAAGTGCAAGAGGAGAGGTTATCATTTAAGTCCATCAGCTTTAGCTAGGTCTTTCCTCCATTAATGGACTGCTTGTTATAGAAGGGAATGCTAGAGTGTGAGTTAGATATCCCTGTGTGAATCAGCATTTTTGCAGTAGTTTGCTCCTAATCCTGAAGTATTTGAAAAATATAACTATTAATAAGTTCTTCATTTAGAACCTGTGTTTCTGTTGAGCTTTAACCACCTATAAAATTGCAAGGTTTTGTTTTCCATCTTAAGGTCTTGTTTTTAGTTACGTATAGATTTGCAAAGAATAATCATGTGGGCTGAAATTTTCCATTTAACTTACTATAAAAATCTTTTAAGAAAATTCCTTCCAGACATTCTTAAACTCAGTCTAGGTTAAAAACAAATAATGTTTGACTGTTAAAGTTTTTTCTTCTTCACTGAGATTTCCTGTGTCTGTGCTTTGGAGCAACAGCTAGAAATAAAACAAGTGGTTAGCCATTGTTCTGGTGCCAGGACAAGGCCTTTAGCTGTTAAGGGCTTTTCAAAAGTCTCAGTTGACATTTCCTCAGTTGAGACTTTTAAGAGTTTGGCAGCTCTACCCTTTGTAGTTTCTTGGCTCTCAGAGTGTTCCCCAGACCCAGCTTTTAGAGGCTACTCTCTGAAGTTACTCTTGGAGTGCTGCTGGCTGTTCACCTGGAGAGCGGGGAGCCTATCTGCTTTTTCCTTTCACAGTTCTAGTGGGAGGAAAACCAGGATGGTGGAAGACAAGCAGTTTCACTGGATTGCAGTCTCCCTGCATTCTGTCTTTTGAAATTCCATCCACCACAGTGTCATAGCTCAACTATATTAAAAGTGATCAGCATCACTGGATGTGGAAGAAAGGTTAAATCAATAGCCTGGGTACCATGCTCATCATAGATTCCTGCATTACCCTAAAACAATGTAAGCCTTTCCCACCTGCATGGTCACAGATGGTTCTAAAAGTGGCAACTAACCTAAGGGTTTGCTGACGTTCCTTCCGTGCTGTTTTGCAGCAGACTGTGCACTGTCTTTTGGACCATCTTGTTTCATTCTTCCTTTGGAGAAGACATGATAAAGGTTATGATTTGGATACCTTTCTCTCAAGGGTTTTCTCTTTTCCATTTTATTATTATTAGCCTGCAATTAGACCACTGTTTGCTTGGGGTTTGGCACTTTTAATTTTTTCTCTCTGGGAAAAATGCAGTACTCAGTAGGCTCTGAATTTTCCACCTCTGTGTGCAATGTATATTTGGAACAGGTAAACCAGACACCGTTGCTGGTGGATGTGTGTCTGCCTAACCTGCTGTTCTTCCAAAGGAATACATCTATCATGTCCTATCACAATTTCTCTAGATTATATCCTAAAAACGATATAAAAATAATATACAAAAGATTTGTATTACAATTTGTAAGGGATTTTTTTCCTTTTACAATAAGGGTGATAAAACACTGGAACAGGTCCACCATAGAGGTGGTGGATGCCCCAACCCTGAAAACATTCAGAGTTAGGTCAGGTGGGATTCTGAGCAACATGATCTAGTTGAAGATGTCCCTGCTGATTGCTAGGGGATTGGGAAACTCTTGTCTGATTCCATGGCTACAGCCACAGAATCAAAAGTCAAAAGCATTCCAGCGATGACTCATGAAGACATCAGGATGCATTGCAGAAACTGTGGAGATGCTGCATGCATATAAGCTGAACGTCATAAAGTAGAGCCAGAAACTGATGAAAATTATGTTGGGCAAACGAATGCTATTACCTTGAAAAGATGCTGCTAAGGGCTGTAGCTGAAGTGGAAAATTTGGACATTGTAGAATTTGCGAGCCTGAGATGCTTAAGATCAGTATGTTTGACATATGAGCGATGTACTGAAGTTACTTAGTGACTTTTGGAATGGACAGATGTAGTGTGCCTTTCCACAGTGAAATCTGTCAAGTGTCAATAGACTTCAGAATGTAACTGGTTAAATTATGTGTTCATAAGGAGTCTTAGACAGCAATTTGGTTTCAGACGTGTATCACTACTCCTCTTTCTCTGGTTCCTAACTTAGGCTTTTAATGGCAAAAGAGAAATATGACAATGTGCCTGAAAGGCTGTTGATAGCAATTTTGATCCTAGATATATATATTTTAAAAAGTCATTAATTGCACATATCTTTAAACAGAGTTCTCTTACATATGCCATTAAAGCTACTAGTAACCGACCTCTGAAGTACAGTACCTTCAGCTGCCATTAATTTTTTTTAAGAGATTGTCATCATCAGTCAGACTTGGGTTTCTTTCAAAGGGAATTGGGTAAAATTCAAAGTGAATTAGAAATTAGCAGGAGTAGTGACAAATTTCTGACAAGATATTTGGAACCCAGAAAGCAGTGTAAGCAGAGAAGGAACTGAAATCTAACTCTGAAGTAAACAAATATTTTGTATTTGTTATATCAGTTGAATGATCAGTGATTTACCAGGTCAGAAAATGAAAAGACTTGTAGAGCAGAAGCTTAAGTTGCATTTATGGGGAAAGACCCATATGCTGATGAGCAAGCACATAGTATTAATTTCTTTTCTAGCAGGAAGTTAACAGGATTATGTGCAGAGTACATGACAATTAAAACATAAAGATGTCAGACATATCAAAACACAGACATGTGTTATAATGTATCCAAACATGTGTTATAATGTATCCATAACATGTGCATAATGTATCCATGACTGGATTGTTAAACACTGGCGTTCATTTTTCTATCTTCTTATTTTCAGGGTTGAAATAGTTATGGTGTAGACCATTTAAATACATAAGCACAACAACAGAGGTGGTCCTAATGCCTCATCCCTTCTAAAATTCTGTGCTATAACAGACATCTGCACACTGACTCTATATGACCTGTGAAAGCAGAATCCTGTACTTGAGGCTGTATGTTGGAGTCATTAGGACAGGTAGTAGGGTTGTGGATCTCGTGGGAAAATGTGGCTGATTACTATTTCTTATGTTTTGTTTATAAATTTATAAATTTAAGGGTGGTGTTATGTAATGAAAACGATCTCTTACTGCTCTAAGATGTCTAAGACATAGAGACTCATTTTTATATCAAGAATTATCCATGTCTATTCACTCATAGCTATGATTTCTAAAGAAGGTTATTTGATACTTCCAAATAGAATGGTGATCCTCTTGTTAGTGTGCCCTGTGATATTGTGTTTTTCCTTGATCTTTTGGAGAAGAGATTTTATATTCTTTCAACACTTCTCATCGGACTACTATTTATGCAAGAAATGTTTGGGTTTTTTCATATAGGCCACATTTATCACATTCAAATTACAGAGTATGAAGATAATATAGCAGTCATTATTCATGTTGCTAACCATATAGTTTGACTAAAAAAAAGGCAACAGCAGAGTTTCGTCCTATTTGTTTATTCCATTGAGTGATATTTTTTCCACCAATTATTTACTCTGAACAGTTATTTTTGGCACAGTATCATTATGCAAAAGGATAAAGCCTGAATTCTTTAATATTTTCAGGATTAGCCCAATTGTCACTAGGAAGACTACTTATAGAATGAAATAGTCAAGAAGAAATCAAGATTTGTCAAAAAATTATGATCTCTTTCTAAACATCCTGCTTAAAGTACAATTAAATCTTAAATGAATATTACTTGTAATATAATTTATTAGTTCTATTTATTATTTTTTCATTTGCCTTATTTTGTAAACATTGTGAGCAGCCTAAAGAAAGATAGTTGTATCACTATTGGTTAAGGACTCAACATTCATTAATTTTTGGCTGCTGTGCAAGTGCATTTGTTCAAACTTCTGCTTATTCTGGTTTGCTTTGGTGTATTGTATGGTCTGTATATCCCAAGGCAATTTCAGATGAGACACTGTAGAATAAAATGGCTGGAAGGAAAATGTCCGGTCTTTTTAAAATCAATCAATTTGTTTGATAGTAGTTAGCCCTGTTCTTGTTAATGCAATTGTTCATCTCAAGATATTTAGTCGTTAATTCTTCTGAGATTATTCAAATAGTAATTGAATTAACATCAGTGACACTTTGTCTGGATTTGGAGCCCACATGACTAGCAAACAACTGTTTACTCAGGGGCCAGTTTTGACGTGTTTTAGGAATGCTTGGCCAATTCTGTGGTTTTTCTAGATGCTTTAAAATTGGCTACTAGTGTATCTTCTTTAAAAATAAGTAAACAAATCCCTCTTCTTTCTCCAAATGAGCTGCTAAAGTAATTCCAGTTTCTATATTTTTAATTACTCTTTTTTTTCCTATCTATTTTTAAAGTTTCTGCAATATGGCAAATAATTGCAGACCTGTTTTATTTCAAATGAATTTTCTACTGTAGAGAGAAAATTTGAATCTGACTGTAGCTCCATTCTTAGTATAGTGAAGGTGCTACACTAGGCTTCAATACTGCTCCTATGGTGTTAAATGTTAGATATAAATATGCCCTTATGAAGAAAATACAGAAATCTTATAGATTGCACAGTAAGCAAGCAGACTTTGATATTGTGTAAGGGACAGACTGATTTAACTATATACAATTTTGTGTCCTGGAAATCAGATTTTTGATCAAGACTTTCTGGCACAGAAATTCTTAAATTATTTTTTATTATTAGATGAAGATAGGCGAAAGAACAGCAAAGGGCTCAGTTTGCAAGATCTGCCGTGATTTTGGTTGTAGAAATAAATCATAATTCTGAGACATAATCTCATTTCTTGACTGAGCAATTAAGTCCAATTTATGAGAGGTTAGTATTATAAAGTGAAAACTGCCCTATCCTTAGATCCACCATTAGGTCCATCATTCCTCTTTAAGGAATCAGTTGAGTATTCCCTATGTTGAATCTCTCCTTTAGAAGTTCAGAAGAGTATTTCAGTGTGTTGTCATTTTTCACCGCTGTGATGGACAACTTGTTTTGTAAAATAATAGACTGTTTAGATTCCAGATTATAAAGAACGTAGCTCTCAGAATTCCTGGAGGTCTTTCTGAAGGCTTAGAACGTGTTTTTCTAAGACTTTACACTGGCTCCCAGTTAAATTCCTGAGCTGGTATAAAATCTTTTTTTTTTCCCTTGAAGAATGTTACGTGACTGTACTAGCATACCCTATCTTGAAAACCCTTAATGCTCCTTGCATTCCATGACCTTTTCTGAATCTTCTTTTTCAATAATTTTTACCAAGTCAGCTGGATAAAGTTACTGTCATTCTAGTCCGACAACCTAGTGTGAGAAATTGCACTATAAGGAAAAAAGTACCTATGGGCATATTAATGTTTTAAAAAATTATCAGGGACAGAAGGCTCTCATTAAATGCAACAGAATATTTTAAACATGGAAATACTATTATATCTTGTAGTCAAAACCAAGGTAATTAAATGGCTATGAATTGATAGAGTTTGAAAGAAATTACAAAAAAAGCTGGTACAATTAATGAGATGTTTATTTAAAATTCACCTTCCTTCTTATTCCTTCTCCGCTTCCTGTTTCAAGAACAAGCATAGACAGGACTCTGTTGACTCCAAAGAAATGCATGCCAGTTCCTATAGTGCCCCAGCTGTTGGTGGAAATGTTCTAGGTTACATCAGCCTTCCCATGTTCCACAGACACCCACTGGAAAATGTTCTCCAGTGGAAAATTTACATTCAGAATTAAAATCATATTGCTGCAAAGGAAATGAGAAAAAAAGAGTATAGTTCCATGTTTTTTTCACTGCTCTTTTATTCCACCTTATGATCTTGTTACTTAAAATAATTCTGACATTTTGAGACAACTCCTTACTTGTTTCAAGCATATGTTTTATAAGGCTGGGGTAAAGTAAAATGTGTAAAAATCAATTATAAGTGACTAATATATCCCAAGTTTTTCTCTTCTGTTATGGAATGGCAGACCATGGTTCTGAAACTTGTTTTCATTTTCAGTAATTCAACTAACACATGTTAATTTCCGTTGGTTAATACCAAAGAATGTATGTCTATGTGCAGAGATATAGGCTAGGAGGAAGGTTTTCTGTTAACAAGTTGTCTACTGGTTTGCTGTAACTCCTCTATACCTTCTCCTAAAGCTGCAGTTTGTGGAAGCTAAAATTTGTCACCTGAAAAACAAAATTAGTGCATTTTGAATTAAAAACAAAGTGTCTGTTTCTTCAGAGATTATTGTATGTATTTACTGATTGCTTTCTAATTGCTTCATTTTGACTCACAGGATGATAAGCACCATTCTACTTCTGCATGCATGTAAAGCACTGATTACTCAACCATTTCCAAAAAATATTCCTTTGCTAAAACAATTCCTGGAAGGTGTAAACTATGTGTGTGGGATGCCAATCCATGCAACATTTGTTTCTGTGCCTCAGAGAGTTGTGTGAGATTTTTTTGTATCTTCCCTGTCAGGGAGACTGAAAGAACAAGATATTTTCTGCATGTTTGTTGTTGCCCCCTGTGTGTTTTACCAAGTAATTTCTCATGGGAATTTCTCGTAACTTGACTATGTAAATTTGTAACTCTTGCAACTTTTATTAATTGTACAGAGGCACTCCATGTGATAGCAATATCCCCCTCACCCCAGAAGGTAACCCACTCTCAATCACCCCTAGGTTGACTTTCCCCACACTCTTTATGGCTGCTGCTTTGGTGTACTTTCTATGAACAAATGAAAGCAATAGCCCAAGTATAATCCCTTAAAGAAAAGTGCTGAGACAAGGTCATTTTTCTGATGGTCCAAGTGAATTCCTAGTCTGAGAGACACGAGCATGTGTTAAGAACTGAACCAAGGTTTCCCAGGTTTTCCATGACTGCCTAGTCCTGTACAGTGTAGACTGTGAGTTCTGAGTCTGATAAATTTCATTTTGGTCTTCATCATTACAACTAAGTGGAGTCGTGACAGTGTGTGCAATAGGGGCAGATAATATGCTCTGAGAAGACATAGTGACTGGTGTTCTACACCACAATACTTTTTTTTTCTCTTCCTTATTTAGTGGTTAAATTTATCATTCCCTCTACTAAACTGCATTTTTAAAGACAATACTATTTGTCTTCTTGCAGATAATAGAAAAACTGAAAAATTGGAAGGGGAAAGAAAAAATATCCTAATAATTGCACATTAAGATCATCTTCTAAGAAAAGAAATTCTGCTTGGTGTGGATATAGAAGAAAAAGGAAAACTGCAATCCCTAAAGACTTGCCCTAGTACTACAAGATAAATGTATATTCATATCATAGTGAGGATACAAATGGCATCTCCTTTCACCTTCCGAGTGAACAGGTCATTAGAAGTCCCTTAAAGGAGTATACATATGTGCAATCAGGTACTTGGTCTGCACTCCCTTAAAGGAATACACATCCATGCAATCAGGTACTTGATCTGTAGCTATCCAACTATGCAGATTCAATGCTGACTGCTTGGTGTTCTTGAAAAATACACATACACCCTCAGTGAATTCCAAGACCAGGGGTAGCAGACAAATTAATAACAACAGAGGCACCTGTAATACAGGAACTGAAAGTCTTAAGGGATTACCAGCCTGAGCTGAGATGTAGTACAGCTTTTTCAGCAAGCTGAAAGTTTAATTTCTTTTCCTTTGCACAGACTAGGATGCAGTAGATGGTGATCATAAAAGTTGCCCCGGTACACAATGTACTCCTTCATCTTCCCTTAAGTTTTATATAGTAGAATGTTATCATATATTGCTACAGTCTGCTTATTGCAAGCCTCACAGATTTATAAATAATTTCATGTACTATTTCTGTAAAATTAGGACATGTTCTTTTGAATAGAGCAAAGGAAAGCAGAGAAGATAAATGATAGTTGTTTTGCTTTGGATACTTTTCAGCTTACATGACCTTGTATCACTACACTGTGGTAAAATATGTCTGATCTGTGACTGTCTTTCACCTCTTTTATAGTCCATTTCTGACCTGGAGAGACATACAGCACATTATTGTCAGGACTTCACGTGCAGGACATCTGAATGCTAATGACTGGAAAACCAATGCAGCTGGTTATAAGGGTGAGAGCTTTCTTTCTTCTTTGTGATCACAGGCAATATATTATTTGATATTTTTGTAGAAGAAATAGTCTTGAGCAGTTTGTCTGACCCAATGCTGTGCATAGTTTGGGGACTTTTCAGTCTCAATCTAATGGAGCCTATCTTCTTTCTCTTATATTAGGAAAACCTTTTAGAATTACTAAACCAAAAAATGTCAGCTAAAAAATGCATTGGCCAGATCTTAGTCCCTTTCACTCCTATCTCATAAACTGCTGCCAGAAAACTAAGTAAATTAGCCGTGTCTAATTTTTCTTTTTATAACTAGTATTCGAACAAAATAGTCTAGAGTTGAAGAATTCTAAATTCCAACCATGTTCTCATTCAGAATTATTGACAAATTTTATTTAAAATAACAAAACAGTATTTTCAAATTTCTTTTTTGTATGATCAACTCTATATGTAAGATTTCTGTCAGATTTAGGATAAAATCAATTCTTGAGCTATCATGACGTTTAATGGGACATACCTCGGTCACCTGTTATGTAGGTTTCTAAAATTTTGTACAGTCTTTTAAATTTGGTTAAAGCTACATGTTTTAAATGTTTTTTCACTTTTGTAATGCAAGCAGAGGTAAATGCTTGTACCATTAAATTGGATATATATTTTCAGGATGGGTTGAAAATGAGCTTTGAATCCTTACAATGTTGTATTTCAACACAGTTTGCCTGCTGGTCCCATTTGCTACATTGTTGCTGCTTTCAGTTTGTATTGCATCCAAACAAAACCCTGGTATGGCTAATTTCTGGTTCTCTTTTGATGGGATTTCTACCCAAGCCCAAAATACTTTTGTAGATGAAACTGGAGGTTTTGTGGCAAGATCTCCTGAGAGAAAAATGTAGTATAGAAGAATCATCAAATCTTACCCTGGTTTCACTTTAAAAGTGAAGCCTAGATTTAATCTATTTCAGATCAAGACACTGTTACCATAGAGCATCTTTAATATGTAATTCTGACCTATGACATTTCTGCTGCAATGGGATAGAAAACCTTTTTGTTTTCAGATCCAAAACAGTCTCTAACTACTGAGGATAGATATAGAAATAGATACTTAACTTGAACCCCCTAATCATGTGAAGGTTCAGATGTTCAAGTGCCTGGTTTTGTCTCATTTACATGCCCACACACAAAAAATATACATAATGAGAAATAACATTACATTATTTGTTACTGTGAAACATCTCCCAGGATTTAAAAAGTTTTGACAGGAGATTGTTACTGTGTTGTTACTGCATTATCAGTTTGTTGAAGCTATATGAAGGTCAAAGAACACTTTTCAAGTAGCATAAAGAAGAGATTTTTATTTTCTGTAACTAATTTCTAAAATTCTATATTTTTATGTTTTTCCATTTGTTGCCCAAGAGAAGCAAACACCCTGTGAGACATTTCACAGCAGCTGTCACTCATTATCAAAGGAGAGGCCCCACTAATGCACTCAGCAATAACAGCACTGGCAACAGGAATTGCACTGTGGGGCCACTGGAGACTGCTTACTCTGAATCCTTGGAGCCTCACATTTTTCTATGCATTGTAGCACGTATATAAGAAAGAAAAGGATGGAAAAAGGTTTCTTCTCAACTTACGTAAAATCACAAATATAGATAAGCTCAGCTGGGTAACTGGGATTCAGGAAAAACAGCTTGACCTGGCAGAACTCCACTGTAGACTCCATGGTGAAACTGAAAAAGAGGAAGACAACTTAAATTCCTTTACCTCTCTACAACTTAGGAGTCAACCCTAACCCAAATAAGAACAGTAGTTTTAGTTTAACTTGTTTTGGCAACTTAGGCTGAGCGTGGTTCCAGTAAAAATCCAGCTCTCTTTAAACCTCTATTGGGTGTGGAATAAGGAGAAGCTAGTGATTTAGATTACATCACAACATCTGAACCTGAATTCAAAAGGAGTTTTGCACACCACTGCTTGCAAGACTGAAACTGGTTTTTTTACTATTTCACGTGCCAATATTTAGTATAATATTAGATTATTATCCTTCACTATCACCAAGAGTAAGAATTACAGTATAGTTTTTCATAGATGAACAACTCTGATCAAAATGAGTTCCTTAAGGAATTGTATCATAATTTTGTTGATAATAAGATCCGTATTTCTTCCACAGCATCTTCTGATTATTTTTAATTATCTAAAGCAAAGGCAGTAACAAGAATCAATCTGCCCTTCTTCAATGCATACTAGTGGAGGAATAAGAAAATGAGAATAAGAAGAGAGACAGGCTTGCCCCTTTAGAAATGAGAACTGAAATGGTGAAAAACAGCAAAAACTTGGAAAAACCTCTCACTCAACAAAGGGTCAGCAAGACCTGGTAGTTTAAATTGGGTCAGCATGCCATTTCAGAGGGGTGTTTTGCTGGTCTGCATGGCAACACTCTCCCTTTCTATAGTCTTTGGCAGTGTTTTGCCACTATAGAAGGATCTCACGGATGTCATTACTAGTTTCAAAATCTCCTTTTTTTTGCTATTTTACATGTATACAAAGAAAGATTAATGCATGAAAAACACTTGAGCCAGCTAGTGATTTGCTGAAGCAGTGCTTGTTATTTGTTTAATTTTCTGGCAATTAAACAACATTCGTTAAATGCATGTCAAAAGAATTAACTCAGGAACTAACAAGAATTATTTTCTTTTTTTTCTTATTTTATTGTTTACTTGTGAGGCAGCATGTATCTTTTCTCAGGAACTTGTTACTTGGTAGTCTCAAAAAGAAAGACTTGAATGATGCTCCTTTTAGGATATTCCCTGGTTAGTCAGTTGTATATATAGTTTGCCCATAGAGGGGGCTTTTAATAATTAAAGCAATTAATTACTGATTTTATGGAAAAATCCTTGAAAACATCTGTTTTTGTGAAGATATCAAAACTGTTGATCTGTTTTTGCTATGAAGTTGGTATGCAAAAGCTCCCTGTTCTGCCAGGTGTTGGTCAACAGCAGAGCCTGCAACTGCATTCATTTAGAGGAAATTCTGTGTTAATGCTGACCTTTCTCAGGGTTCAAAGATACAAAATGAAACATTGCAGTTTTTTTAAGAACAATGTTCAAATCTTATCAAGAGTTCTTTGTAAGTGAAGTTCCAAATACTGTTAAATACTGTCTCTGGAGAAACAGACCGTTCACTACCAGGCATACTACTAATTTTCAGGGAGATTTTTAGAGAACGTGCTTCCCTCTTCCTGGATATAATGCCTATGGCAATGACATGACAATAACATGTCAGTACAGTGAGATAAAATACTTTTGAAAAATAAGATGAAATTAAATCAAAACTCTAGCCACTTCTTTTCAATTCCAGGCCATTCTTAGGCCCAGTGGTGATATTATTCCTACAGGACCCGAGTCACCTCAACTGCCAAGGAGTAAGAGAATACCAGAGTTATTGTCACATCCCTTTAGGTTAGTAGTAGTATCTGCTACTTCCACTGGAGAGTGGCCACTGAAAAGGATTGATCACTTGTTTTACAGCCTTTTATTATAATTCCTTAATTCCAATATTAAGTGAAATTGGTGATTATTTGTGTGAGC
>JAWWLZ010000094.1:3334580-3345322 GCA_035041345.1 Poliocrania exsul | reverse complement strand
GACTGGAGTTGGACCAAGGGTTGGACTTGATGATCTCAGAGGTCTTTTCCAACCCAGTTGATTCTATGATTCTATGATTTATCTCAGAGGCTAAAACTAAACTGTTTTTCACTTGCTAAGGTACGGTGTCTATAGAACCAGGCTTAAGAGCAAAATTGTCTGTGTATACTCTATGCATATAGAGACAGCATCAATCATAAGGCAGACTTTCAAAACATTAAGATTATTGTTTGATAATTATATATGACAGGCTTGATCCATAACTGGTGTAGTCTGCAAGGATGTTATGCCAATATAAACCAGTCAGTACAGTTAACATGTAATAATTGCTGTTAGGTAAGGAAGGACTATAACTATGCAAGGCATTTCCTGGGATTTAGCAACCAACTGTGATCCCATGACAATCCCAGCAATTCTCAGCTGGCCACTAATCCACAAAAATGCTCTGTCCAAAAGGCTTATTCCTGTTTTACCTTGTGTACATGCTTAACAGAAATACAGGCAGTTGTCATTAGGTATTAGCTGTAGCAAAATAATTACCCTGTGGTGATATTTTTAGCTAGAAATAACATGTTAAAACTAACAGTTGTAGACTACTGGCTTCTCAGTTGTCCAATACTGTCATTTGCTACTAAACAAAAGAGATGTGATTGTCTATTTTACACAAAAGGTAAAACATGATGATGTTGTTTTCTATGTTTTTATTATAGAACAATACGACCTGACAGCATTGTCCGTTCAATTTACAAAGCCACTGGCTGTTCAGATAATCCTAATCACCATGTGATCTACTTGGAGCATGTTGTTGTGCGCATCACTATTACTCACCCTCGGCGTGGAGATTTGGCAATTTATCTAACCTCTCCTTCTGGAACTAGGTCACAGCTCTTGGCCAACAGGTATAGTATGACAACACAGCATTACAGTAAAGTCAGCGTGCAGAGTCTGCATTGAGATATCCATATCAGCTAAGAACAGATAAGTCATTACAGGTAGGTTGCTGGCAGACACAGGCTAATTATTTTTTCTGAGAGAGATGGGCAGAGTGAAGTACAAATTAACTCAAAGATGACAATCTTGGTAGAAGAGTAGTATGTAAAACTGCTGAAGAACATAAGCGTCAAAACAAAGATTAATCAATTTCTATGGACTTGTGTGGCTCACCAGTTGTTGTAGATAGCTGGAAGTGTGAAGAAAATAGTAACAGGCTCAGTGTTCATAAGGAAGCTGAATGGAATGTTTCTGTATATTGCCATTTATTTTTCATTTTTCTCCTTTCTTTTCCTTTTTTTTTTTTTCTTTCCAGTAATAAAAGTCAGATGGTGGGTTTTACTACTATTTTCTTTAAGCTCCTGGTGTTACCAATCTTCACATCCTTTTTTTCTATGCTCCACCCTTGAAAGGCTCATAATAGGACAACACTGAAATTTTCTAGGAAATTGACAGACTTTCACAGGTAAATTGTATTAAATCTGTGATCAAGAACACTGACTCCTACCAAGCACATGACACATCAGAAACCTTCTCAAACTTTACTCCATTTCCAAATGTGCAGATAAGTTACATTTACACTAAGAAATGCTTCTATACTTCTCCATCTGGCTAGAAATACTCTTTCCAAAGGGATCATAACATGATGGGGAATCTTTTTTCCTTGGTGACTAGCAGATTTAGATGACTGCCATTCTGTTAGACACAGAGCGTAGCTTTCTCAGAAAAGTTGATGTTAGCTGATGTTGTATGTCTCAGAATCTGCAAGAGCTGCCATATATCAAACTTGTGCTGTAAGAATTCTTCTGCCATCCTGTAAGTCTTCATGAAAGTTCATATCCCTAGTTCAACTATCCAGGGCTTTTAATGAACTGTGAGTGTTCTGCTTTTCATACTGCTTTTCATCCACACTTTCCAGCTTGAAATGCTTCCTAAGTAGATCTGGACACTTGCGTGTGCTCCTGTACCTCAATGGTGGAAGGACTTATCTCTCCTCTTGAAACAAAGGACTTGTTTTGGAGACAGGTTGAGCTCAGATGGACTTGGTTCTTATTGAAGTGTGAACACACATTTTCATTAGTGATTATATTAATTTAAAAGAAATGATGGACTGAAAATACTACTCAAGCTATAGACATTAATTCTTCAAATGGAGGGAAAGTTGTCCTTGAATTTGGGGGTCCTCCAGAATATCTCCTGTGCTGTCAGAGCCTTGCTGATCAAGCACATAGGCACTCACATCTGTGTATCTCCCTGTTACACTACTACACAGAACAAAGAATTTGTTCTCTGCTAACCAGTGCAGAGGCAGGCTTCTCTTATTAGTTATGAAACAGTCTTTTGTTTTTCTGTTTGAGAAATCCTTTTTTAGTTTTCTTTTCAATTTCATGCAGTAGTCCTTCCTTGGTTCAAAGTGAAAAAAGTCAAAAGTCCTCCAACTAGGTATCCAAACAAAACAATCTTGTGTAAACCCAGTGGTCTTAACACAACTAACTTTTGGCTCTAGGCTTTCCTGTGTTGCAGCTGACTCACAGCAAGCAGGATACACATTCCAGTATTCATGGTTTAGCTCTGGTGATGACTGTTGCATGTAACAGGTACAAAATTTGATTCAATCAGTCTCTCTGTAACCTCTGCACCAGAGAAAGTAATTACTTTCCATACCTGTCATAGAAAGAGAGAAAGTAAATATATGGAATAAAATAAGGGGATGTTCAGTTGTTTCTTATACTATAGTATCACAAAACTAACCAGGAAACAAAGAAACCTGAAAGGCCTTTTAATGTTTTGCCATTTCCCAAAAACCAAATTATTCTGAAACAAAAATCTCTGGGCTACTAATATTAGAGATAAATGTATATTGCAAATTCTAGGTCTGAAACACCTGGAGCCTTAAAAGCCCTTTTTTAGGGCAAATGGATAGATATGAATATAGCACTTTTTAAAATTATATTTCAAGTCTTGTTTTACTTGGTGTTGATGTAAGAAGTCATACAGCTTAAAGGTCTAGAAATTAGTAGTATGCAGAATGTCGTTGAATGTATGTTTTAGCATCATATTATAAAACTTGGAGTGTTGTTATTCACTAATATGAAAAATTAATTAGGAGGTGTTTTATTTTTAAAGTATTAAGAATAAATGCATTGAGGTGCGTGGAGAGATATATTGGCAGCAGGCAGTCTGGCCTTTTTGCCATAGATAAAGCTTCCAGAGGCTCTTGTACATTATTACTACCTGAATTAGATGTTTTTCTTAGACATACAAGACTTTTAAATGCATATATACATGATTACTAGCAGCAACACCAGATGTTTTTACTGAACCCAGGGAAAACCTCATTGCTTTACCGTTACTCATCAGGATTTAATTTGAAACAGTTTCCTGGTAAAATGTCTTTAAGTGTAAAAGGTGTGTTTCACATGTGCACTTCTTCTTCCCAAGGTCTGAACCATAAGTCATTGTGTGTAGATTCTGGTGCACTGACAAGTAGGTCCCTCAAGGCAATATATGGCCCTTTTTTTGCATATTTTATCCCTAATGTTGGCATCCCCTAAAATTACTGCAACAAGAAAACTTGTTAGTCAGAGGCAGTGTAGATTCCCTTGTAGTCATTTGGTGGATTACACTGTCACTGGCTTGAGCCTTATGTGCATTCTTCAAAAACTACTTTACAGGGAACATCTGCTTTGTTGTTTCAAAAGTACTAAACATGATTACATTGGATGTACTGCAGCAGAGGTAAATACAGGCTAGGAAAGTGCTGGCTGGTGTGAGAATGAGGCTACAGTTAAGACCAATGAGGAACAGTATTCCCTTTTTGAAAACAATTGGCTATTGGGTTTGACTGTGTGAGTTTCTGAGTGGTTTTTGAGACATACCAAGGTCATTTCTAACAGACATTCAGTAGAGTGAGGCTATGGAAGAGAAGCTAAATGCAAAGGAATAGAAGAAGCAAACTTAGGGCTCATATGTCTGGCATGGAGGTCATGACTTATTTAATTCTTACCCTTTAAATTTAAAGCAGCTGTTGCCATTCAAACTGCATAACTGAAATACCTCAGCCACGTGGTGGCAACTTTCCAGGCCACTATCTTCCTATGCTTATATGGCCCTCACATTAATAATACCTCTGTTCAGTAACAAAGGGAAGTATTTTCATGACCATCTTTCTCCTATCAAGAAACCTTAGACAATCAGTAAATTTTAATAATACCCTCCTTTGCAGGAAACTCTTAGAGCAAAACCAAGCTATTCTTATCTAATCTTACTCAACAGGTTGCTTTGTAAAAAGTCTTGGCAGTCAGAAGTAGAAGAAGCCTCTTTTTAGAGATGTACATCTTTATTGCAGTTTACGCATTATACTAGAATAAAACAAAAACAGTATTACATTTTATGTATCCAAATCCGATGAAAAGTGTAGGGGCAACCTTCATGCGGAAGTCTCCCTGTTATACAGTAACTGAAATGTCTCTGACCTGGTATTATTAAATCCACAATGACCAAACAATACTGCTGTGCTTGTACTGTGTCTACAGGGTGAAGCAGTTCTTCGAAAACTATTTCTGACAACTCATAGTTGCTATGTTTTACTTCATTCACATTGACTATATTTTTTTTTCCTGTTTTTTTTTCTTTTTGGAGTGTGGGGGGTGTTGATGAATAGATATCCTACTACCAAGCAGCTGGCTGACCAGTGGGGTATGTGAAGCTTCTCAGACTGACATGTCTGAAAGTAATGATGGAGCATTTACTGCGGATATGTGTAGTCCCTGGGGCCAAGCACTCCACATTTAAAGTTGGTGGTTTCTGTACTATCCCCTGCTTCAGGATAGCTGTCATTGTACCCTGCTGTTCATGTTACTGTTCTCCAAACAACTTCATTGTGACCAGTCAGTGTCCTCCATTGCTTCATAAAATTAAATGTGATAGCCAGATGTAAAATGAAAATAATAAAAAAACAAAAAACAAAAACAAATCAGAAGGCATGTATGCATATATTTTAAATACAGCTTCTTTAGATCTGCATCTGGAAGTTTTAAGTAATCTTTCACATGTAAATGAGGAAGCTTCTGAAATGCCTAGTGTGTTCTCTGACCATTTTTTTTGCTGAATACTTCAGCACAGGTAGGCAGTAGGGTCTGGCTGAAGCTTTTAAGTCAGTTTGAGCTGTCTTCAGTTTATCAGGAACTACATCTCACAGGGAGCTAGTGGTCTGATCCTGGGGAGAAGAGCTGCTTTAAGGAGAATAGTTGACCAAAGCATTTTCAGGTATGCAGCTTGGGAAGACACTCTGTAGTCTCTTCAAACTGTAACTACACTTGAAGTCTTGTGTCCAAGCAGACTAGTGGAAACTGACCACATGCCTGTCAGGCTGCCAGTTGAGTGGGCTGGAGCACATCATAACAAAGACCACTACTACAGAGAAGAAAATACCTGTCTCTTGCCAGCTAGTCCACTGTGGCCACAGCCACCAGCCATTGCAGGGCCTCCTAGCTACTCCTGCAGTGAGTTCAGTATACAAGCATGGCTGCCAGTCTGGTGCAGCTGCACCTTCTCAAGTGAAAAAAGTGATCTTGATAATAAAGAAAACATTACTTTTATGTGTGTACCTTCACTGCCTTTTCTAATATGAAAGTTAAAACAAATTCTTGTGAGCATTTAGGAATTAGTTTTATTGCTAAAAAGCTGACATGATTGTTTGTTAGGTTTTTAACACTAGTCGATTTGACTGTCAGAGAGTCGCCTTATGTTCCACTTTTGTAATAGCAAAAAGTGGCCAATTGTCTTCCTTTGGGTCTAAAATTTGATTACAGATTAATATTTAACTTCAAATTATATTCTTAATGGTTATGCAATTTCTAGGCTGAAGTGATGACAGTGGTGAATTTGGGTTTATTCTATACTGTGTAACATACATTCTTATACAGACCTACATATGGCATGTGTTGAATATGTCATAAAATTTCTCAGAAAGAGAAGAGTGATTTTTTAAAATTCATTGTAACCAGCAGCCTGTATTTAGTTTCTCTGAATATGGAGTCACATTCACATCCACAGTAACGGAGTCACATCCAGTCTAACTGGAATGTTCTGTTGCTGAGAAAAGTCTCCTGAGTAACTGAAAAACAGAACTGGCAATCTGTTTTGGTTATGCTGACAAATAAGTTTTAAAAATTCAAATACTGTTTATCACTTTAGTCTTTAAAAGCATGTTATGTGAATCAGTACAAGTTTTGCAGATATATATGATCATGATCATAAAAACTATTGGATTATTATAATAACAGTATTTTACTAGTTAATCTATAATAAGATGTAACAGTCAATTAACAATTCATCAGACCATGTACTAATAATTTACTAATCCATGATAATCTGTGTGATCAGGGTGTCCTTGATATGAATTTTGACTTGGCATCAACGTGACAAATAACAAAATTAACATCTGGACTGGTCCCATGCTCCTTAAAAGATCCTATTTCATGTGTATTTCTTTCTGGATAAGGAAAGTATGCCTGGACATCTGATAATTTCATTCATTCCTTTAACAGCACTTAAAGTGCAATTCTGGTATCGCCGCACAGATTCTTTGATTTGAGAGTTTCATTCATAATCAAAAGAACTCAAAAATACTTGAGCCATTGTGTATGTCCAACATGCACATAACAGACAGCCTCAGAGTCAGTATCTTTCTACTTTATTTTGACTGTTCTTTTGCTGTGTCTGTAGATTTTTGACTCATTTGTAGAAACACAGTTCACACATTCAAAGATTCGTATTTAGACATTACCTTATAAAATTGAAATCTTTCCCAAAGAAGTATCCTTTAAACAAACTAGTCATTTTCCTCTGAAATGATATTACCAGATTTCCAACATTTCCATGGATGAAAGCTTACAGTTCCAGTCATAGCATATTTTGGGTAAAGATGTTTTTATAAACACAACATACAGGATTTTTGTCTCTTCCTGCAAAAATCACTTAAAAGAATGACAATAATTGAAAATTTCAAAACAAGACAAACACTTCCACAAAAACTACTGTGGAAAATATTATGCAAATTACAATGAAAATAAACAGCAACTTGTGTTTCTAACTATGTAAATAGACGCCCAGTGAATACAAAATTTACAATATAATTGCAGAGTACTTTTATAATACTGCATAATTCACAGACTCACAGAATATGCTGAGTTGGTAGGAACACACAAGAATAATCAAGTTCAGCTCTCAGCCCTGCACAGGACCATCCCCAAGAGTCATACTATGTGCCTGAGAGTATCGTCCGAATGGTTCTTGAGGTCTATCAGTCTTGGTGCTGTGACCACTTCCCAGTCTGTTCCAGTACCCAGACATCCCTATGTGAAGAACCTTTTTCTAATATCCAACCTAGACCTCCCATGACATAATTTCAGGCCATTCCCTCAGATTTTGTCACTGATCACCAGAAAGAAGACATCAGTGCTTTCCCTTCTTCTTCCCCTCACTATGAAGACGTAGACTGCAATGAGATCTCCCCTCAGGTGCCTCTTCTCCAGGGCAAACACATCAAGTGACTTCAGCCACTGCTCATATGGCTTCCTCTCAAGGCCCTTTGCCACCTTGCTTGCTCTCCTTTGGACACTAATAGCTTAATATCTTTCTTATATATTTGTAGTGCCCAAAACTGCACACAATATTGAAAGTGAGGCTGCACCAGTGCAGAGGAGAGCGGGACAATCACTTCCCTTGACCAGCTGTAGATGCTGTGCCTGGTGCTCCCCAGGACACGTTTGGCCCTCCTGGCTGCCAGGGCACTGCTGACTCATGTTCAACTTGCCATCAACCAGGACCTCCACTTTCCACAGCACTGCTTTCCTGTATCTCATTCCCCAGTCTATATGTACATCTCGGCTTGCCCCATCCCAGGTGCAGAACAGTTACTATTGCAGTAAGCGTGGGCATGCAGTACCTGAACCCATGTCTCTGACTGACCAAAACTTCCAGCAAGAACTATGGCATTTTATTAATATTCTGTGTGGCAGTTTTCACCGGAAATGTTCCTACAAAAGTATCCTGGTTTTCCAATGTTTGTTGAACTTCACAACCTTTTGAGAATAAAGCTTGAAATTAGCTTAGAAAATAACAGTAAAGAATCACATGAGTGCAAATATCATAATATTTATCTAGTCTAATGCTACATTTTTCTCTATTTGATGGAAAAACACTTTAAATTTATTGGATTTTCAACTGTTGAGATCTTGTTTTATTAAAAAATATCTAAGCACGGCTATTACCAGTGGAATTTTCACACATAAAGACCAAATTAAAATAGTGATAAATATTATACATATGTATGTATGCATGTATAAATAGACATACATATGTGTGTGTATGTGTGTATACACACAAATACATAAAAATACATATATGTGAATGTATAGAAATGTATGTATTTTTAAAACTTGAGCCATGCAATTTTATTGGGTGCAACAGTCTTGGTTAGAATTGCACTTCTCCAATAGTTTTGGGATACTAAGCAATGTGCTGTGAACTCTGAATAAAAAGTGCAAATTCTCTTGTGTCTAACATATGGCCAGGAAGGGTCCTCCTTCCCCTTCTCATACAACATCACATTGTAGTGTCTGAAGTGGGCGCCCTGTACTAGAAATTATTGTAATCCAGGTGTAAATTCTAACCCCGTCACCATGATCTAGGTAATTAAAATATGGCAATATGTTTTGTTAGATGAAAACATTAGATGCCATTAGTCTCTCAGTTTTACCCCAACTCAGTTCTGTCAAGTGTTTGAAGAAAGTGATACCTTCTTGGTTGAGGATTGAGGCCAATGTCTCATTTCATTTTACTTCCTCATGAGAAGTGGCATATATTGAATTGCTGTTGCTCAGTCACTTAAAAGGGTTTTTTTGGTTTTGTTTTAAACCCCTTTCAAATATTCTAATCCAAAGCCAAAGCTAAATGTTACTTGTTTCCAACTTCCAAGTTGTTTGTTCAGCATGCTGTTAATACAATGAAATTCTGTATTATACGCAGTTTTTCAAGACCCATGAATCCTATTAAATAGTATTAGCAATTATGATTTTTTGCAATGTATTTTCTTTTGCATTATAAAAAACTATGGCATGTAAAGAGTCTCTTCCATCAAAAAAACAAGAAACTGTTGAATGTACTTTAAATACATGTGAGAAAATTATGACAAATAATGTTATGTAAAGGCACAGGTGATGAACTGCTGATTAGGATATTATTCGAGAGTATGCACACTTGGAGGCATAGCTCCCCAGAAAAAAGAGTTTCCTTTGAAATAATATCCTAATTTGTTTTAGGCTATTTGATCATTCCATGGAAGGATTCAAAAACTGGGAATTTATGACTACTCATTCCTGGAGTGAAAAAGCAGCAGGTGACTGGATCTTGGAAATCTGTGACACTCCATCTCAGCTGAGAAATTTCAAGACTCCAGGTACAACTCTAACCATCATTTGGTCTCTGTGAATTCTGAAGAATGTTTGCTGTTTTCCAGCTTTTATTTACAGCCGAACCATCTCACAGTTTTTGATGTGAAGGCAGAGTTGGGAAGAGCATTATTTTTAATTTCAGTTACCAGTGCATTCTTCATTTTTATGTTGCTGTTATTTGCCATTTAAGACATATGATTCACTTCTATTCTGGTTTCCAGGAAAATTTCATGAGGATAGAGGGTAAAATGCCCTCTTTCTTGCAGCTGCACGTAATGCCTTGAAGAATAGAAAGAGATGTTGGCCATTTAGAGCTACATCATACTAGACAGATCCCTGTACCATCTGACAGGTTACCAACAGTCAGTGATTTAAATAAAGCCAAAACTTTACTAGTCACAGTTTTCAAGAAAAAAGATAAAAAACTTCATGAAACCTCATGTGCCACATTTGAATGAAGTTATGGTATCTCCATCTGTGTTCTTGCATGTTGAATATAGATTTAGCAGACAGATCTTCAACACAAGTTAGAGCAGCCCAGAATTACTCTGCTGTGAGAGTTTTGACTGTGACTTTTCATGCCTGATACAGGATGCTTATTTACTTGGCCTATATTGACTGTATAGTGCCCAGGGATTTAATTTTCATGTTTTTCTTTGTTTTGCATTTATTAGCCTACCCACAAGAAAAAGTGTCACTTATTTTTTACATAACTAAAATATCTCACTTTACAAGAGGCAGAAATTCATGGCTTCTTGCCACTGATAGGTTGGTTGCATGGTGCTCCTGTGTGTGTGAGCAGAGTGCTTATACCTGGCATTTATCCATTCATGAATTGTGCTCCTAGTAAGAATTTTTGAGGCAGCAGTCATTTTTCTTGTTTTAATTCCCACTGCCACAGTTCAGTTTCATTCACTTATTTCAGTATGAGCACTTTGAAAGAAATGGAGATTGAGAGCTCTTTTTAAAAGAGTCTCAGAGGAGTACATGCTTACTTATATTTTCTAGTTATGAGAGAGAAGCATATACTTGCATTTGGATTTACTGAAAATTTAAACTTTAAAAACCATTTTGAAATAGGTACCTTATACACAGAAAAAAAATGTAACTGTTTCTGTATGAATAGTGAATGTAGTTCTTCCTTTGGAGTCCTACATCAAAGTAGGTGGAAACTCTTTAATAAAAATATTCAAATGTGAAATGTCACTTAAGTAAATAATCTAGATTAAAATACATTAGAGAAATGAATACTACTGATTTATTTGAAATCATTTATCACTAAATCTAAGTTAG
>JAWWLZ010000094.1:3306883-3325563 GCA_035041345.1 Poliocrania exsul | reverse complement strand
CTCTTCCCTGATGTCTTCAGGATCTGTGTTTCCACCTGCCCACCTGGTCACTACAATGCAGACAAGAAACGATGTAAAAAATGCTCACCCAATTGTGAAACCTGTGTTGGAGGCCATACTGACCAGTGCATGACCTGTAAATCTGGCTACTACCTGAATGAAGTAACCAATAGCTGTATTACCAACTGCCCTGATGGATTTTATCTGGATAAGGGTTAGTATTTCTTGTTGGTTTTGTATTGTGGACTACAGAATTTGATGTGGGGAGATTGCTGGAATACTTAAAAGCAGGAAAAGTGTATGTTGATGCATCGATCTCTTACCCTGTTCCTCTTTCTAAATTGTTGCCAAGTGTCATCAAGAATCCCCTGAAAAATGTTCCATTATTTTATAAACCCTGCTTAGTGTCAGGATTTCTTTTCAGCTGGGAGTGGCTGGGAGTAACAGTAGCAGAATGGAGGCAGTTCAAGAGCAAGTCATCTGAAAGAACAGGTTATGACCACTCTGGAAATGGACAGGCAGCACCCACATTCTGACCATGAGCCATTTCCCATTCACCCAAATTCAATGTTACGGCACTAGAAGTGACAGCTGAGGAGCTGATTGTGTCCACTAAACTGGAACTCTTAAGAAAAATGGGCTCTTCAGCTGTAAAACTTGGTTGCAAATAATATTTCTGACACATGTAAGGAACTGCAGCGGTGTGACAGCCCAACAGCAGTGGGCTTCAGCTGCCTTCAGCTTCCTCCTGTGATTGCCAAGTAGACTGACCATGTTTTATTTCCAGCTTTGGCTAGCAAAACTACTTAAACATACACAAACATGTGCTTAAAACTGCAGTGACTTTGGTTATCTTTAGACATTCTTTAGAAAATAAATATGTTCCCAGGAGCTTTGTGCCTAGTCTTTTTCTTTCTCTGTCGTGGCCCTGTATGTTTATTTTTGAGAATTAGCAAAAGCAGGTCTTACCTAATTCTTCCATTTTCACTGTGTGAGAACAACAATAAGGGCAATTCCTTTCCACACAATTAAGATGGATACATGAAAACTTAGGATTAAATGGGAAAATCAGGTTTTTCTTCTCAGAAAGGTATATGCCACTGCATTTCAAAAGACTGCAGGGCTCAAGAGAGAGACATTTCTTTAAGAAGGGCGCTCTAGAGATGAAAAGGTAGGTGTTAAGTAATTTGTGTATTTACTTTGTTAAGATCAGATCTGTTTATGCAGATGTGTCTTGCCCCAAATCAGGAAGAGACAACAGACTGTTTGCAGGACTGTCTCCGGAACACATGGCATATCATTACTACATGTCACTGCTGTATGAGATTATTTAAGTCCGTAGTATGAATTGTGAATGTAAATTCAAAATGTTTAGGAAATTTTATAGTGGCCTCAAAACATATTTTTCTCAGGGTGAAACTATAACTATACTATAATTTCAAATATATAGAAATATAGTAAACCATTCAATGTTTGATGGAAAAACGTAGATGGTAAACCGTTTGATGCAAACAGTCAGAATTTAGCTATTTTAGTCTAGTTTGATTTTAGTCTAGCTTGTCAAATTAGAAAGCAGTAAGAAATGTAATAATATATTCATACAGTTTTATCAAACAAAACTGACAGGTTTTCTGGGCTTTTTTCTTTTGTAGATAAGATTGTTTGTCGAAAATGTAGTGAAAACTGTAAGACCTGTATTGAATTCCAAATCTGCACAGAATGCAGACATGGCCTAAGGTAAGGAAATTATGGTTGTCACTAAACATAATACCTGAGGCCGTGGTATACATAATGCATAATGAAGAACATCTGATAACTACTTAACCTTGAATGGCCTTTATGTCAACTGTTATGATGCTGTTAGTCTGTAATATCGTATTTTCATGTGTTCCTATGGGCCAATTTGGCTAACAACATATTTTTAGAAGCCCTTTCACTTCAAGTAACATAAAAGCCACAGTCGTGTTGAAAACTGGCTTCTTCACTTCTTTGACCTACAGTATGTCTATCAGTCAAGGATTGTTTTAGAGGTAGAGCTGATAAATCATACTGATTTTTCTAATTCATTCATGTGATAGAAATTATTATCTTTATAGTATTTCTTCATATATTCAATCATTCACTTAATCTCAAATACTTCAGGCTCAATTCCATACAGTATAGTGTTCACATATTTTAAAGAGCAGTGGAGATTTTTTTCTTCTTCAGAGAACTTAATTATTCTTACAAATTATTAGTCAAACCTACAAAATAGCAGTACAGATTTCAAGCTTCTTTTTGATCCAAGGAGCAAAAGTAAAAAATCTTGCACAAAAACATGTGAAGTCAGTATTCAATATATGTAGGGATTCTTCTTTCAGAATATGAGCCTTGTGTTAATGTTTTAACACTGAGGGTTTAGCTCCTGTTAAAGTGGATTTTCATGTCTTATATGTCTTAGTAAAAGCTAAATGTTTGCTTCTAGAGTATCAGTTCCTTTATTGAAACTGAAATATGAAAAAAATCTAAAAAGCCCAACCTTCATGTTTTCTTGGGCATTATTAGCAAACTGAGAGCAATTTATGGTAACATTTTTAAAAAAACACCATCTGTGTGGGTGAGAAATAGAACGTTGGAGGGTATGCATGTCATACTGTATAGTTGTTAAAAACTTTCTGCATTTTCTTGGCCAAGTTTTCAACAGGCAGAGCCTTCTTTGAGTGGGTCTTGAGAGGCCTGGATTCCAGTTCTGCTCCATTACTGGCCCACTAAATAAACTTGGGCAAATTGTTAGTTTTCCCATCTGTAAAAACATGATAATGCTATGTGCCTTGTAAAGCTCTTTGAGGTGTGTGACTGAGGAAAAGTAATAGAAAAGGCAGAGTGTTACTTTTGTTGAATTTTGTTTGCTTTTTAACTGGGACTCAAAAATTTCCAGTGGTGCTGAGCGTACACAACTTCTGCTGGATCCAGTCTGTAAAACATGGTTAGCATTTGGGATGGTAAAACCCAGAGCTGACTAGCATTTTTAGAGAAAGTGTTAAATTGGATGAACACTGAGGTTCCATAGAAGATGGTAAAAATGGCAGAGGAGTCCTAATTTAAAAAAAAATAAAAACCCAACAAACTGCTATAGGCACCTTATAGCATGAAAGTAATAAACATTACCTAGAAGAATACTTGAAAATGTGATTCTCTGTGGTATTTCTTTATCCTCTATTACTTTTGTGATCAAAACTGCCTGCAGACAGAATACCTCCAGCTGTAGTCTTGGCAAATCTTACAAGACACACAGAACTGGCATCCTGTTAGGAGGTTTCAAAGGAAACTGCTGTTGCAGAAAGAGGTGGTGATTTCTTTCACTGTGAATGTGTTCTTAACCTGTGCTGTAACATAGCATCTGGAGATGATGGTCTTTCAAGAGAAGCATGAGATGTTATTAGCAAGTCCCTTAGCATTTTTTTAAATACAGTGGTACTGACCCTGTGCCAAATTCCTCATGGATAATTGCATTTTACATGCCTGAATTTTTAGTGCTCTTTGTCGTTGTTCATTTTTTGTCTGTCTCCTGTTACTTGGTAGTATTTACAAGGAGTTTGCAGCTTCTGTATTTCACCATGGGCAAAATTGTTTTTCATTCCCACTTGAAGGGATTGATGTCTCCAAATTTATAAAATGTGACCAATGAAGGAAGGTGACAGATTGAAATATGTGGGTTGTTCTTTGTTTAAAAGAAAACTACTGGATTGTGCATGACCTTTTTGTCCTCTGTTGCTCTTATCTGCCCAAACACTGTTTCTTTTTTTGCTTTTTACAATAGCTTGCATGGCACTAAATGTGCTATTCACTGTGATGAAGGAAAATACCATAATGGCAAAGAATGTGAAACGTGCCACCATTCCTGTGCAGCATGTGCAGGTACCCCACCATCTGCATAATTTTCTTTCCTGTATGATTTTAGCTCTGATTTTCTTCCACTATATCGCAGTTACAGTATAATGTGATTGTTTACATGTGGAAACCTAATTCTCTTGGTAGCTTTTTAACATATTTTAAAATACAGCAGATTTGTTTCAGCTAGCATGGAAATCAAGGGTTTTAATTTAAAGAGTACATATATTCCTTTTTGTTTGTTTGTTTGTTTAATGTTTTTTTCTGTTGTTTTTTTTTTAAATTGTGGCAACACTTATTGGGATTTCCAGTAATGCCCTCCATTTGCTAGATTTTTGCTAGAACTACAAGGAGTCATTTATTTCAGAAAAAGATACACTAAAATTATGTAATGTTGTTTATTCTAACAATGTACATGCATTCTAAAAATTTCTCTCTCATCTAAGGTGCTGGAGTAGATGCCTGTATAAACTGCACACTGGGTTATTTTATGGAAGATGGAAGGTGTGTGCAGTCATGTAGTAGTGGTTATTACCTTGATCACTCTACTGAAAGTGGATACAAAAGCTGCAAAAGGTATGATCAGTGGCTAATGTGTCTGAAGTTTGGCAGCATATTAGCTATTACTGTGTTGAAAAAGATAATATTTATGAGAAGATAAAATACCATTGACTTTTAAAATAGAAAAAAATGTATTGCATGCTAAGCAAATTAAGAAAAAGTTATTATTGATGATGATGATGTTGTTATTTTAATCTGATTTGTATTCATACAGGTCTTCTGAAAGTATTTTTTCTTGTAAAGTAGGACTTTACCTTTTTTGTAAAGTTTTCTTTAAAATGTGACCTTCACTTTAAAGCAGCCTACAGTGAAAAAGTGTAAAATTTACAAATCTGACAGAGGATCTGCTTTTCTTAACAGCAAACAAAAATAGTCAAGCTAGTGCATTTTTAAGTTAATTACTACTTATAAAGACCATTTTAGTTCTTCCACAGCATATTCACAAACATAGCACATTTGTATTTCTAAAGTACTGTCCGGAATAACTTACCTGACTCAGTGTACAAAAGGCTGGATGCAAGTGCAAGGAAGGGATTGTTCTTTCTATTCCATTCTTTGTTAAACAAATACCATTTTTTGCCCTTTTGGAGTCATTTATTATTGACTTACTTTGAATTCAGGGTAGGAGAGGAATCACCATGTCTTTCAGTACATTCCACACAAAAAAAATAATCAAAATGTAATGAAAATACAGTAGAGTCAGATGAGTGATGAAAGGACTGGGTAACAGGTCAGTCATTTCTATCCTGTAGCTTTAGCTCATGCCTTTCTGGCTTATGTTGCATGATCAGTTTTATTATTTTGTTGATCACTTCTGTGTAGTTCCAAAACACTAGAATAATGCAGCTATTTAGTAAAACAGATTGACTAGAAAGTTTTTGATGGAAAGAAGCTGGACTGCGTTGCAGGGATAGTTCATTTTTTATCATCACAATTATTATAGTAGCAATATTATAGCATCCTAAAGCTCTAGAAAGAGTAAACAGTCCTTTTCAATTAAAAAAAGTTATCCTATAACAGAAACAGACCGTGGGGGAATGGCTTCTCAGAGAACACACCACACACAACATGGGGGTGAAACCAAAAAGCCTTTATTCAATTGCAAAATTGACCTTTAAGGGCTTGGGTTTGGGAGGGGCTTAGAACGAGGTGGAACCTTAGGAGGAATTGGGTGAAAGGGGAGTCCGTAACGATTAACATCCAATGAGAGGAGATCTGAGGGGAGGGCTCAGGAACCTGGTCATGATAGGTCCAGGGGAAGAGCAAACTGGGAAACTGACTACCCAGGTAACAAATGGGGAAACACCCATAATTGACCAATAGCAGCCTAGGGATCGGGGCTCAATGGGCAGAAGACAAAGGCACACTTCCGTTGGACCGCCAGTCATGTGGGGCAGGGGAGGAATCCCCAGGAGGTGTGGCTCCCATGCAGATCCACCAGTGGGCTCCAGATACTGTGGCAGTGCCGCGCCGCTCACAGCCACCTCCCCCAGCCACCCACACCGCCCATGTTACCCATGCCACATGGCTCAGGTGCTGCAACGCTTCCCAGCGGTAGTGGAGGGGCCACAGCACTGTCGCTGGGCAATGGCAGCAGTGGTAGCCTGTCACAGCAGCAGCAGAAGTCAGGTGGCCCCATGGCAGGGGACATGCCTGGGCGGGACTGATCCAGCCCGGGAGAGATGGCACCAGCGCCTTCTGGTGCTGAGGCTCGTTAGGAGAAACCACAGGGGGACACATGGGGGAAGAAGGAACACAGGGGGTGCAGAAACCATGCCAGGGGAAGCTGTGCAAAATCTTTCAACATTTAAACTTCAGGAGCTTCAAATTCAATACCCACTGATTCTGCTGCTTCTCTGTCCTCCTCCATCCGTTACCTGCAGCACTGTTCCCATTCTTCATATGACATTAGGTTCCCTACAATCCTACAAACTCTTGTATTCTGTGAGGCCAGATAACCAACTGCTGCCATTGTCTTTCAGATGTGATGCCAGCTGTTTGGATTGTAGTGGTCAAGGAGACAGAAACTGTACAAGCTGTCCAAGTGGTTATAACCTAGACACTGGTGTCTGTGTGATGGGAACAGTATGCAAGGATGGTAAGCGCAATTCTCTGAAAAGATCTGTTTTACCACTGCCAGCTTCTTCTTTTACATGTATGGGGGTTGGTTCGATCTGTTTCTTTTCTTCTCTCAGTGTTAGTTTAAGGTCTGCATTACTTTTTTAAAGTTTTTCAGATGTATGTAAAGGAGAAAACTGTATTTGCATGTATTTGAAAGATTAGTCACATCCACTTTACCTGAATTTTCTGAAAGTAATTTTTACATTACCAACAACCTATTTTTCCTTTCTTACATTTTTTAAAAAGCCCGTGCTTTCAACAGATTTTTATGTGAAGACCCTAGAGTACTATTAATAAAATTGTATTTATCTGTTTCACCACTTTGGCTGTGAAAATGTTGGTAAGTAAAAACAATTTAAAATGCTGGCAGTATTGCTTGAATTGTGTGACAGGGTAATGAGAACAAAATAATTCTGAAATAGGGATCACGCAGCTTACGGTGGAGATTAGAACTTCCCCCAAATTCTCTGTGGCAACCCAGATAGCATTCTTATCCAATGATTGCATTATTATCCAATGATATTTATCCCTTTTAGATGTCAAAATTACAGAGACACTTAGATAACATTGTGCTTCCTTAAAGATGTTACCATGTGAATTCCTTGTAGATACAGTGCAGTCCAACAGGAAAATCATACCAGAACAAAGGGCAGGAAGGGATCTGACATCAGACATAGTAAAGGGTAACAATTACTCTTGGGTCCAGCTTATTTCCACTATATTTAGTAAGAGTTTTACCAAAGACTTAAAAAGAAAGGTGTGAGTCTTCCTTCCGTGGACCTTTGCAGTTTCTGTTGGAATTTAGGAATTTAAGAAATTACGAATTTAGGCCTTCAAACTTTGAAAAGTATCCTGTCAATTGTAAAGTTATGTTGCAGGTACTGGTAAACTAATCATGAGACCTTTTCATGTCAGGAGTTTGGAAGAGTCTAGAGAGCAAGTTCAGAAGTAGCCAGACATAGATGGAAAAAGTTAAGTGTAATGCTAAGAATGTTGAATAACAACAGCCTCAATAAAGTGTTACAATTGATTTCTGCAATGTAAACCAGCTTGATCTTTATTATAGCTGGATAAATCCATCTTCATTTACACATGAAACTTCAGTCAGATACACATGTAGTTGCCCAAGACCCCATCTTAGTACTGTCTCTATCATTCTTCAAATGCAGCCGTCATGAGAGCAACACATCAGTGTTCAGGCCTTCAGGCAATTGCAATACACCATGCTACATCACACCATACACATGTTCTCAACAGTGCAGAGGAGCCAAGGAATGTCATAAGGGGTTTTTTCCCTGTTCATTTATAAAACAGAGAGGGTCTCATTTCATTGCCTTACAATCAAGCATTTGTTACCAGTTTAACTCACTCTAAAGGATTTGCATTTCTGTTGAGAATGTTTTACTCTTTTTCCATGTTTTGATTGTTTTATTCTTTTGATTCATAAAAATTGAAAACAAATTCCTTTACTGTAAATATCATTGTTGTCTAATTATTCTCTTTCTAATCTTTTTTTCCTTTTCACAAATGAATACAAATTATTCCCTGTCGGACCACACAATATCTCCCCCCCTCAAAAAAACTGCTATTCACTGAAATTCCTTTTGATGGACCAAATTTCCTACTTGCTACCTGCTCCTGAATGATCTCTACAAACAAATCTGCCTGTCTGACCTTCCTCCATTGTACATGCCATACTCTCCAAATCTTCAACCTCCCCTCCTTCTCTTGCTGCTACCTTCTGGAAGCCACGGAGGAGTCCTGGGCCGAGGGAGGATTCTGCATGCTGGTGAAAAAGAACAATCTCTGCCAGCGGAAGGTGCTTCAGCAATTGTGTTGCAGAACATGTAAACAAAAGGGGTGAACGGACACCTCACAGCATCTTCCTGCTCCTGTAGACTTACAGATTAATCCATATTATTGATAAAGAAAAAACGAAAAAAGGAAAAAAAAAAGAAAGGAAAGAAAGAAAACCACGTTTCTCTCTCTCCCTCTTCTTTATCTGGAGAGATGGTGAACTGTTTGTGGGAACTTAAATGGAAAAACTACAACACGCCTACCTTTCATAACTGGATGTCTAGAGCTAAGCATCCAGGATCACTGAGTTGGTATTGTGTGACCAAAGCATTTGATGCCAAAATTAACATTTAACTCTTGATTTGATTTCTTGTGAACCTTAGGATTATTCTTGTTTTTTGAAAGTCCTTTTTCTTCCCTTTTTTTTCCTGCTTCTTTCCACTTCAAGATGTTTAAAGAGCATTTCAAGAATACAACACAAGTTTACATGGATTAAAACTAAACAATACAAAAAAGTTTGCATTAGTCTTTTTTTGTGCTGTGTGTATTGACAGGGGGAACTTGAGTTCCTGAGGGGATCAGAAACGTCATTAGTGCAGGACTAAGTTCTGCCCCTTTTGTAACAGAATTTTAAAAAATGAAAAGTGAACATTTCTGCACACATTTCTGTCTTACTTCTTCTGCTGTATGCTGTTTTTTTGTATCACATGCAGTATGTATATATGTTTGCCCAAAATGTGGTTTTGGTCATATAGATTTCATTTTTAGACAGCTAGCTTATTAATAGATATGCTAGGATTTTTATTTTATTTTTTTAATTTGTCAAAACTATTTCAAATAAACTTAAAAAAATTGTTCCTGTAGTGTACAAATTTAGAAGATACTAGTTCTCTTGATTTGCCTAAGTGAGAGTAATGTATGCTCAGAAGTCAGAAAACATTGCTAACATGTAAGAAGTATTCATAAATTATTTTTGTTTTGTAATGTTCACTTAAAAAAGGGGATATTATCATATAGATATGTGGAACTATTTCATAGTGCCCATATGTAAATGCCAGTGTGACTATGTGCAACAGGATGTGTTTACAGGACTGCATATTATAATTGTACCAAATACACCACCAATACTAATTGCATATAGGGCAATAAACCAGTAGTTCTCTTGGTGTCATGATGGGCCTGAATCTGCTTTTAACTGCTCACTGAAATTTCAGCAGGAATAGTCCTCTTGAGGCCAATAGTTACCTCACTGTTAAATGGTCCTGGGTGGTGAGAGAAGTGGCCCAGCCTCACTCATTTCTACCCAGGCACATGGCTGCCAGTACAAATTTCTGTTTAATGTATCTTCATCAGCTTCACTCAGCATACAGTTCAAAAGGCAGTCATTTCACAGAAAACAAAAAATTGAACTTTAAAGATACTGTTTACAGGGGATAATGCTTAAAACATACAAAATGTCTTTTTCAGCTTTCAAACAGAAAATGGATTGCATCTGTTTAAGCATGTAAATCTTGGAAAATAAAGGGGATCAAAAATGATCAAAAATTATTGTGGAATTTTTACAAGTGAATGGATACAAACCTCTGTAGGTAATGTCCTCTTTAGGAGAGAGCAGATAAACTATTACAACCTGGTTCAGTGTAATGGGACAGTAAGGCTCCTTTGGTGCCCATTAAAATTTTCCAGACAAACACTCAAATTTCTGCTAGTTTAACTACTAATCTGTTGCTGCCTCATTTCTCAGTATAACATGTTACACTAGAACATAATGCTTTCAGAGTTTAAGTTAATATTATATATATTATATATAAATATATATTCATTATTGAAATTTAATTATGTAATGGATTGTAAAGATTTTTTTGGATACTTACAAATGTCTCAAACACTATTATAGAGAAGAAATTAATAACTTTGTTTTCTTTAAAAAATCCTGACACATTGTTATAACCAAATTCATTTTTACTGAAAAAATACTGTACATGTGTAAAATGTTCAGTTGTTATTTGTAAAGTAGGGTAGTTCTGTTGTAATTGATATGGACCAAAATCAATGTTATTCCATATTTTATTTTTTCTATTAAATTAACCTAAATTCCTCTTCTTTAGGTCTGAAAAAACATGTTGGTCTGTATGTTAAATATCTTTGCTGAAGAGCATAGGTAACTCTGTGGTATAGAGCACTTAGACACCACACACAAGTCATTGAAAAAATTCAGAGGTTAAAGGTGTTTAATTTTATTATGGTCTCATTTCTGTTTAAAAGTGGTTGAATTTATGATTGCACAAGTGTCTGTTTTATGTGGAAAACACATTTTGTATAGTAGCAGTAGAGCCATGCCTGAACCCTACTGTATAACAATGTTGTCTTCCTCTGATCTCTAAGTTTGTGATGGATCTAACCTCTTTCATGTTTAGGTTCAAAAAGCAAAATTTGTAGCTACCTGTTGGCTCAAATAGTTTAGAAGGAAGGATTCACTTTCTCAGTCATATGTGGCCATTTGCCCAGTGTTGTACTGATGTCTGTTCATGTGCCATTACTCACATCCGGTACACCTCAGATTACAGCCACAGACTGCCACTTGAGAAGAGTGGGCTGTCTGTCCTTGCCAGACTGGAAGGGCTCCCAATAGCCTCATTTGTTACCCCTACAAGGTGAGATTCTTCATTGGCCTAAGCTATTACTCTCATTCATTTACTGCTTAATCCCACAATCTGAGTAGAGAGCAAAGTGGCAACTGATCCAAGAAGTCAATATTCAGGTGGCATTTTAACTGCATTTCCTGAGGCTGTGTAAAGAACTTTCTGCAAAAATAACACTCTAATTTTTGGCCTTAGACATCTCATTGTCACTGACCTGTTTCGACCTGATTTCAAAATAAGGAGCTGGGTGAAAATTCCAAGTTTCCCAGTCAGTCTCCAAAAGCAAACATATGTGGAACGGCACATTTTTTGCAGTAATTTGGTAAGACCACACCTGGAAAAAGGATTGACCTAACCTGTACAACAATGCTGTATGAAGAGCTGCTTCTTTCAGCTCCAACCCCACCTTCATCTTCTAAATGGCATGAGAAATTCAATCAAACATGGTGTCTTTTATTGTCAAGATTTCATCTTCTTTGAATAGGAAATTCACAAAGAGTGATAATAAACTTTTTATAGCTCTGGCCAAAGAAGTCTGCTCCAGAGGTTGCATCTATAGATGTTAAGCAGACAAGCATACATCTTTTAGGCTGGGGGGAAAAAAAAAGTCACACGTGCTAAAAAAAATGAGCACGCCCCAGACTGCAAAATATCCTGCAGAACCTTGTTGTGTGAGGGTGTAATTTTATAATGTAAGTGTTCATTTCCTGCTCTGCAGTGGAGTTACAACCTTATCCTCTTTTTAGCTGCAGTTCTCCACCTCAGTGTTGTGGGATTACATACCTGCCAGAATAGGTTAGTAGAAACCTTATGCTCCTGTGGCTCTTGGCTTAGCCCCTGCCTACCCACACACCAATATCCACTGGCATTCCCTTCCTCTTTCTTGGAAGGCTTTGCAAACCTTCCCTCCATGAAGCACACTAGTTTCTAATAAAGATTTCCCTGTGAGACCCAAACTACCTCAATCTATTGGAATTGCAATTTTCCAATGTGTCAAACTCCCAAGCAATCCTTTGAGCTGAAGAGCTGCTGCTTTTTTCACATTGTCAGATAATATAAGGAATGAACAGTAGGAGCCTTGAAGATGAGTAAACCTATACAAAGAGGCACTAGGGTTGACTACAGCCATTTCACCCATCACTAAATACAACTTACAACTGTTGATGACCAAGTTAATCTTCTTTATAGTCATCTGTTACTTTTTAAATTACAATAATTAACTGAGTGATTGTAAGAACACCTGTTATGAATTCAGGATTCCTGTAAAGACATTTAAGAGATTGCTTATATGAGTCAAAGCTTTTTATTTGCAGTGCAACTCACTGAACAGTAACTTGTCTGTGATCCATTACCATGCCTTATATTTATATTGTATATGCCATTGTCATGTCATGGGTACAGAATGAACCAAGAAAAGTTCTACCATTAGATTTTTGTGCCAGATACATTAAGCAAGCATTAAAAGTGTTTTGCAGCATACAAATAAAAATCCTAGTCAAGTTTTCATCAAAATGAAACTGACACCCAACAACTTGCATGACCTTGTTCAGATAATGGAATTTCAAGGCAGGGGGAGGGGGAGGGATCTGAAAATGCATTTTTTATGAACATTTGCTTTAGCAGGGGAAAAACTGATTTCTGTTAGGCATAATTTTAATTAGTTGTTTTACTTAAACTATTCTGTGATATTTCAATTTCTGATTGAAATCATTAATTATGTGATTATTTATCACCTGTCATCAGTCTGTTCGGGCTTAAATCCCCCTTATTAGCAAAGACTAAAGAGTTGTGGGTAGCAACATATTGTCCCTGAGAATGAGCTAAAGGCTCTGAATGTTAGTACTGCATCCAACCAGTGAAAGTGCAACCTGCCTTTCCACCATTGGATCCACATGGATAAGCACAGAGGATTCAGATCTACTGAAGGCCTCAGACATTTCTGTGATGTCTCCCAGCACAGTAGTATTGGGTCTCACTAGAAAAACTGTTCTGAAATCCTCAGGATAGAGCCAGAGAGCTTGCAATAATATTCACTGCTGTGCAAGTGTAGCAGGCACCACCACAGAGTTAATATCTAATAGTCAAGCTATGGCTGAAATGATCCTGAAGGACTTTCTTTTTGGATTAAAAAGCAATATTTATGTCATAAAAACAGTGCCAGTTCCAGAAATGCGAACATATTGTGGTGAGGAGGCTCTGAATATTTTTTTAAAATAGTTTCAAGAAGCAACAAATGCAGCCTCTTGGTGCTCTACCAAAGGCTGGAGTTTGTTGGGTTTTGGCAGCAAAATACATGAACATCTCATGTATTTGCTGTCAAAGATAAGCAAGGCAGTGTAGAAGGCCCCTCGTATAATCACATACTAGGTTTTTCTTAGTGTTTGAGGATGGATTTATTGAAGGTCTTCTGAGAAACAAAAACTTTTTGAAGCAAAACCTACCCATCACAAAGAACAGTAGACAGCAATAGTGTAATTAAATAGCCATTTTTCTAATTACACTGGGGGTGAGAAGCCAGAACATTGACAAGCAGTGAATACTTATTTATGCAAGGAGAATTAATGTTCACTGGAGCATAACGAATGTGATTTAGTCACAATTCAGATAATACTGTATATCTTTTCTGTTTACAATTGTCCTTGGCCTGCCCTCTGCCCTCCTCCTGATTATTGAAGACGTTCTTTGAGAGGTGTGTTGGAATGGAGGTCTGACACCCAGCTACCAATCCCCCCTATGGATCATGTTGCTATCAGCAGTGGTGCTTATGACTATGCTAATGGCAGCTCAAAGACAAACAGTGTTACAAAGCCTCTCTCCAGCTGTATCTGAATTAGAAGAGCTGTATCATTTATCCATTTCTACGCTCTCAACACTGAATCTGTGATCATTAAAGGAAATGTGATCATTAAACCCCCCTGAGGTGCTTAGAGTGGAGACCAAGACCAAGAACTAGGAAGATTTTAAGCAAAGGAAGATCAGCGAAGTAAGCATATTGATGTGGTTGAGCTGTTAGAGACAGAAATAAAATTTACACCTTTATACCACTCATTTGATTTAACTTGGTCTGCTTCAAAGGAGGAACTTTTCTCTTCTTGGCAGATTCCTTCAGGCTTTAAAAAGTCTTCATCTCTGGAAATTAAACAAATTGCCTTTGATTAACAGGATGAATCTATGTTGTTACATCTTGTTGGGACAATAGTTGGTCTGATGAAATCTTCCCAGTTATCAGCAGATCTGTGTTCATACCCTGATTAAGTTGAAGAAGTTTGGTACAAACAACCTGTACAGGGGTTTCTTAGTTTGAGATAGCTAGCACCACCGAAACACTACCCCAAGACATTCCATTTTCAGATGTATGTCTATTCCAGTCAGACTGCAGATATTATGTGGACAGAATAGATCCAAATTACATACTCCTTGCTGTATAACATAGGAGACAGACATTGGGTTACCTTGTCTGCCCCTGACATGTTTTCTTCTAGCATTAAAAGATTCTATCTTTTATGTACTTCAGCTGCTAGTAACACCAGCTTTACTCAAAGCATACCATCATCTTCCCATTTCTCTTTTATATTTCACAAGAAACTACCTAGATTTCCAAAGCAGTACTATTAGCACTATGAGGTAATTTTCAGTGAGGTTTCACTGGCCTTTAGAAAATCCTCAGCTACTGAGCTTAATGAAGCTTGACAGCATCAGACAGAAAAATTCCGGTTAGGAAGCTCCAGAAATGGAGAGACTAAACATTTGTCTGTTGTGAATCTAAAATTTTGAGAGTGCCATAGTATATCCTCCTTCTACAAGAGAGAAGGGTACAAAACAAAGCATTATCAATACAGATCCATATGGATTGCTCCTTTCCCTCTTTCTCATGGGGCTGTCAAATTTCAGGCTCCAGGTGAGCAGCCAAAAACTTTGCCAGGCTCTGACATATGTGCTTACACAAGCGCAGGAGAAACCATGAACCCATGGAGCTTTTGCTTCCAGGCATCCACATAATTAGTACAAATGGAGATTTAAAGCTGATTTTTTTAAATGCTAGAGAGTGTCTTTCTGGAGTCTGTTTATGCCCACTCAGTACCCCTGAGGCCTCTCTGGATATTCAATGGGTTTCTAACAACAATTGTATTATACTACATAGAAATGAGAGAAGAAATAATGCAGAATAAAGAGAGAGGAGAATCCCTTTGTGTCAGAAGAAAATAAGGTAGTTTTGGCTAATATAAATATTTTTATTTGGCAGGAAAAAGAATAGAGGGCCATGTAAGATAGTATAGTCAATAAAGGTAATTTCCTCACTCTTTACTGTCATGAATAAAGCTGAAATGAGCCTCTGTGTGATCTCAGCTAATCCTGCAAAAAAAGGACCTTTCATCCTAAAATCATTATATCACACTCGGCACACAGCTGTTCAGGAAAGAGATGTCCAACCCATTTCAAGGTGTGTCCTTTTTCACTGTCCCTTGGCACAATTTTCAGCCTTCTTGTTTATCACTGCCTAGAGCACTTTCGAAAAGGAGACTTCCCAGCCTGAATCTCTCTCATCACCTCAAATAATTACACCCCAACATTTTGCCCATGAAGAGTATCTTCTTTGTCTCTTCTGCACATCCAAATAGGGAGACAGAAATTTGGTCATTGTGTAAAATGACTAAGGGGAGGAGAATAATTATCAGGAGACTGAAAATTAAAGCTAGACAGATAATTGGAAACTTGACTCAAATTTTGTATCACTGCCAAGTCTAGGGGTAAAGGAAATGTCTTCATCTTGAAAATGTTAGGACATGGAGATTATGGTGAGATGTCTTTCAGAGAGCTGTAATCTATCAAACACTAAGACTTTGGGCTAAACAGAGGAGTAACTTTAACCTGAGGAATTGACAGGGTGAATTTTAATGTATTGCTATATGCAAGTTAGTCTGAGTTACGTACTTAAGCTTTGTGGATAAGTGTTTCTTCAGAAAACTCAAGGAGCTGATCTCAAGCCAGGCATAATAAAATATACCAAAGCCAAACATGAGAAAAGCAGAGCACTCCCTAAGACCAATTTCTTTCAGCTCTCACAGTTGATTGATGAAAAACAATTCTGATCAGTTTTTGTTTATCCACTCTGTCAGACCTTTATAACCCATAAGATTACATACAAAAAACACAAGTACAAATTCCATATCTAGTTCCCCATGAAAGTAAAAAAAAAAAATTTTTCCCCTATTGATTATAAAGAAAATCCACTGAAAATAATAAAAAATATTTTAAAATTAGATTAAGTTATTATTTGATCAAGAAAAGTAGGGAGGGATGTAGCATGTGATTTGCAGTGTCTAAGGCTCATTGGAAGACTACAGGAGAAAAAGATTTATGACCGCCAGCACATAGAAGTCCGTATCTCCAGGCATAACTTACAAGGATGTTCACACCCTCATCTAACTGGCCTCCTGAAATACCGCGTGCTGTCAATGAATGGCACAGCTTTTGGAAAGCAGGAAAGAAATAGTGATAAGGATACACTTGATACTGCTTATGCGAAGACCAGCAACTATGACAGTGCTCTAGACTGGAACGCAGGAGAGACAGAGTCTAGTTTGCTATTGCACCCTAACTTGATAGTCTTACTGCACTTCATGTTTCTCCTTCCTCATCCTAAAAAGCATCATATCTACTGACAGAAGCTGGATGTTAAGTATGAGATTCTTGTATGCAGCTAAAGGCACAGCGTGCAACCTGATGTAGCCCAGATGTGGAGTTAAACAGTGGACATAAAAATTACACCTTAAAATCTTGCCATTACAAGGAATCATGTCTGTTAACATATTCTGATTCCTACAGTATCTTTTTTTCTATGAAGGTGACAAATGTTTTTAAAAAACATGTCAAGGTAACAGAATTGAGTAATAAATGAAGGATAAATATGGGTTGATCCAAAGTAACTGATGAACATTGCCTGGTTGAAAGCACAGCTAGACATATTGCTGAGAGTATTCCTCCACGAGGCATGTTTGTCAGATAGAGAATTTTAATACTGAAAAAAAAAAAGATAAAAAAAAAAGGTTGAGGATTTGGTAACTGGTATTTATCTAGCAAGATTTGTAAAGAAGTAAATTGCTCACAAGGAATTCTCACAGATGGTTAAACTTCCCAGTGGAATAGTTTAAAAGACTTCTTTTTTGAGTTTCAGTATTAACTCTTTGAATATCTACTGAAAACTATTGTATTAACATTTAGTGGCAGATCTACAGTTCTGGATGTGATTTGCAATTCAGAGGGTCCAACGTGCAAGTGTTTTCTGGTGCGCATTCTTATGCTTTAAAATGCTTCGGCTTAGAGCATAAAGTGCAGAACTGATCTTCCTGGCACTGTTCCAGCACAGCTGAAATTAATTACAGGACTTAGAATGAAAAGCATAACAAAGAAATAACTAAGACCTTTTCAAACTGACCACTTCTACCATGTGGGAAGGATTTAATCAGGCATAGCTGAGACATATGAATTAGTAGGTCAGGTCCAATGAATAAGTAAACAGGTAGTGTGGGCAAATGAACTGAAGCATTAGAAAAACAGAAAGAGGTTTTTCTAATACATTATCACAGAACAACATCAGACAAGTAATTATGTTATAAAGATACTCTGACAGATTTTCTGGAGTTGTAAAGCACTGAGCCACCAGAACTGCATCAGGAAGTTTTTTTGTAGTGTTGTTATTGTCCAAATATATCTGTGCGTATATGTGTGTGTCTTGTATGTGTGTGCGTGTATATATGTGTGTATATATATATATATGTATGTATTAAATCTGTCCAAGTTTCAACCAGGACAAGGTTAATTTTTTACAGTAGCTGGGAAGGGGAAATGGCCAGACTCTAATGTTATTCAATACCATCTCACATCACTTGTGAGGGGCGGGAGGCAAGTGACTTGCTCTCCCATTTCCTACTGGGGAAGAAAGCATGGTGGGCATAACCATCCAGAGTTGTTTTACTTTTATACATTTAAATTGTTTCTTTATATTATACTTTTTGTTACTAAGATTATTGCTGTTACTATTGGTTTTCTTATTTCAGTTTTCAGTAAGCTGCTCTTATCTCCCTTGTGATTTTAACCTTTTTGTACCTCAAATTCTCAACTCCACCCCTGAAATGGGAGGGGAGATGGGAAGCAGGAGGAGCAAGTGAGTAGAGTCTGGTTTGGGAGCTCTTCAGTGGGGGCACTGAACTGGGAATTACTATTCCTAAACCATGACAAAATTATATATTAAATCTCCTAAAGTATTTGGACACCTGAGATTCCATGTCATATCCTCTGAATACATATCAGAAAGACTCAAGAGGCTTACGTTTACCAAATCTGTCAGTGGCATGAAGAACTACTAGACGGTAGACAGAATTATTTTTTTCCAGAAAGTGAAAATTATAAATACTCCCTATTGTGATAGATATGCATCAATACAAGTTATCTGACTAATATTTAGAAAAATTCAGAGTCCTGCTGGATTCTATGTCTAACAGCTTTTCTAATGTTTTTATTTTTAGCCCTTGTCATGTGAAAGGGAGGAGGGAGAAAGAAATACAGAGATTTCTAGTCTTAACTGTATTAATTAAAAGTTATTAGCTATAATCGCTTCCAGACAATCAAATCCTTATGTACCCCAACACTGTCTGTCTTTTAACTGACAGCACACAGGTTGGAAGGGGT
>JAWWLZ010000094.1:3286971-3301684 GCA_035041345.1 Poliocrania exsul | reverse complement strand
GTAGAATTCAGGTTAGAGTCAATTTATTTTTTTATTATTGCTCAAGCCAGTGCCTTCCTCACTTCGTCTTGTCTTTTCAAAGAGCTTTTCCAGAGGTTTTAATTTTGCATACTGATGATTAGGTAATAGTATATGCCTTCAGTTCAGCTGTGGCCAATATGGAGTGAAAAAGCTCTTGGCCCATAATTAATTTTTAGCAGATAGCCATCTAGATGGATCAAAATACAGACCTGCATGCTGGGACCTAACACATTACATAGAATACTTTTTCCTGTGTTAAATGTCATCCTCGGATCTCCATGTCATTTTAGAGCTCATAGTTATGCAAAAAATAACCAAAATCTTGGTTTTCCATAAGCATAAAGACTCCAATGGAAATACACTGGGCTCTTCCTTTTGGAGGGAAATAGCAGGTAGAACCTTTGAGGAAGAACTATTTAACAGATATTTTTTCCAAACCTCAAAAAATGAGAGAGACGGGAAATCACCAAACCGTATCAATTTTAACAAGGACTGGCATCTGGAATGAGGCAGCCCTGATTGTGTAATGGACTAAGGAGCACGAAGCTGGAAAACAGTGCAGCAGAAAGAGACCTTGTGGCCTTCGTCATTGGCAAGTTGAATATGAGTGAACAGTGTCCTGGTAGCTGAGAGTGCCAACCATGTTCTGGGATGTATCAGGCACAGCATCATCAGCTGGTCAAAGGAGGTGATGTCCCTCTTTGCTCTGGCCTTGTGTAGCTTCACCTTGTATATTGTGTGCAGTTTCAGGAACCAAATTTAAGAAAGACATTAAGCTATTGGAGAGCATCCAGAGGTCAACAAGAATGGTGAGGGATTTGGAGAGGAAGACTTACAAGGAGCAGCTGTGGTCACTTGGATTGTTCAGCCTGGAGAAGAGGAGACTGAGGGGAGACCTCATTGCAGTCTTCAACATCCTCACAAGGGAAAGCAGAGAGGAAGATACTAAACTCTTCACTCATGATCAGTGATAGGACTCTAGGAAATGGCATGAAGCTCAGACAGGCGACATAGAGGGTGGCTGAGAAATGAAACAGGCTCCCTACAGAAGTAGTCACAACACCAAGACGGTCTGAGTTCAAGTACCTTTGGACAAAATAAGGTGTGATTTCTTGGGATGTGCTGCACAGTCACAAGTCGGACTTTGATAATCCTAAACGGTTCCTACCAACTGAACATATTCTATGATTTCTCTCTCCTTCCTGCTCAGAGTTTTCTTCCTTAGTTACAATGTTATGCAACAAGTTAGTTCAAAACATCTGTTAAAATACCTTAATAAACCAAGTCCCCAAATTGACATACTTTCTAGCTCTTCCCATTTGGAATCTATTAGGACTAGGTATCTGTATTTGGGTTTGGAGCACTACATTGAAACTAATATATTTGGGCTCATTATTAAAATAAATTACATAATTTTTCTTGTTCTCACTTGTGATCAGCGGTTCAGAACAGTGGTTTATTTAATCTCAGGAAAACATTTATATTTTTCTTAAACACGACACTTAACTCACCCTTTAGAGAGAGTAGTTAAACACAATCACCAAGTTCTTCAACTCTGTGAATTCCAAAAATTCAGAGGAACATGTTCAAAACAGCTTAGGAAGGGTATCCTTCCCAAAGAGAGGGGAAATTAACAAAAACAGATGGCAAAAACTGAACTTTTTTCCCTTTCATCCCAGATGCAAAAAGAAAATTTCTTTCCTGTGACTCTTCATGTCAGACTTGTGAAAAATCTGACATTTGTACTACATGTCCAGAAGGTAAAAGTTTAGCTTCCTTGGGTAAATTCTGCAAGATAATATAAGAGTATGTATCCTACACACTTCCAGTGAATGCTTTTGTCAATGGTCACTAGAAAGTTCCTTAAAAGATAGGCAGAGAATCAGTTAATCAGCAGCTAAAGTCAGGCTTTAGCACATGCCTTTGCAGTATGGGTCAAAAAATTTTCAGGTGGATGTTGTTTCTTTTCTTCCAATTAGAAGTTGTAAATGTGATGCAGGAATTGCTGAACAGAGATTTATTCAGGAAGATATACTAGATAATCCTGATGATTCCTTCTAATCATAAATTTCAGTAAGTCTGAGGACTTTACTTTGGGAAATGGCTTAAAGAATGTTTTATTCATGCTTTTAATCATCCATGTTGAGTTTTGAGAAGGTGAAATATTTATTTATAGCCATCCAAGGCAGGAATCTTTTAAAAATATTTTTAATTGATACCTTTACACACCTGGGTTGCTTTTTTTGCCAGGAAAATTTCTTATCCATGATACCTGTGTTTCTCTGTGCCCTCAAAAAACTTTTGGCAACCTTGCAAGTGGAAAGTGTGAGATGTGCAGGGATGGCTGTGAGATATGTTCTGACCACTGGTACTGTCAGAACTGTCTGGCTGAACAGGACCAGCAGCGAGACCTCCACAAAAGCAGATGTTTACACAGAATACAATGAGATTGATGCTTAGAGCAAAACCTAATGAAAATGGCAATGCAGACAGAAAGTTTCCTAATTCTTAGTGTTGCCAAAAAGGGGCACTTAAAAGAAATGTCTAAGATTCAGTTTGTGAGTTTTAAAATTAAGGCATTCTTTAATCGGTGCCAGGTATATTGGTCATCATTTTGCCAAAATGCAACCTCAAGTATCTTCACTACACCTTGTATGTCAGCATTTTCATTCTCTGCATTCCTCTTATGTATTCTTTGATATTTCCCATCACTTAATAGCATATATGCATCAAAGGTCTTCATCAAAGGACTTGGTGGTCTTTGCTGTCTGGATCACTCCAAAAATCTGACTACCTGGTGAACTTTAAGACAATGCACCTAGTAACTGGCTGTTTCCTGGCTGGCTGCCTCACTTCCCCTCCTGACTTTGCTTTGAATCACTTGACTCAGCTATCTGTATTTTCCATATGGTAAATACTCTCAGATCTTGTTACATCTCTAAACCCCAAAATCACTGGGATAAGATTTCTGCTTTTGATTTTTTTGAAAGAAATCACATCTGCTGTTTATTATGAATTTCATATATTTCCCAAAGATAAATATCTTCTTGTTCTGAAGAGCCTGATAATATGCATAAGACACCAAAATGAGGATTCATGAACTGATAAGACTTAGAAGAATCAAAAAATAATTTCTGTATCCCAACATTCCCTTTTCTTGTTCTTGTACATGCTTATCTGCATCTTCTGTTAGAGATTTTATTCTAGCACAACTGTATGAGATGTTTTCTATATGCAAATATATAATATCTTGTGTCATTCTTCATTGTTGTCTGTGCAGATACAACCTGTATTGAAACTTGCCCAAATGGATATTATACTGATAATGATAAGGGAAAATGTTTTGCATGCCACAGTGCCTGTGTAACTTGCACTGGAAAATACAGCTCACAGTGCCTTTCCTGCAAACTGGGTTGGTACAGACAAGGAAAAGGATGTGTAAAACAGTGTTCATCAAGGTAAGGTCCAAGATATTTTGCTAAGAGCTGTGTCACAAAGTGAGCTTTGAAAAGAACTAAATTATTTTTGGTTTTATGACACTGCTGAGCTTTATGCAAACCTATGACTATCTGATCTATTTCAGGTATTTTGCACAAAATTCCACTGGATTATGTGAGAGATTCCACAAGATTTGTAAGGAATGTACAGGGCCTGAGTCCACAGATTATCTTTTCTGTGATACATACTTCTACCTATCGTACTCTAAGAATGAATGTGTTAGCTCTTGTCCTCAGTACTACTACGAAAGGAAGGACAACAATGTCTGTGAAAGATGCCACACTTCCTCTCTAAGTTGTGAAGGTAAAAACAGAGCAAAAAAAGGGTCACCAAATACCTGTAATCTCTGCTCTAAGATTTGGGAACACTTCACAAAGATACATACCATGTACAGTGCTACAAACATGGCAATGACCTAAGTGGGTGGTGATGCACACCTCTCACTGGCCCTGGGTGACTTGCTGCACTGACTGTTTCACACTCTCACCTTAATCCTATGGTATTGAACAAATGAGGATTCCTGCCAAGCTCCCTGCAGGGCTTCCTCAAGCACAGAGCACAAATGTAAAGACACGCACTTAACAGGAAAAACTGGAACTGAGTCCTGTTGCCGAATCAATGGAAAGGAAAAAAAAGGAAAACAGTAATTTATTATCCATCAGCCAAGCCTCTCTGAAAGATGCACATCAGCTTCAAAGAAGTGGGGTCTGTTAGAGCTGGACCTCATTTCTCACATGAATACTGAATAATGACTGAAATATACCTCACTCTATGAGCTATCCTACTATGTGTTGCTCTGCAAAAGCCAAGCCAAGGAACCTAATTCCAACAACACATCTTTAGAGTCTGCAATGGGAAAAATAAAGACCCATACAACACAATTCTAGATTAACAAAAAAACCACAAAGCAGTGCAGTGATGTTTGCTGCTTTAAATATAGTGACACACTTACATATTCAATTTCTTAGTTTTCCTAGTTAGTCTAGCCCTGAAGCATCAGTAATCCTCTTGGATCCCACATTTGGTGTCCTTTTTTACCTGAACAACATATGTTATAGCTAAGGGGAGCCACATTGCAACTTTGACCACATCATATTATAATACAGAAAATTTGTTTTGGAATAGTGGATATGGGATATACTGCATAGCAAAAATGCCTGATTGCAACATAACAATATTTTTAAACATGGAAATGACACTTAGAATGAAAGCATCTTCAAGAAATATTAAAGTGTAATTGTAAAATTCTGTTATAAAATGTGACAGAAATATTTTGCTTGGATCTAGGACAAAAATATGGACATTGTAATTTACTGACCACTTTTAAATAAATAAATATGAGATTGTTCATGCACTAGCCCTTACGCCAGTCAAGGGATAACAAGCTATGAAAAATGTGCTGTACACTGCAAACAGGGAGAATGGCACTTCCTGGAGCACCAGGGAAGAGTTGAGGATGAGCCCTGGGGTTCTGGAGCCAGGGGTACAAAATATCTGAAGCCTGTTACAGAACAACTGAAAATGAGTTACTGGCAGCTTATGAAAGGAAAGTCTCCAGTCAACAAGGATCTTAGAAATCATTATCTGACGTTTGCAGAATGTGAATTTTATTAGACTTTTTCCTTATCTGGAAATTGAGTTTGTAGCTCACCCTTCTGCACCTGAGACAGTTTGTCAATAGGACCCCCTGTCTATCTTCCATCAAGCTCCTTCTGCAGTCCAAATTAGTAGGCATAGTGAGGTATGGGCTCATATATAAGCAGCTATTTCTTTGAAGTTTGCTACAGTGGACAAAAGTCTTTTAGTGATCTTAACAATGTTTAAGCCATTACCCATTTCAGTCTCTGACATACAGAGAATATGTTCTAAAGTGAAAAGCATACCAACACGTTCCATATAGAGTCATAGAATCATGGAATTTTTGGAGTTGGAAGAGACCCTAAAGATCACCTAGTTCCAACACCCCTACCTTGTGCAGGGACACCTTTCACTAAACTAGGTTGTTCCAAGTCCCATCCAACCTGGCCTTAAACATTTCTGGTGATGGGGCATCCACAGCTTCTCTAGGCAACGTAAACCAGTGCTTCACCAACCTCACAGTAAAGAATGTATTCTGAAAGTGTATGTTTCCAGTAAGACTCCAAATATCAAATGTATCTAGCCATGAAACAAACCTGTATCAATAACTAATACAAAAAATATGTATCTGTAGCACATTAGCACAATAGCACATTATATGAAAATAATGCCTTCCCATCTGAAAAATGTGAATTTTAACATCTGCATAGGTTCTTTAGGTTGTTAGAACATCAGGCAACTACAGCAATCAAATAAAGACCATTATTACTTATATGCATTTGGAAAAATATTCCTGTACTCTTATTCTCACATTGTCAACAAAATGAGTTTCAGGACAGTAATAGACTTCAGAAGAAACAGTCAAGTATAAAGCACCACAGGAAATACTCATATTGCTTAACACAGACACTTTTAGTGACCCTTATACCTCACTTGGATTTTACATGTTGCTTTACAAATGAAGAACTGGAATATCAATAATGTACCACCAAGTTTGCAAGCAAGATCAATTTCCCCTCCCTTCCCAAAAATGAAAGAGTTTGAGCATTGTAATAAAAGAACTCTGCAACATGTCTTTCAGTATATGTTAAGGATCACATACAGGTAATTTGCATCACATATGATACAATCGCAAAAAGAACACTCAATGCTTAGGAGATGAACATCTCCCAGATTGCAAGACTCATCCCAGTTCTCTACTGAGAAGTGAAAATTATGATGCTTCCTCCCAGAGTACGATTCGTGCTGCTTTTCGAGAGATGTGGAAAACACATCATTGGCATCTGGGATCTCGGGCTGTAGCTTTCTCTGTTGGCAAAAAGCACAATCATTCCTTAGGAGGGGCTCATCTCCCAAATTGTTCTTTTCTTCCCAGTTCTCTCCTCTACACTTGAAGCAGACCATGATTCCTCCTGAAAAAAGGCCCTAGGACAGAAAAATGTTGCTGATTTCAATGGCCAGTAAAAGTGCACCATTGGCAACTGAGGTCTCTCAGGCCTGCAGCTTTCTCTTTTGGTATAAAGCACACTCAATGTTTGAGAGATGCGTATCTCCCACATTGCAAGATTGACCCCAGTTCTCTGCAATGAAGTGAAACAAATGATGTTTCTTCTCACAAAAAAGATGCTTAGTGCTTTTCGAGGGACATGGAAAACACATCATTGGCAGCTGAGATCTGAGGCCTGCTGCTTTCTTTCTTGGCAAAAAGCACTATCGTTCCTTAGGAGAAAATAACCTCCCAAACTGTGATTCTTCCCAGTTCTCTACCTAGAAGAAGAGAAATAGATAAGGATTAATCCAGAAAGAAGTTGACACGACACAAAAGCTTTGCTGATTTTCAAGGGACATGGAAAAGACATCACTATCAGCTGAGATCTACAGGGCTGTATTTTTCTCTCTTGGTGAAAAGCACAATCGTTCCTTACTAGATGCACATCTTCCCAATTGCAAGATTCTTCCCAATTCTCTTCCAATAAGTAAAACAGATGATGATCCCTCTCAGGAAAAAAGATGTTTGCTGTTTTTTGAGTGACACAGAAAGGACATGATCCGAGGATCCCAAGGCTGCAGCTTTGTCTCTTGCTGAAAAGCACAATATTTCCTTATGAGAAGTTCATCTGTCCAATTCAGATTCTTCTTAGTTCTCTGCCTAGAAGTTAGCATTCCTCCCAGTAAAAGCTGAGAGGACACAAAAACCTTGCTGATCTTGAAGGACCTGGAAAGGCACACAGCATCTGAGATCTCAGGCCTGAAGCTTTCTGTCTTGGCAAAAAGCACAATTGTTCCTTAGGACATGCACATCTCCCAGACTGGAAGAGTCATCCCAGTTCTCTGCTATGAAGTGAAAGGGATGATGATCCCTCCCTGAAAAAACGATGCTTGCTGCTTTTTGTGAGACATGAAAAACACATCACTGGCACCTGAGATCCTAAGACTGCAGCTTTCTCTTTTGGCAAAAAGCACAAGTGTTTCTTAAGACAAGCTTTTCTCCCAAATTTCTATTTTCTTTTCAGTTCTCTGCAGAGAAGTGAAATGGATAAATAGTCTTCTGAGATAAGAGTGACCAGGTTACACAAAATGATCTTGTGCATTTTGTTGGTAATGCAGGCATTTTTGGATAAAGCTTTCAAGGAGTAGGGATATATATCGTGGATATCTTTGGTAAGACAATCTTGGCTTTTAGTGAAAAAAATCGAGAGCACATAACAGGCATCTGAAAATCCAATCCTGTGGTATTCCACTTTGGTGAAAATTACAATCGATCCTTAGGAGTAGCTCATCTCCCAAATTGGGATTTTGTTCCCAGTTTCACTTCCAAGAAGTGAAATGGATGAAGATTCGTCCCAACCAAATATTTTCCAGAACAGAAAATCTTGCTTCTTTTAGAGGGGTCTAGAAGGCACATCACTGGCACCTGAGATCTGAATCCTGCAGGTTTCTCTCTCGGCGAAAAGCAAAGTTCCTTAGGAGAAGCTCATCTGCCAAATTGCGATTTTCCTTAGTTCTCTGCCGAGAAGTGAAATGGATGAAGATTCCTGAACCGAGAAATATTGCTGCTTTTGGAGGAGACAAGAAGGCATGTCATTGGCACTTGAGATGCCAAGGCTGCATCTCTCTCTCAGAGAAAAGCACAATCATTCCTTAGGAGAAGTTCATCTCCCAAATTGCAGTTTTCTTCCCACTTCTCTGCCTGTAAGTGAAACAGATGACAGCTCCTCTCAGAAAAAAGTTTGTAGGACATAAACACCTTGCTGCTCTTCAATGGCCAGGGGAAACACATCATTAATGAGATCCGAAGCCTGCAACTTTCTCTCTTGGTAAAAAGCACAATCGTTTCTTAGGAGAAGTTCATCTCCCAGATTCTCTTCCCACTTCTTTGCTGAGAAGTGAAATGAATTAAGATTACTACCACAATAAAAGTGTCTGGACAGAATAACTTGCTGCTTCTTGAGGGGCAGGGAAAGCAAATCATTGGCACCTGAGATACAAAGCCTGCATCTTTTTTCTCTTGGTAAAAAGAGCAACATTTCCTTAGTAGGAGCTCATCTTACAAATTGCAATTTTCCTACCAATTCTCCCACGAGAAGTGAAACAGATCAAGATTCCTCCCAGACAAAAGATGCTAGGACAGAAAAAATCTTGCTTCTTTTGGAGGGCCCGGGATGGTAAATCTTTAGCACCTGAGATCCCAAGGCTGCAACTTCCTGCCTTGGCGAAAAGATCAATGTGTGTCCATATGAGATGGTCATCTCCCAGATTTAGGTTTTTCTCCCAGTTCTGCCACTAGAAGTTAGAGGACGATTCCTCCCAGACAAGTGCCAGGACAGAAAAAGCTTGCTGCTTTTGGAGGCCAGGGAAGACACATCTTTGGCACCTGAGATCCCAAAGCTGTCACTTTCTCTCTTGGTGAAAAGCACAATCGTTCCTTAAGAGAAGCTCATCTCTGAAATAGCGAATTTCTTCTCAGTTGTCTGCTGAGAAGTGAGAAGAATAAAAATTTTTCCCAGTCAAAATCAGCCAGGACACAAAAAGCTTGCTGCTTTTTGTAGGCCAGGGAAGGTAAATTATTTGCATCTGAGATACGAAGGCTGCAGTGTTCTCTCTTGGCGAAAAGATCAATTTTTATTTAGGTCAAGCTCATCTCCCATATAGCAATTATCCTCCCAGTTCTCTGCCATGAAGTGAAAAAGATCAAGATAGCAGTCTGCTATACGGCTTGCAAAGATGAAATAGAAGGAATTGGACATTTTAGCCTCTTGGAGCCTTAAGATTATGTTTCATGGTTCTTGCAGCTGAGAAACAAAGTGCAGAGAACTGCAGTGTAAGTGCTGCTTCCAGACTGAGAAGGGAAGAGGAGTGTTCCAAAGGAAATGTGCTAGTCAAGAACTTGCTTTCTAAAAAATTTCTCTGGGCGTGCCTTTTGTGGCATGTTTCTCTCAGCAAAATAGATGTGAAGGCACAAGCAGTCTGGCAAAGTGCTTCTGTGGAAGTGCCTTGTAGTTTCCTTCTCAAGTTCCAAGGTGAAAGGGGCAAGCTGAGAGCTAGTTTTATTTCTCCTCACATTTCTGTGGGTGACCGCTGGGGAGTATGCATCTCTCACCGCAATATACATGAGCACACAATCAGTCTGGTAAACTGCTTCTGTTGCAGTAAGCAGGTGCAGTGCATCTGGTGTCTGAGTTCTTTAGGCTATCCCATTGTGTCTCTCTTGCACTGTGCTTGGAAAGTCAAAAGTTCCCAGCTGCACTTTGCACAGGAAAATGTAGACAGAGAAAAATCTGGTGGGACTTGTGCTCTGCACCTTCCTTCTCAGCTCTAACTACCTTGTCATCAGCCAAGGCTGAAGAAGTCAGCTATACTGCTTTGCAAAGATGAGATCAAGGGGTATTGACACTTTAGTCTCTTGGAGCCTTGAGTCTGTTTCATGGTTCTTTGCAGCTGAGAAGCAAAGTGCAGAGAACTGCAATGTGAGTGCAGTTTCCAGGCTGAGAAGGGATGAGCAGTGTCACTTGATTGTGATGTGAATTAAGGTTCTGAAGAGAAGGGGTAAGTTGAAACATAGCATTTTGGTTTAGCATATTTGTGTGAGTGAGCTTTATGTAGCATGGTTCTCCAACTGCAATATATGTGAGCACACAAGCAATCTGGGAAACTGCTTCTATGGCAGCAGGCGAGTGCCTTGCACTTTCTCAGCTCTTCGGACTGTTCCTTTCTGTCTGTCTTGCAGTGTGCTAGGAAAGCCAAAAGCTTCCAACTCTACTTTGCACAGGAAAATGTTGTTAGAGGAACTTGGTGGGACTTGTGTTCTGCAGCGTTCTCTTCTCAGCTCTAACTAGCATCACACACGTTCAATCTCCCAAGACCGGAGAAGTCTGCTAATACTGCTCTATCCACAGTTATCCGTGCCCTCATATTGTTTCCAGGTCCCTTGAACATAATCTCAGATTCCCAATATATAGTAGAAGTGGTTCAATGAGTTGAACATTGTTTTCTTAAAGAAATCATCCATGAAACATTGCATTGTTTAAAAAGTTACTGTTTTTCATTGACGAAAAGCAATCCTCATTTTTTATAATGCATGTATGTTCCCATACTTTGCTCTCTGGTCCAATCTCAGAAGGTAACTGATGTGCTCATGCAATTGCAGGGCCAGTGATAGTACCCTAATGATTTGAGAAGCTAAGTTGTCATGCCACTTTTTTCATCAAAAGCATTAAAAAAATCAATTTGGCCTTTCATTAGAACAGATCTGCTCTATTTTAGCATCTTGTCCAGATTGCCAGTTATTCACAGCTGTGATTCCTGAAGGACTCAATCCTCATGGGTTAGAACTCCTGCAACTGTGGCAAACAGATGCAACATATGTTTCTACTGAAGGTAAACCAGAAGTAATATTTAAGGATCCACTTTCAGGACAATGGCAATGTCCATACTTCTTAATAACCTGGGGAAAGAGTTATTCTTATGTTTCTACAGATTAAGGACCTTGATGGGTGCCTTTGCGCGTCGTGAGACCATGTCTTGCATCATTCCCTTGACAGCAGCCATGCCTGCTGACTAGTCAGCAGAACATCTGGGTAACACTTGCCAATGCAACGGGAACTGACACATTGTGGTTTTCCACATTTATTCCAGCTGATCTGTTTTGTACCTGTCTGGTAATCCTTCTCCTCAATCACAGCCAATGGGTTACATTTTTACACAAATATCTGCCACATTTTTCTAGTCCTCACAAAATGGTGTTTACAGGATGCATCAATAAGCAAAGTATTCCTCACTTCCCCATCGACACTCAAGAGGTAAAATATGATGGGCAGTCTGCCTGTACCCTTGTGCTTCCATTTTTATCCCTCTCACCCACATTTGGTCAACCTGTTGGCAATTGATGTATCTCCTCCTAGTGGAGTGTATCAGAATGACAGCTTCTGGTGTCAACTACCCAACCCAACAACCAACTTACAGCACCTTGGCTTGCCTGAAGTTTTCTTAATTTGCCGGTCATGAGTGTGGAAAGGTATTCCTAGTAGAGCAGGAGGACTTAGCACATTTTAACAAGCCAAGAGATTGATGCTTTTTAACTCTCACAAACTACCCGAAGATAGGCCTATCAAAAGAGGCAGAAAAGATTTGTGCAACAGTATGACAAAGACTGCAAATCAGTTGTGCATCTCTGGGACCTGGACATTTTCGTCTCGTAGCAGGTTGTGGTAGTTTTGACTTTAGGCCTTAGTTAGGCCTAAATTTAGCAGGCCCAAAGGATATGACATAGATCAGAAGGGACAAGCATCACCTGACTTAAGTAATCAAAGAGGTATTTCATATCATCTGACATGATCAAGTGTCAAGAGGTATAAAGGGAGAGAGGAGGAGCTTCTGTCTTATTTGGGTTTTGCCTCAGACCTCAGATTAGGTCTTGTCTTTCTCTGCACTCCTGTTATCTAAGGAGGTGAACATTTTCTTGTTGATTTTCTCCTCTCTTGCTGGGAGGTTTCTTTGGAAGAGCTGTTGGGAGGGTTTGTGGGGTTTGGGTGGTTGGAATGGGTATTGTTCGGTTCGGTGACTTGGTAGTTATTGATAGTCTGGGTTTTTTTCCTCACATTTGTATTATATAGGTATTATATTCTGGTTTTAATTGTCTTTCTTTTGTATAATGTAAGAAGTTTGCTACTTCAGGTTCTGATGCTTTTTTCTCTCCTTTCTTTTCCCTTGGCCAGCTCAACCCAAGACACAGGTATTGGAACAGCATATGCCTTAACTATCTCAGACAGTCTTAGTTGCTTGCATGCCAAAGAAGCCAACGCTAACAGCTTGTTGATTAGTACCTTATTAACTGATGTTAGTTCAGTTCGAGAAGCTACCTTACAAAATCAAGCAGGCATTGACTTCCTGTTACTAGCTCATGGACACGGTTGCAAAGATTTTGAAGGTCTTTGTTGCTTGAATATCTATGATTACTCCGAAGCAATTCACCAAAGCCTTGACAAATTAGAAAGCCTTACAACGCAGCTTAAAGCAGATAATGACCAAAGCTTCAACAATTTGCTTAGTTGCCTAGATATGTTTAATTTAGGACCAAAGCTAAGGAATATTATAGTAGTCTTAACCGGCCTGTTCGTATTTTTTATATTCTTCTCTGTGATCCTTGTAGTTTTAACTTGTGTATCATGCTTAATTAATGGTAGCTTTTCTCAAGTTTTAGTTTCCCAAGTTAAAAATACAAAAGGGTTAATTGCAGGTGTAGGTGTTAAGCAAGAAGCCACAGAGATGACCACACAACTCAGCAAGAAACCCTGGAATCTGAGCAAGAGTGAGAAAGAACTGCTGACTCTGCCATTCTGAGACAGTGCCACATCTTCCTGGGACCAGAAGCAATCCTGAAGCAAAAGAACTCTTTATTTTACTTCCTACATGGACTATTTTAGTCAATTAACTCATGGTCACAAGAATGTCAAAAATTGATTTATGAAATGTTTGAATAATTTGAAAAATATTTTGTTCTAGGATAGAAGAGGCTATTTGTTCTCCCCCCTCTAGTTTGCATATCCCTCTGCCAAGTATCATAAATTGTTGCACTTGCATTTAATATATGATTCAGTTTGTGCCAGCTCGAACAGAGTCAACTGGTGTCCTGTAGTACATTGAGTCACCACAATGCCCCATTTATTTATCACGTTAATAAAGATGGTTTATGAATAGGCACTGAATCACAGTACCTGATTCACATTAAGGTTGTTTCACAGGTGGAATTCTTGTTTGTATTGTTCTGTTTATGGAAGTTTAATACAGCTTTTATGTTGATGTTTAATAATAAAAAAGAAATGGGGAGATGTAGGGAAGGGGTTTGGTATCTACAAGATGGCTACCGCATGGGCATTGAAGGGAATTGAAGTCCACACCAAGCCTGGGAAAAAGATACCCAACTGTGCATGCCCAGGAGGTGGACTTTAAACCTTTTCGTTCAGGTACCATGAACTCCACCCCATGTAACCACCCCTTCCCCAGGGTTTATAAGCACAGGTTTGACCATTAATAAGTGATGTATGTCTCCCATGGAGCTCTGGGTCTGTGTCATCACTGTCACATCCACTAGATGGAAGTATGTACTTGAAAAATACCTAAATGCACTATAGTTCTCTCAAGCCACTGAATGTGAAGATCCAAAGTTGAATCCTCCACTGCCCTTAAAGAAAACATACTGACACAGAAAGATTTCACTGACTTGACCTTGTTTTTGCAACTGTGTGTTTGTACAACAATCGAGCAGCAGTTCCTTTTCCTTGCAGCCTGAAAACTACAAACACAACCATGGTGCACTGTATTATTGTGGAGGAGACCCCTCTCCCCCGCTTGTGGGTAAACATTTTGGTTTTACCCCTCAAACCAAGACACTGCTGAATTTACCTTTTGCCTTTCATGAACATGCCACACACTAGGGCAGTGCTCCTTCCTTCTCAGCTGTGTGTACCCTCACCATTTTTCACTCTGTCAGATCTCAGCTTCAAACCTTAAAAAGTCAAGGAGATGATCTCTTAAGAAAAAGGTACTAGAACAAAAAGCTAGCATTGGCATTAACCTTTCCCTGCTGCCTAGAAGCAGCACTCAATAGAACACTGCTCAGCACTTTCCTTTTGACCAGCTCTTTCTTTCAGATCACACCCTTGAAATCTGAATGTAAACTGAAAAGTTTCCAGCAACAGCTCACACATATAAAGTGTTTCCTCGCACCCTACCCCATATGCTTTCTGTCTTGGAACCTTTTGTGAGGAACTCCTTCCCAAACCTCTTCAAGTTTTGCCTGCTTTCAATTCAGGCTCCCTTAGGGGATGACAGTGCCTTTCTTCTTGGTAAGGTGAAACAACCTAGCCACAGCCTTGGTGGTGTTCACTATAGGTTACTCAGGAGGGGGAAAGGCCAGATATAGCTTTCTGTTCTGGCACGTTTTGTGTGAGAACAATCACTAGACATTTGCAATTTTGGATATGGTCTGTAAAATTTTGAGCTGGGATTGCAAGAGATGATGCAAGTCATCCCTGGTGTTGGTGCAGAGGACAGGCAAGAGGAGCTAAAGGCCTGCAACAGCTTGCTTTTCTTCTTACCATTTCTGCAGGAGGTCTCC
>JAWWLZ010000094.1:3275589-3286871 GCA_035041345.1 Poliocrania exsul | reverse complement strand
AGGAGGTCTCCATAGAAATTTGGGGAGTTGGAGATTTCATTCCAGCTTCAGAGGTGAGCTTCTAAGAATGGGTAATAGTGCCTTTCCTTTAGATGGAAAGCACTTATGCCTGGTATTTTTGATGAGAGACAGGCTGTCCAGGAGATGCAATGGCCAGTAACAGGTTTCTTGGCTTTTGTGTGGGAGCACATCCCCAGCCCCATTCTCCTCTGAGGGTGGTATCCACATTTCGGCACCTTTCTTCTGAAAGGCAACAGAAGGGCCTTTCCTCAGGCTGGAAAGTGCCTAGCCCCAGCCTTGGTGATAGCAGACGCTTAGGTAGGCTGCCCAGGGGAGGTAAAGGCCACAACCAACCTTCTGTCCTGGAATCTTCTGCATGCAACTCTTCCCCAAATAAATGCCTTCAGGTTTTGGATGCTGTAGCCAAATCTCTGATGTGGGCTCATGAAGGAAATGAGAGTGCATTTCCTTGGCAGGAAAAGCAGTTAGCCCCAGCCCTGGTGGTGCTCATGCTAGGCTGGCTGCCCAGGATAGGTAAAGGCTCTCATTTTTTTTGTGAGCGCATTCCTAGACATAATGAATTTTTGACCTCAGCTCCAAGTATCTCAGGTGGGCTTTAAAATAAGGCAGAGTCTTTTTCCTTGGCAAGGAAATCAGGCTGCTCTAGTGTTGATAGTGCAAATGATAGTCTCCCCTTGGGTGGGAAGGGCCTGCAACAGTCTTTGTACCTTTAGTGTGGGAGCAATCTCTGGACATTTATATTAGCTCAGTCTTAAACGAACACAGGCATATATATTGCGAACAGAGTCAGGAAGGTGGTAAGGAGCTATTGCTTTCTCTTTCTCTTGGTCTTTAGAACAAAGGTTCACACACTTATAATGAATAACTTGCAAAAGTCAAAGTTTCTCTTTTAACATACAAGTCAATGTTCTCTTTTTAAACAAGCATTCTAAGAAGCCCAGATAGAAGACACACTAATGTGGGATCTGATCACTATCTGCTACTTGTTGGTTTACACACCACAGTACCATCTTGTGAAAAAGCATCCCTACTTCCTGACATAGTAGCTCTGGTGTTTCCAGCATTGTCTGGAAGTATGCCCCCATGCACTGGGCTTCTTTGGACAGTCTGTGACACAAGATGTCATTGCAAGAAGTTTGTTTTTCGATTTTCTTTCTATTTCAGAAAGTATCACAAAACAGCACTTTTGTAAAGCTAACATTAGTGCATCTTAAAAGCTCATGTCTTCAAAGAAAGCACTGCCCACAGAACTGACAAAATACAATTTTCCCTAATAATTTTTTAAACATTGTCATTAAAAAAAGAACACACAAAATACATTCAGTTCACCATAATTTATTTTATTGCATTCTGTACGATGTACTGCAATTTGTTCAGACCTCTGTAAAGTGATCAGTTTCTTTATTCTTTTTACTCTTGAACATTCATATGAATATTAATACTTTGTCTAATTTATGCAGCCCATTTATTTGGTTTAAGTAATTTCATCCCTACCTGAACTCATTTTAACCAGAATTATAATGGCATGTGCTATAGGGTTTGAAGGCTTTTTTAACTATTAATTTGCTCCTTGCCTACTAAAATATAAAAAAAAAAAAAAAAAAAAAAAAAAAATCTGCCATAGCAGTAAGTTGTGTAAGTTTAGTGGTAATGCTCTGTGGACACAAAGACAGAAAACCGTTAAAACACTCATCAGCATATACCTCATTCCAGTGTAGTAAGTCATTTATGAAATGCATGTGAAGTGCTAAGCCATCAGAAAATACATATCCTTTTTAATATTTATTTCTACTGGCTTACTGCTACTGCTAAGTGGCAGTAATGACAGATTCAAGAAAGCATTTATGTATGCATTTATGTATCAAGTTTAATGTCATTTTTCCTTAAGCAGAAGAGTTACTACCTAAATCCTACCTTCTTCCAAATGGTTTGTTGTCACAGCCGTGGAAAAATGTGAAACAGTATTTTTATGCTAACTCTTCAATTCTGTCTTCTCTGTGTACGTATTAGGTTTCAGTTCTCCACTCATTGATGCATTAAGCATTGGCAGCACTTACAAGAAAGCAATGAATTGTCTCAAAACCCTATCAAAGAAGGAAATTCCTGTAAGATAAGCCATTATATAGCAGGAACTTGTGATAAGAGCAGATGGCAACAACAGGAACCAGGTCTGGTAAGGCAGATCTGGATAACCTACTTGAACAAAGATTCCTACTGTGGAAAACTGTGAGAAAGGAATGTGTTAACTACAGACCTAAATGAAGGCAAAGTTTTGAAATTAGCACATTGGACAAACTATGTAAGCTGTGGGAAAATTCCACTGTGTAAACTGCTTACATGCATGCCATTCCCAAGCTGTGGGAACATCTGAGATGCCTCCTGAATATCCAGGACTTGGACTGTATAAAAAAGGCACCCCAGACGCATGACTTTTGGATCTCACTACTGAGAAGACCAGAAGAAGGACCTTCGGCATGCTGTCGGAATCCATGTGCCAGTGGTATCTTTATCTTTCTACCTAATCTGTCTCTCTTTCATTCTCCATCTCTCTCTCTCTCTCTCTCTCTCTCTCTCTCTCTCTCTCTCTGTACCTCATATTTACTGCTAAATAAAACCAAACAACTGACTTTAGCATATGGTCTCATTTGCACCTTAACTCAGGCAGTCACCTTTTAATAACTGGATCCTAACAAGCATTTACTTACAGAATCTAACTGTGTAATAGAGATTTAGTCAAGCAGTTTTCATCTAATCCTATGCAAATCACACTACCACTTTTCAGAGAACTGCTCAATGCATAGGTTTGGATAAAGGATTTTTTCTTTTTAATTTCTGACTGTGACCATATTATGAAATTTTAAACTAGCAGGGAGTAGTAAGTACCAGATCCAAAAGCAAGAGATTAGCAGGCAGATCTTGAAAAGATGGAGTCAATCATGTATATGATACAGAAATGCTGGCACAGTTAAGTACTTGAATAAATCGCATCTATGTTTAGACTAATACTTGTTATTAACTTTTTGATTATATTTTAACTGCCTGTGGTAGTTTTAGTTAAGCCTTTTGGTAGGCCTCTAGTGCTATGTAGATTAACAGAGAGAGGTGCCACCTGATTTAAGCGAAGAAGTATTTCATACTAGATGATGCAAACTGGGATATAAATATCAGTAGAGTAAGAAGTGTTCTTGCAGTTCCCATCATGGCTGAAATAGAGGCAAGACACGTAGCTGCTGTCTCACTGAAGGGGGCCTTGGCTGCTGCCAGCTGATACTCTGCATTTTGTTTGAGTTCAGGGAAGTAAAACATTTTATTATCCTTCTCTCTCTTTTGCCTTGCTGGGTGTCTTTTTTGGCGTGCTTTATGGATGTAGAGTGATGGGATCTGTCTTCAGTGGGAAGTAGAGGATTGTTGTTATATCTAACTTGTGTAGGTGTGTGGTATATTGTAGTTTTAATTTTCTGGTTTTTGTATAAATATATAGTTAGTTTGAGGGTTTTTCTTTCTCCCTTTTCTCAGCAAGAAGGGAAGGGAGATTGACTCTGTACTGGGCAGTTTGTATTTTGCCAGCTCAACCCAAGACACTTCCCTAAAGTGGATGAATATGTATTCAGTGTGGATTTACAATCAATCCAGCAAATTCCACTGTAACTGGTAGCTAATTTCATTAAATTTTGCTTTACTTTGTCCTTATAAATGTAAATTCCTACTGATTTCTAATGCTTAATAATTTTTGCAATCAGCTAAATATTCCATACACATATTTATTGAATATTTACATATTATCCTTCCTGTGTGTGGTAGTTTTAGTTAGGCCTTAGTTTAAGTAGGCCTCAGTTTAGCAGACCCTGATAGTGTTATGTAGATTAGAAGGGACAGGTATCACCTGCCTCAAGCAACCAGAGATATTTCGTACCAGCTGATGTCAACACAAGTATAAAAGCAAGTGGAGGAGGAGGTGCTTGGTCTTTTGTGCATGGCTGTGGTAGTGAGTGGACCTGCTGTGCTGTCCTACGAGGACAAGGCCTCACTGCCACCTACTGCTAGTTTGCATCAGTTTTATTTTAGGCAATTAAACATCCTTATTTAGTCTCTTCCTTTTCCTTGCTGGGTGTTTCTCAGGAAGACTCTTTTGGGGCGTTTTGTGGCTGATGTGGTGGAATTTGTGTTCAGTGGGAGTGGGGAGTTGTTGTTTCTTTCTACCTTTGTATATATGTGTTATATTGCATTTTGCTTTTAATCTTCCCTCTTCTGCGTAAATATATAAACTAGTTTTAAGTTTTAGTTCAAGGGTTTTTTTCCCTCCCTCCCTTTCCCTTGAGGGGGACACTTATCTGATGCTGTAGTCAATACTTGGCATTTTGCCACATCAGCCCAGTACTCTGTGTGCACCTCAATGTTTCTGAACAGTAACATGTAAAATTCCAGTTTTGTTGTGCTGCCTAGTTACATAAAATGCTCTTGGCTTCCTAACACAACGCAGTAACTGTCTGGGATACTTTATTTTAAATAGCTTATAAAAGACAATAATTCTAACACTTGAAATATCTATGCATAATGTTTTCATATCCTCAGTCACATTAAATCCAGGTTGTTTGTATCTAATTCCCAAGCCACCTGTCAATTGCATTTTCAAATTTTTTTTGTTCCTTTAACCAGTCTTGATGCCACCTAAGGTTTGCAATAACACTTGAGTAATTCTGACCCAAACTTTGTTTCCAATGGATAAACTCTCGTTTGTTATACTCCTGAACAGAAGAAGAAACCTTTGGGTAGTTTACTACAGAGCGGAGTATTTTGTCCAATGAATGTACAATTCCTGGGAATTTTATGGCAACATTTGTTAGCTCATCTGGATCGGCAGTAAGGTCTGGAACAAACAAAAAGTCAGTTAATTAAAAAGTCAGTCATTTAAGTAAACTAATGAGTTAGTCAAGACATAAAATTTGTAACATACCAAATAATTGTGGCAGTACTGAACAGCCATCTGAGTAAGTGATGTATTTCCATTTGCCAGTTCGCAGCATATACACAGAAGAATTCACATTGCACCCGTGGAATTCACTCAGCACCCAAGAGGGCCGAGGTCCTCTTTGTGACACTTCACTCTCAGCCTTTTCATGTAGCAGTGGTATAAGAGAATACCCACTGAGGTTCTGTGGGAGAGGAATTCCTGCTATATCTAAGGAAAGACATACAAAATCAAAATGCAAATCCAGTTTCCATGATTAAAAAGGCTAATGCAACGCTACAGGTGTCTGAACATTTTATTTTAATTAATTATTCTTTTTGTAGACCAAAGGAACCCCAAAATACTCAATGGAAAAAGCCTGAAGGAACTTCCCAAGGCAAGCTGCCCACCATCAGGATGAAATGCACTATCATCTATGTCTAACAGAAGTTTCCAAAAAGCAATCACAATAGCCTCATTTGATGGACAGTTCTTGTTTATTTTTTAATCATGGTTATAAACATATCTCTTCTCTGACTAGAACAAACAATGTCATAGTATGAAAAAGCTCCACATTCATTCCATCAAGAAAAACGGTGCTAAGCTCTTATGTGGCATTCTTCATCAGTGAATACTGAAATGCTTTACAAAGCCATTATGGTTATCATCTATAACTGGTGGGGAAACTGAGGAGCAGGGACACTTGCTTCTCTGGCAGGACCAAAGATAAAGATGGTATCAGAGGTGGTTTCAACACGGTGCATGCAAGGAAAACACTAGTGACTCCATAGCCCACTAGATGGCCCTCAGAAAATGCTGTAATATCCATAAGCTCCTCAGCATCAGTTTTTATCACAAGTGCCTCTAGATGCCAAACATCAAGTCAATATTAAATGGCTGCCAAAGGTTTGTCAGAGAAATTTTGAAAAACATGACTGAGAATCCCAACCATGTCCCCTAAACTTCAGCATGTCCTAAAAACCAGGTATGACAGTGCTGCTATTTTTTTAATCACTCCACTGAATATCACCCCTAGACATTCAAAATGCAACACCTTCCATTTCACAGAGTGCTGTATGGTAGTATTTAATCTTCAGTTCTATGCTGAGTGGTGATAATCTGCATATAAATTGCCCATAGATGACTCCTTCCTTTATCAGCACACATCTTACTTTTCATCCTCTGTCCAGCCAGCATCTGACTAAGCACTAGAAAGACCTGGAGTGTGTAAATCCAGCAATTCCCCACGAACTTGAACAAATACATATTACATTTCAACAAATGAAAAAGGGATATAGGCTTTTCTGTTATCTTAAACTTGTAATGCAGTTGCATTAACTGCATTTGCAAAGAATGCTTCAGGTACCTTCAGCAGCTCCAGGTTTTCCAATAGAAAACCAAAGGTACTTCCATACAGACTGACAAAACCAAAATTGTCTGGAGGAAAGGTTATGCTACATCCTGTTAAAAAATGGAAGAGCTGCTGCATTTCTGGCTGAATTATCCCTATCACACAGATTCTGCTGGAATCAAAACACCTGTGCCTATTCATAAAGTCAGTAAAGGAGGCAATCCTGAGCAAAGCATTTGAATGGTGTTTTAAGAACGATTATTTCCCTGAGACAACACAAAACAAAGTGATTACATTTATCACAAAAATAGACTTGAAATCTGTTTCCTCACTAGCCAGCAGTAGCATACAAACTGAGGACATAATAGACAACGGAAGTGGTTCTCCATGTTTTCACATTCATCTCGACCTATATGCTCTTTTGACATTCAGCATACAGGAAAGTGGAAATGCCAGAAGAGAAAGAAAGGATTATCAAGTTCTGGGGAAAGGGCGGAGAAAAAAAGAAGGAAAGATAGAAGGATGTTAAACCACCTGACTAATTACTTCATTTGGGGAAAAGGGACAAAGGAGATAAAAAAGAGATTTTTAACTGTTTCCATATGATACCGTAACTTATATAAGACCCATATCCAGTATAAAGATATGCATATAAAGATTTGATACCAAATTTGAAAGAGAAGGCCACTCAGATTTTATATAATATTTTCAACTAGTTCAAAATTTTTGAGAAGACACAGATAAATAACTTTCGTTCATTTTTTACAAAAACCAATTAAAATAATAAAAAAGGGATTTTTTGCTGAGACATTTGCTGCTAGAAGTACAATTTTATCTACTACCCTATGCTCTCTCAGCCCACTGCACTGTACAGGGGACATCTCTTAGAGAGCACGCTTTGCAGGCTGGCTTGAAAAGAACACTTCTTCTGACTGGGAGCCTAAAAGATTATAAATAGTTTCAAAAGGCAACTTTACCTGATGTTTAGTTCCAACTAGAACCATCTCTTGTATGTTTTATGACAGATAACTGCTTAAAAATTAATTCTTAAAAGTGATTTTGATCGAAGAAATTTAATGTCAGTTCTTTTTATTTGATTCTCTCCCATACTAAGTCCTTTCAGATCTAATAAGGTGAGAATGGATATCCATTATCTTATCTTATTATACTTGCCCAGATCAACTGTACATTTCTTATACAAAGCCTATTATTTCTCCACATGCCCTTCATAAAAGACATTCCTGTGATAAGCTAATGGACCTGCCATCTTTTCAGTTTTAATCTCAACCCTGGATGCATTTGCACTGTAATATCTAGAGCAAACTGTTAGGTATGAAGGCTAGCAAGGATTATTCATATCTAAAATGCATCTCATCATTTTTTATCTCTTTTTTTTTAGTAACAAATAATCCTATAATATAATCAGTAAGTGTAAAGACGTTGAGGACAGTAACAAGAAACATCTTTAGCTCCTTGATCAATTTTTTTCATCCATTCTTTACTTCTTCTATTTAGTCTGTATGTATGCTCTACACATAAATTATCTCCTGCTGTGCTACTATATTGCCTCAAAAAGTGGAGGCATAATTCTGACAAATGCATAATAATGGTAACTGGAAAAAAAATTCATTTGAAATTACTTAACTCACCAAGCATAGTAGGATATATATCCACAAGAGATACTACATTTTCTATTTCCTGCTGTTGTTTTACACCTGGCCCCATAACTAAAAGAGGAACATGGGAACTTCCTTCATACATGCTCATTTTATAGAACTGACGATGTTCCATAGCAAGTTCTCCGTGGTCTGCAGTGAATATAACAACTGTTTTTCTAAGACGCCCCGTATCTTTGAGAGCTGAAATAATCTCACCTGCAATGAAAAAAAGATACTTAAAAGGATAGTTTCAAAATACTTCTTCCAACTTCAGTACCTGCAAACCAGTATGCAAACCTCGAGGAATCGTCCTAGTCAGAGGGCTGGAAACTCCTCTCTTTTTGCACATACATTTGTGCAATGAAGACACAATATATATTCCTGTCTTTTTGCGTGTACATTTGTGCAGCAAAGACAGGACCAAGATCAGTGAAGCTGGTAATCAAGCAAAGCATTTAGGCATTTTAAATACTAAAACACTAGAATGGTTCTTGGTTAAACAAACTGGTCAAAATATGTTATAAAATTAAAACCCCAGCATACAATCCTTTCATTCCCTAACACTGTCAAGGTTCCTTTAATCTTTTAATTCATAAAATGAGGAAGAGTAATTCTGTGTCTTTTAAATCAACTTATCAACTTAACATGTCTATTAAATTAGCTGATCTATTAATGAACTTCATATTAGTATACAAGCAAACTCTTGTTGATTCATGGTCATTTTTCAAATCAAGAAAAAAATAAATTAATACCAATTTGCATTGCTATTTTTGTGTATGTAGACCTTACTGCAGAAGAATTCTGAATGTCCAATTATTTCTTTACTTCATGCTAAGGGACACTCCAAATTTAACCTTATTATTTAGTTTATGTGTAACAACTGTTATCCAGTCTACACACTTGAAATCAATCTCTAAGGAAACCTACTTATGCCTTAAAATGCATCTTCCCTTCCAGCTTTGCTTTGTCAGTCTCTTCCCTTCACAAAAATGTTCCCATTATTTCAGTTAGCACTTAATCAAAGATCATTTAGTTCATCTTGTACACGGGTCATGCAATGTTTTGTTGCTGGTTTTCAACAGAGCCTTTGACAGGTGGTTGTGATTACTTTTCAGTGTGCACTGAATTCACCTTGCAAGAACCCGCAAAGCTATCCCATTATTTATCACATAGACTGATCAACCACCATCCACATGACTTGTTTTCTATTTTTTCTCCAAAGATTAGCTGTATCAGCATTTTTCTTAAAATGTCAAGACTAGAAAATCCACTGTATAATGACGTATTACCTACCCAGCATGGCATCTGTCTCTGCACACATAGCATAATAAAACGCTCTTATATTTCTCACTTCTTCCTGTGTAAACTCTCCTGTGCAATTCTTGGTGTACGATGAGTAATAGTCTACTGGATGCATCTCTGAAAGAGAAGACCACTTGGGTATTTTAATAGCTTCATAAGTTACCTAAAAATAAGAGGAAATTAACATGACTTTAGCAACTGAAACACTTTTTTTTTAACATGGATGTAATTAAAAACTTTTTAGCAGAAATGTACAGTTTTCAGTTTATGGTCCAGGAAACACCAGCTGCTTATCTGTTACATGGTGCTGCTACCTTGTCTGGACTTCCCTGCAGCTCCCACACGTATCAAGTAATTAAAAAAACTCACTATAAAATCACCTAGAAACTAAGGCTAGGAGCCAGAAATATGTGTGTTATCAGCTGCTATAATTGAGGTGTTTTTGAGAGAGCACAGAACTATTTTCTAGTACTGTACTCCAGATTAAGTAAAGAAGTATTGGCACAATGTTTTTATTATTTGTAGGACAACTATAAACCTCATGTACCAAAGAGATTGGGTGTTATGTGAGAAAACATGGACATTCATGCAGTCTCAGGAAATCCCCAGGACAGTGATGACAAGTCTTTACATCTTGACTATGTTAATCCAATTTTCTAATACTTTTCTGCTTGTTTCTACATATATCAATCCATTTAGTTATAAAGAAATCTAAAGATCCATGTGAAACTAAAAAGCCAATTAATTTCAAGTAGGGATGGATTTGTATATTCTAACTGGCACACTCATAGATATCGTGTGCTGCAGTACTAGATTTAGAGCCTTGACATTTGACACATACATTTAGCCTAGACTGTCATAAGCATTCCCTTATATAAGTGCTGCAGTTATTTATTTCTATATTGTAGATTTAAAGCACAAATTACTACAAAGGAGAGATGTAATCTTAGTATAAAAACCATAAATTTATTAAATTCTAAGCCCACACCTGTTGCCTTTATCTCTGAAAATCTCTTACAAACAGATCTGAGGTCTAGATTATGGCACAGCAACACCAGTGTCTGTGAAGCACCATTCCAGGGCTGCAGCCACGGCTCCACTCCTGGGCTGGCCTCAAAAATGGGCAACACTGGTTCCTGATAAAATACCTGAGATACTTACTGTCCAAGGAGCTCCATACAGCACAAAAGTAATCAGAACAAAGTTGTCTCTAGAAGCATTACATTCCTGTTTACTGCTGTAGCAACTTAAGAGTATCAGTCCCATGTTGTGTGTATTGGAACACATGGACATTAACATCATTGATGGTGAAAGATACACCATATGCTCGACAGACAGACATTGCACTACAAGCTCCCCAGACAGCTCTTCATTATCCATATTTGGCCGTGTGTTCCAACACCCACAACATTCCACCTCCCACAATATTCTCTCTTAATATCTAGTACATGTATTAAGTCATACAATCATTAAGGCTGGCCAAGATCTCTAAGATCATCAAGCCCAACCACTAACCCACTACTGCCAAGCCCACCACCCAAACCATGTCCTCAAATGACATCTACATGCCTTTCAAATTCCTCAAGGGATGGTGAATCCACTACTGCCTTGGGTAGCCTGTTCCAGTGCTTTTCAGTGAAGAAATTTATCCCAATATACAATCGAAATGGTCCCCAGTGCAACTCGAGGCCATTACAGACAACTGCAAGAGTTAAAGTGCCCACAGAAATAAAACCTGGCTTTGTAATAGTCAAACAAACACATCAAAATCTCAGTTTCCTGAGGCTCTGTAGAAAATAAGCTGCTAGAAGAAATCATGGAAGATAAAATAATAGCAGACAACTGCTGCAGTCATCTTCCTACTGCTCAAGGTCCTTGGCTACATGAAGCTACATTTTAGACTTCTCATATTGTATTTCATCTTCATCATCATCATCATCATGGCTAGGTTTCGCGAACGAAGATTTGGGAAGGGCACTATCCATGTAGGTGTACCCTTTGA
>JAWWLZ010000094.1:3263889-3275489 GCA_035041345.1 Poliocrania exsul | reverse complement strand
AGAACCTACAGCCCCCGGTATTCCCAGGAGGTCTCCCATCCAAGTACTAATTGGGGCTGACCCTGCTGAGCTTCTGAGATCTGACAGCATCACGTGTCAGGGAGGCATTTAACTGCCTGGATATTGTATTTATTAGCTGCTTAAGATATAATGGGAGCAAGAAGTGTCTCTCTCCATCCATGATTGTTTTCTACAGAACTACAACCTGGATTCTCAAAGTCATAATCTCTTTGTCCGCTGTAATTCATAGCTAGGAAAGAAATCACATGCCCTGAAAAAGTGACAGCTTGTGCTAAATACAGGGGACCATCTGCTTAACAAAACAAGGTTTCACAAACATATCATGTTGATACCCTGTTCTGTAATAGAGTCTCAGTAAAAAGGACATTTAATTCAGTTCTTCCTCTATGCAATCAAACTTCTTTATGAGATTATCTTAGTGATTTTCAAAGACTGCTTCTTCCATGACCAAAACACAGCTACATCCAGGACGAACCATACCATGGCGAATAAATGGTAATATGTGGTTCACACAATGCAGTATGTAGATATATATAGTTGTGCAAAGGACCTCAGCAAACTATGCTTAAGTACTCTAAATGTATTAAGAATGACCAAAATTTGTCTAGGGTGATATAACTGTCTGTGATTTGAAAAAAGGTACTCCTGCTTCCCAAGACGCATCTAACCTAGCAAGTACCACATAGCAAGTTTTCCTTAATAACTGCACTAGATCTTGTTTATGTAAATGAAGGGATTTCCTCCGTGTTTTTCCTCTCCCTGCAAAATTTTCATTAGTCCCAGAAGAACCCACAACCCTCACTATTACAAGAAATTTGCGTGTCTCAACCTTCATTTGTATATCCTTTTTTCTAAGGATTTGCATTTTTGGTGCAGCTAAAGAGCTTCAGCAGTTCTCTGTTACAAAAGGCTGCAAGTTATACAAATTGCATGCGCGTTTTTTTTCCAAAGCAAAAAGTATTTTCAAACGTAATTCTACTGCTTAAGCTGCAGAGAATATTAATGTCTTTTTGCAATGAAATCTGTTATAACACATTTATATTTTATGGTAGATAATGGCAACTGGACACCATATAAGACAGAGAAAAAAGTATTTCTTCTTTGGAATAGAGTGCTATTTGTTAGCTTTACATATACAGACATAACGACTTTTTTTGTTCTAAAACCACTGAAAACCTACAATAGCACAGAAAATAAAGACTTCTGTTGTGTTTCATGTGGCTTTAAGTTCTAGTTTCATACTGCAGGAAAAGTCAATCTTTTACTATAAAACTCAGACAAAATTATAAATAGCATCCTTTGTAACAAGCAAAATACAGAATATTCATAACAATGAACTCCAGACCATTACTGAAAATAATTTCCAGCTAAGAATAGCAGGAATCTTTTTCTTTTTAATGTGGTTCTAGCCACTGAACTCCACTGAACTTCTTTATTGATTCAGCGACTGCGTTCTAGGTTAAGCTGGCAAAATGCCAAATGCCCAACATAGAGAGAGAGTCAGTTTCCCTTCCCCCACTAAGGGAAAAGGCAAAGCAGGGAAAAAAACCTAGATGTAAAACTGAAAATTTAAAATGATAAGGTTTTATACTTACACAAAAGAAAATTAAAAACAAACTACAATATAACACATATATACAAATATAAACTTCACACGAGTTGTCCATCCAATTAATAGATTCAACCACCCCAGCCAAGAAACATCCAGCGAGAGGAGAAAACCAAAGACAAAAGAAAAGGTGTACTTCCCAAACCAAACAGCTGTGGTGACAAGGTCTAACACTGTCAGCAACAGTGATAGTAGGTCTGCTCAGCACCTGGCCATGAAGAGGAAAGAGCTAGGCACCTTCTACACCTTCTTTTATACTTGACATCAAATGATATGAAATAACTCTTTGGTTGCTTAAGTCAGGTGATGTTTGTCCCCTCTAATCTACGTAGTATTTTCAGGGCCTACTAAACTGAGGCCTATTAAAATTAAGGCCTAAACTACCACATACTGGTATACACTCTTTCCTACACTTCTACACTCTTTCCTCACTTCTATTTGCTTAACCTTAAAAAATCAGAAATCTAACATGTCATTCAAGTCCTTTCTTACTGTGTACTGAAATATCAAAACTGGGTCTGACTTGAAAAATCAGGAATAAAATACTCTTCTGTAAAAAGTGCAGCTATTAATAAATTTATACTTAAATTTCACCTTCACATACCTGTTCAAGCCAATAGGCAGATGTCAGAAATGTAGAGGATCCAAAATTTTCTCCTGCATAGGGTGATGGATATGGGTGTGGTAAATTTAGTCCCAAGTACAGAACGAATGGTTGAGTAAGGTTAACTGCTTCTTCCTTTATCCAATTAACTGCTTTATCAGTATTCTGCCAATCTGCTTCCATCACTCTGACCTGCTTCCTATCACCCGTAAGATTTACCATGGGTCTTCCTTCTTGCCGGAGCAGGAAGTGAACATCCCTAGTCCAAGCTTCCACACGGTTACTGAAAACATACACACAAAATACATACTCAGCAGAAAATGTTTTCTTCACTTCTCCTCCAAGCAAAAAGCATTATGAACTCCTGAATAACATCCCCTGTATTTTTAGCTGCAATCTGTTCATAATTCCTACCTAAAGGAGACAACTTGTTCAATTGTACTATAGCTATTGTGCATCTATTTTGTACTCAAACCTTCAGCCTTTTTTTTCTGCTTCTTAATCTTCTTTCTGACTTATTACCACTTCACGTCAGAATGGTTCTTCTCACATCTGCAAAATAATATTTAGAAATAGTCTCCATCTTATTGATACTGCGGTACATTCTGGCATGGATTCACATGCCATATATTTGGAAGGAGGACCTTAGATTTTTGTTATTTGAAAGAGTTCAGTGGGAAATAACTTGCCTGGTGAGGTTTCCTTTAGAAACAACATTCTAGATTTGCATTGTACTATTAAAACATTTTTAAACACACTTAAGTCAAAAATAGTTAGAGTGATTTATCTTGTTCAATTGCTTTAGATGTAGTTGGTAAATGCTATTGAGGGAGTAATAGAGGAGAAGGGGGTAGAGAAAGCAAGAAGAGGGAAAAAAGAGCAACATTTTAATGATAAAATACTTTTGGATCAGATTTTCTACTGTAATAACATTTATTACCTCTCAAAACCACTGGGAAGTATGAGCTGCAGATGTCCTTGTTTCTTTGCTATAAGGAATGGTGCTACAACTAGAGGACGAAACAGCCCATCTGAGACCTTGACTAATCTTTATTTTGTTCATGACAATTTCAATATAACAAAAGAAATTATAAAAGAAAGTATAAAACTGCTCTAAGTTTGATCATATACTTTCATCGAAACACAGTATTGTTATCATATAAAGAGCACCAAATCACTTTTATCCCCACAGGAATTTTACCAGCACTTTTTTAACCTTCAGAAAAGCTATTCAGAATTATCCGTAACAATCCTGTTTATTAACTCCTTGTTAAAGCTTATACTTCAAGCTAAACATGCTCAAACAAATTACTTAGAACAAATAAAGATCTATAGAGAAAGCATGTTATAAACATTAAAATGAAATAATGGTAAAGAAGTGTGAGCATGTGTCAAATTGCTTCTGATGTCATAATACTGACTTACACAGAAAAAAAATACTATGTAGGCCATAGGCCAGTCTGACTATCTAATCGGATTGAGATTTGGATCAAGTTAAAAGAACAAAACCCTTTAAAAACCAGAAAAAACCCCAAGCCCCAACCACCCACACCCAAAATCAAACCCAAAACCCCAATCCAAACCAAAACCATCCCCACAAAAGAACTCCAACAAAACCCCACTTCAGACTTTTCCACATTCTGGAGCCACAAAGGAGACTTTTTGACACATCCAAGAGGAAAACTAATCCTCAGGCAGAAAAGAAGATGACATGTCAAAATAAGACTCTTCAAAAAGCCAGGTGGAGAATTGAAAAAGGGTGCAATACTACATTCAAATCTAGAGAGTTTAAATTGAAAGAGCAAGGACTTGACAGGTAGTTATTTAAAAGCTTTGGAAATTAATGCCAATTTTCAACATTTTCAATGGGAATGAAAAGAGATCATATGTCCTTTGCTAGCAGTTAGTACTCCAGTGATTGTAACAAATATACAACGGGGGAAAAAAGCCATATATAAATGATATAGCAATGTAACATTGAAGATAAAGTTTAATGAACTACTGCCATTATTGACCCAGTGAAAGTGACCACATGGCAGTCAGTAACTACATCTATTTTAAGTGAAATAGCCACCAGTACTCAAAAGCATACAGGGAGTCTTTTTGACAGGAAGCAGAGTCTTGATGTATTCAATAGTTCAAAGACTGAAGATATATTTCTTTCCTTCTGTTACTATGTATTTTCTAGAAAACCCTCTTCTGCAAATCTCATTCATTCACAGCTATGAGTAATTATCTTATTATAAGCAAGTCTCATTCAAATGGCTACTTTCCATTATATGTTTGTATTTTTAAGATACATAAACTTCCATAGTTAGAGAGATGATTTGTGTTAGCAATGAACAGTTTGCAACAGGTTAGGACAAGCCAGAATCAATTTGTCACACACCTAACTTGCAGCAGAAAAATTAGTATAATTAGGTAAACATGGGATTAGGGAGCAGAAGTGTTTTTATTGTCTAAAGAAACAACACATATGCTTAAGTAAAATTTCTAAAGAGCTGATACTGCCTGCTGAATCTTGCACTAGCCGAACTGTTCTATATCCCTTTCCTAATCTCCCTTTTAACAGGAAATTAAAATAGCAGGACATTTTAATTATTTCCACAACAAAGAACAATCTTTGTTATAATTCTTCTACACTGTTGATAGATTCCTTGGCTACTTAGGGTTGTCAAATGTCTAGAGATGCCAGGCTGGGAACAAGGCATGCATTTTTCTCTGACTGAGGAAGTGTATTTGTAGTTCTCATTTTTTTTAAATTAAAAATGTTGTCAACTGCCATTTTCAAATTCTTCTTGAGTAGGTATAGAAAGGCTGACAAACTATGTTTTTATTTTCATTTATTCTCAGCCACTACATACACTTATTCATCTATACAGTAAGTATAGATCTCAAACTCTCACTGAATGGAAAGCAAAAAGTATAAAAAATTTGTACCAGGTGAAAAGGTAGGGTAAAGACCTAGAACATAAAGACAATTAAAAACTGCAACACCATAGACTTCATAGTCTTTTCCTATTATATTTAAAACATTCATGAATTCAGTCTCATGGGACCAAGCCCCAGGCAAACATGATGTGATTATATGGTTATACCATAAAATCTACTTGTGAAACTCAAACCCATCACTGAAGTAGATAAATCTATACATGCCAGAATTAGAAAAAAGAGTATGTGAATGTTACTCCACTGATACTGGTGCTGCCAGTTTTGAAAAGCACTGAATTGGCTTTATTTATTTCTCATCTGTCAAGACCCCTGACATAAACATTTAGAGTAATACAACAATAACCATGCAAATGTGAAAATACCAGACACAGTAACATCAAGATTAAAGCACTGATAGCCAGGGAACATGAATGACATCAGCAAAACAGAGCAGCACTGAGGAAGGGGATGATAGTGTTAAGATCACTGTACAGATGATGAGTCACCAGCATTCTGATAGGAGGATGGCAACCAGTTCATCAGGCACTCTCTGCCATTCCTCTTCCTGTCATTCCAATGGACAAAGTGAAATAGGATAGTCATAATAAGTAAACAAAAAAGGTATTTGCCTAATGTTCCTGTAGACCGAACCTAGCAAGATTTCATTTCAAAATATCACACCACAGCAACTTTTCGCTCCTAAGAAGTGTGAAATACCTATGCAAAATGCCATTTCATCATTCTTGATCAAAAGAAAAATAGGAGAGATCTCACTAGGTGACATTAGTTACCCTATGACATGCCAGCAATCCTGTTCAGACTATTTGAACATGAATCAGTATTTGTGTCTGTGGCTATGAGATTGTGAGGTGGCACACTTTACCAACACAAAAAATTAAGCAACATAAAAATTACATTCCTCTTCTATATGGTCTCACGTTACAGTTTTCTTTGCATTAATTTCCATATAATAAAATTTATTTGAGAACTAAGGAGTATCTACTTGTTCAGATTTGCACTCCCCAATCTTTGTACTGGAGTGAGAATTCACCCATGATTGGTGACAATGAAAGCAATACTTCTGGACACAATCGACCTTTATTTCAGTGCCACCTTGTGTTTGAGTTATCATATGAACAGCCATGAACTTCTGCAATTATTTAGAGCTTGCTCTTCTTTAAATCTGAAATTACTTTATAGATTAAACAGATTTCAATGTTGTAATACAATTACTTTATCTCAGTAAAGGGCAGGGTCAATGTATAGTAGTAGTTTAGACAACACAGAATTTTCTCACAAAATACTCACAAAAGTGATTCAGAAGAGATGTATAAGGGTCTGTATATTACAGCAGATAATTTTAATTTGTAGGGGTAATTTTACTTTATTGAAACACTGAAGCGTGATGCACCCTCAGATGCATTTCTGTCTTGCTTCATTACACAGAACAAAATCTGACTCTACCATCTCAAAGAATCATCTGTTATTGCCACTTTACAGTATGCTCTTAGGACTATGCTCTTTTAAAAAGCATGAATGCCTGATATAGTCACAACAAACAATCTCTACGCTACAATAATACAAACATCTGTAAGCAATCATTTAATGTTGTTTGTTGCCAGGGAGAAGAATTTCACAATACTCATACAAGGAGGCACACAGAATCAGAACAATACTACAACAGATAACTTTCTAGTTATGTTGTACAAGTACTTGTTTCTCATTGGAAAGAAAAAAAAACAAGAAAAATTGCAAAATATTAAGAAAAAAGAGCAGAAGTGGAATACCCATCTGATAATAGTTATATGCTGAGCTACTACGAAGAGCTACAGACAGTGACAAGGAAGAAGCACAAGCAGCACACAAATATGCACACTGAGTTGTAAAATACATAAACATGAAATTTCTGCTGTCATTTGAATAGTCTTTTACATCCATCATAGAATGGGTATACAGAAAAAGAGGGAAAATACTTGCTTTTTTTTTTAACACTCTTAACCCTGAGAAGTTATTACTTTGGCCAGATTCTGAAGTGGATACTATCTATAAAGTACTTTGCAGTTAAAAGCAGTGTGTACACACAACATGCTATTTATTAACTAATCATGTCAGCTTTCAATTTCTGACAGCTCATTTTACTAACAGAAGTGAGGAAATTTTAAGTAACTGTAACCTTTCTAATATAAAAGAAAAAACTATTATGTTTTTTCAACAATAGACGTTATTATTAATCCGTGAGATAGAGCATCTTCATAAAAACTACATAGAAGGAAGACACCAACTCCCAGTCATAGTAAGCTTTAAAACATAGGAAGTACAGCTTCACTGGTTTTGCATGGCAAGGTTTTGCTAACAGAGGGTCTGCAAGAGTGGCTTTCCTGAGAAGCTGCTAGAAACTTCCCCCATGTCAGACAGAGCCAATGCCAGCCAGCTCCAAGATGGACCCACCACTGGCCAAGGCCAGTATCATGAGTAATGGCGGTAGTGCCTGTGGGATAACACATTTAAGAAGGAGCGAAACCTGCACAGCTTCAGCAGCCAGAGGAGAAGGCTGAGTAGGAGAAGGGAGGAAGGGAGAAGGGAGGAGAAGGGAGTAAGCATACGGAGAGCAAAAAAGGAAGTCGAGGAGCTGCTCCAGGTGCCAAAGCACAGACTCTCCTAAAGCCTGTGGAGAAGATCCTAGTGAGGAAGCTGCCTGCCTGCAGTCCATGGAACAGAGGGACTGTAGACCATGGTGGACTCCATACCAGAACAGGTGGACATCCGAAGAAGGCTGTGATCCTGTGGGAAGCCTACACTGGAGCAGACTCCTGAAAGGATCTGTGGACCCGCTGAGAAAGGAACCCATGGTGGAGCAGGTTTGCTGGCAGGACTTGCGACCCTGTGGGGGACCCACACAGGAGCACTGGAGTGTATCCCATGGAAGGGATCCATGCTGGAGTAGTCTGTGAAGAACTTCAACTCATGGAAAGGACATACATTGTATAAGTTTGTGGAGGACCGTCTCCTGTGGGAGGGACCCCACACTGGAGCAGAAGAATGCAAGGACTCCTCACATTCCTCTGAGGAGGAAGAAGTGGCACAGACAACATGAGATGAACTGACCACAGTCTGTGTTCCCTGTTCCCCTATGCTGCTGAGGTGATTAGGTAGAGAATTTAGGAGCAAAGTTGACTCTGGATAGAAGGGAAGGGTGGGGGGAAGGTGTTTTAAGATTTGGTTTTACTTCTCATTGCCTTACTCTGAATTCTAATTGGAATAAATGAAATTAATTTTTCTGAGTTAAGTCTGTTTTGCCTGTGTGTCTGAGTGATCTCTTGATATCATTAGTTTCATCATTGAGTCTTTCATTATATTTTCTCTTTCCTGTCCAGCTGAGGAGGGAGAGTGATAGAGAAGCTTGGGTGGACATCTGGTGTCTATCCAGGGTCAATCCACCACACCACCACAAGTCTGTGAACACTTTCAGCCTTCCAAAAAAACCCCACAAAACTTCAATATTTAATAATTTTAACTATGTTTTTTTGGTTCTACTTTTCCTACACTGCTATTATACCCAGGAAGCCAAGAAGTCTCAAGGCAAGGCAAAAACAGTTTATGAATTTCACTTAGGGAGCAATATCAATGACAATGGTGAGCAAACCCAGTTTTTATACCACCTTCCAGCTAGAGGTAAAAGCCAAAGTGCAGTGGCATAGGTGTTGTAGTTTGGAATGATAAGGTAAATTCCCTCCCTGCCACTAACTGCCCATGCCATCAGCTAACAAAAGTAGTAGTTAACTGTTACCAATTCCTTCTTGATCATTTGGGTGGGGGGCAGACTGTCTCTTTTGTTTTTGGCGACATTCCATTTTAGCTCGGGCTGAACTGCAGCAGTTGTGTGTGTGCTGCTGTGGAGGAGAAGCCGTTTCTTCTGCTCCTCGCTGCTGCTGTTTTTTTAGCAAGCTGGTTCCTTTCCTTCTTTGCCACGGCTGTTCTCCTGGGTTGGCACTGGGGCCCCGGTTGCCGCTCCGGTCTCACTGTCACCTGCAGTGCCGCAGCCCACCCGCCCCTGCCACGGCAGCGACCCGGGAGAGAGAAATCACAGCTGCTCTCCGGGACACGCTGTGGCTCTCCACTCCCAGTTTTCCCTCTTCGTTTGGGACAAAGGACAGAGAGAGAGATAGAATTCATCTGAGTGCTCACCGCTCATCTGTCTCGCTGTTAAAAAACAAGACTGAGAACTCACCCTGCAGCCAGTCAAGGTGTGACACTGACACTGTCCATAAATGTAACTTCTCCAGGAGGAAACCTACCAGTTTGGGGGTTTTCTCTTTTGTTTTTACTTGTTGCGTTGGGGGAGTAGTTTGCTCTGGTCTGTTTACAGTTATATCTATACCTACATATATATATATGTATATATATATACACACACATATACGTATCTATATTAGTTAAGAACAGTTATCCTTATATCAATTTTCTAATTAAAGTTCCTTTTCCTAAATTTAATAAAGAGTGACATGATTATTGTGGAGGAATCCTCTCCTCTGCTTTTTGGTAAATATTTTAGTTTTTGCCCTTAAACTAAGACAATAGGATATGCTTTTTTCTGCATAAAATTGCAGCACAGATACCTGCCAAGTACTCAACAGAATTTCTTTTAAATTAAAGCTACTGCTATTTCAACCAGAGAAGAAACCATGCAACAGACCATTATAAGATTCATAGCAAGAGAATCTATCTGATTACCTAACTGAATGATGTCCAGAAGTATAGTCCAATTTCCCAAACTTCTGTGCATGGTAGCCATGGTTCTCCATGAGATCCATCCATGTTACGTAATCTGGATCTAGACCTTTGAAGTTATTCCAAGATTCTGTTAAATGAGTAAAAAGACCACTCCACATAGCTGGGGGGAAAAAAAAAAAAGATGAGTGATTGGTACCCCCTACCTCTGTACTTGAGGACGGATTAATCTTCTCATTATTATGGAGGTTAAAAGTCCACATTGTGATGCAATAGAACAAGGAATACAAACTCTTCCAAATCTCATTGTCATAATCAATTTAAGTAACAAAATTTACTCAAATAATCCCCAGAATCACAGAAGGTGGTCTCATCCTTCCAGGTGCTATGCAATCATTAAGTCAATGTTTTCTTAGATCAGAAAATATTCTTACTGATTTCTGAAAGAAAATGGCATGATAGTACAATCTTGATGAAACAGTCCTGTATTTACATCTGTTTCAGAGTATTATTTCCCCTTACTACAGTTAGATTTTAATATGAGTTGAATCATATTTGCGGAGGGAATTAGAATATAGTATTTTCATAAATACGGTATGACCTCAATTTTATCCTTTTTAGGTAATCTATTTCACCACCAGCTGCAGAAACAAAGTGAGAATATTAAAGAAGATATCAAGAAGAAATGAAGCCAATGGAAGACTTGCAAAGGAACTATAAGGGAAGATTGGTTTAATCAATTCCTATTTCTTTGCCGCTTATTGAGAATTTTTCACTCTTTTCAATGCAGATTTAAAGAGAATCCTAAAACGAAACGAAGTCATTCTACAAGCAATAGAAATATCCTGCAAACATAATGTATCAACCCCATGTGGCAATACTCCTCCTTTCCCCACCCCAAAGTCCTCTTTCTCACTGTCTTCTGGTATCATCCCTGACACCTCCACAATAGATGTACCCTCAGTTCCTTGCAGATGTCCAAACCACAGGCTAAACAAGAGCTGTCCTGCTGGTTCAGAGTCCCACATATGATGACTGATCAGTGGCCACAGCCACCCAAAATGCTACGTAGTTGATAACTATTGAATTCATCATGCAGTCTCTTCATCACTAGGAACACTGTCATTTTCACAAAACTTATTAAAATTAAATAACACAAAGGTATTGCTCTCAGCAACAAAAATTGGCTGAAAGACTCAAAATCAAGAAAAAGACTGAGTGCTTGTTCATGTGACTGTGGCCATTTAAAATGTGAACTTCAGAAAAAGAAATGGCGACCAGGTTATCAATAAAGGGAATACTAAAAAGGTTGAACTACATTTGACAGGTTGTGTCTGCTGTTTCTTCCAGTGTATGCTTTGAGAGAAAAGGGGAACCCTGTTACAGCTAGAGTGTCTTTGCAACTGTAAGGTTTAGAAACATTTTATGATGTAAGTTTTGATTGAGGAATATAGTTTCTATACCTTTCCAGCAAATTCTGCAAGTCTCAAATGAAATACACAACATCTACAATAAATAAAGAAAAATACTGTAGTATACAATTAAAACTAATGAAAGATACATCACATGTATCTAAGAGTGTGTTTGGAATAAATGTCATTGGAAGACAGTGATAACAGCCATCACTTTATTCAGCTGTTATGATTTATTACTTTTTGCCAAGAACAGGTAAGACATTTATTAACTTTGTATTGGGAAACAAAAGTA
>JAWWLZ010000094.1:3248347-3263829 GCA_035041345.1 Poliocrania exsul | reverse complement strand
ACAAAAGTAGTTCTGAGTGTACTTTCAGCATTGCAGCAGACAAATGGATGATTTCGGTATAAATGTTGAAGATTTTTAAAAAATCTGATACTTCAGTGGAGTTTGCAAAAAAATTTGGGAGCCGAAAAAAGCACCACAAAAACCAAAAAGACAGGAGGAAGCATAAGAAACAGAAAAGAGAACCAGATGCAACAGGAGAATACTGCAAAAATTCAGACACAAACTGAAAAAGAAAAGAAAGAAAAAGAAAGCAAAATTCCCCTCAATTAAAAACTTCGAAGTTTCCCATCATTACCACATTTTTAAATTGATATGTGCAATCTAATGTTTGGCTTTGGTCTACCTGCACGGGAAGGACAACAAATTGGAGAATTGGTATAGGCATTGAGAAAGACAGTGCCAAATCTTTTCATAAAATTTATGAAAGGTAAATCCACGGTCTGATTTCCTGGAAAAAATGTCAAGCGTCCGTCCTGCAATCAAACAGAGAAAAACAACCTATAAACAAGCATTAACACAAATGGCTGCATTAATTCATAGATTTGTTACTTGAGCTCGAGTTGCTGAAATGGTGCCACTTCTACTCAGGTATGAAAAATAGTGTTGAGAAGCTTTAATTAGATCAATATAAAATGGATTACTTATTAAAAAGTGCAATATAAAAGATAACTGGGCTTCTTAATAGTAAAATTCATTTCTTTTTATGACTATACATATTCTAAGCTCCAGTTCTTCAGTAGGGTCCTACCATGACACATTCAATGGGAACAGGTATGGTGAAAGGTGACAAAGAGTCAGGCTGAATCCCAACACAGATGTATGCACTGATAAGTACTCATATGAAACCCCTTATGATCCCTCATCGTTATCCACACCATAGCTCTGAACTAATTTTAAACTATGGGCTTGAAAAGTGAAGAAAAAGCTGAAGAAAGGCTATTCTCCCAGTGACATGCCACCCACAATGGTTCCCTTCTGATAACTGCATAATGATAATTTCATTTTTGCCTATGTGTTTAGATGGTTTTTAATCAGTAACTTTAAAAGGCCCAACATTTTGAATAGGTACTTTAACAGGAAAAAATTAGGATTACTTGAAATCATGTTGAATGTAGACTGATCAATTTCAGGTGATTTTTTTTTTCCCAGTCACTTTTATTAATTTCCTTGCTTCAGTAAGAAGTCCCAACACAGTCCCAGCCTGACTGGCTCTTCAGTGAACAGACAGGTGACAGCGAATCTGCACAGCTTTAATTGCAGAAGAAAGCAATTCTCTTCATTTGTTTTCTGGCACAAATACTCTTGGATACCACAGCATTGTAGAGAGAGTCATTTCAATCGGCACCAGTAGAGCTTAACTGTGGCATCCCAGACTCTGAAATCAGAACATGACAAACGATCCATCCACCTAATTTTGTACACTACTACAAATGGCAACTAGAACAAGCACTGAAAGTAAAGCTGTAATCTGCAATAGAAACTTGAAAGACATTTTGGACTCAAAGTGCTCTTCAGAGAGTTGTTCTAGTTTTGGCCAGGATGGGATTAGTTTTCACATGAGGGGGGCATGGCTAAACATGAAAGTTATTTTATACCACCTCATGTCATTTTTTGGGAAGGTGTCCCTTCTGAGTCAGAGGAGCATGGCAGCAGTACTGGTGTGCTCCTGTACTGTCAGGCTCCACATGATACAGGGTGAGTACAAATGCATGAGAATCATTCACCTCTCTGGTACAATCTCTTATTAGTATTGTTGTTTTACTGTTAGTTTCCATATCCCATTGCTGTGTCCAGTGAACTGTTCTTATTTTAGCCCGTGATCTTTATCTTTTTTATGCCTCCAGTTCTCCTTTCCAGCCCAACATCAGGGAGAGGAAGAGAGATGAGAGAGTGAGCAACTGGCATGTGGTTTGCAGTGGTTTCAGTGGGAACACTAAATTGAAGAACACTATTCCTAAACTATGACAGAAGTGCACAACTGTTGCGTAATCCCATCAGCAATCCATTCTTAAAACTTCTTCAAGGAGGTTATGGTTAGCACAGCTGGAAACACGACTTCATTATATATTGATACTGTGACAGAATATTCACTGACACCTTAGCAAAAGAATTCTGTATACTTTGTGTCATTGTACACTTGGTATATTGAGACATGATTACTATTTCTATAGATGATGCAGGTATTTTCATTGAAAGCTCTGTTCTTGAACAGGCTGAGAAGGTGAAAGCTCCAGCAGCTATTTCTGGAAACCCTCCCTCTAAGAACTGTACAGGATTTGCAGGTTTTGAAATACCTAAGGAAATAAAACTAACACAAACAAGCACATTCCATCCAAAAACTTGAGCTGCTTTGCAAGCAAAGCCTGATATCACCCAGTTTACTCCATGTAGCAACTCAGGAGCTGAATTGTCTACTAGTACATTTCTTCAGGAAATGTGCAAAAACCAAAATGCCTGATGTGACACAGCAGCAGAAAGCTGCCTGTTCAAGCAAAAGGTCACTGTTCTGGAGGCCAAATACAGTCCAGCATCACTGAAAAGAAAATTTTTGTCACACTTGACAAAATAGATGTGAGTCTTTCACAGGCCGCACGACACAGAGCAAAGGCAGGTACACTTCCTAATGAAAGCCTAGACTTTTCAACAGTCTGCAGAACTTAAATCTCTTTTTTCCAGAAAAATTGTTAGTTTCAACAGTACTCAGCCCTTCCTGTTCTCTATTAGTGATGTCATCAAAATGGTTAACTTATTTCTGCCTTCAAATCCATGTCAGAAAACAACAACACAACACAACCTTTAACATATTCTCCTTTGCATGCACTATGCAAATACGACACTTTTCAAAGACAGTGCTTTGTTTTTAATTGTTTGTGCAAGAACATCAAAACATCTGGAGTTTTAACTTTCTTTTTTGTAATGGTTACCTCATTCATCCCTGTAATACAGTCATGAAAATATTCCTGTTTACAGGTGACAAAGTATAACTAAGATTTGTCTGCAGCTTCTGCTATATGTGTAGATAAAATGGACACTGACCAACTCCCAGGACCCTAAATACTGTCAATTCAGCTACTGGTAAATAACAGTTTTAGTAAAAGCTGAAAATTTGGAGAAAAAAACATGCCTTACTTTGGAATGTTAAGAGAGATGACATACTCAAAATAAAATAAACGAAGAATACAGTTAAAGAAAGGAAAGTCTGTAAGAAGCTATTGTATGAGTAAATTAGCTATTCCTTTATCATTGAGATCACAGCATATGTCTTTTAAGATAGGGTCTGAAAAAAGATAATACAGGTTTACCAAGCACTTAGGAAGAATTCATCCCAAGAAGGACAGGCAGCAGGCAAGAAGTCAAGTGTTCTGTGCAGTCAAGGCTGGCATTCTGAGAAGGCTGGGACTTCTCAGCAGTGAATGATAAGTCATGAGATGTGAAAGCCCTTGGAAGTAATACCACAGAGCTTATGTTTGAATCCTCAGTAAGGAGAGCTCAGATGAGGCATAGAAACCATGGTTCCTCAGAGAAAAGCCTACACTTTCAGTATGCTGGGTGGGCAATTAGAAGCATGATGAAAAAAGTGTGAAAAACGTGCTGTCTTTCATTGTGTGCAAGGAAACATACTCAGTATTTGTGAGGGGGGGAAAAGAAAGTCTTTCCAGCCTTTCTAGATGTTAAACCACATGCATCAATAAATCACTGTAATGAAGCCACTAAATACCTACTGATTCCTCTATCTTTTAGTTGCAGATACACATCTGACAAGTTTATTGTGTTGTACCTTCTAAGAGCTGAGTAAATCAATATGTGATGCTCAGTAAGTCAGTCATTTCATCTGTGATACAGAAATTCTCTATCCCATCTGTTGAGGAGCATTGTTATGATTTATAATAGAAAGGATAAGAGGGATTAATGACCTTCCTTTCCTTTTAGCTTTTCAAGTAACAGAAAAGCACTCACTTTACACACCATCTCTATTCCAGGAGCAGCTGCTGTGCCTCACAGTCCTGACGACATGGCCCCCTCCACCTTAAGTTGTGGTGATAAGTTGTACGTATCACACCAGACTGGGGGACCCACCTGTTGCAGAGGTTTATGACTACTCTAATGCATCTGACGCAAGCACGGAACACATTATTCCTGGGACGAAAGCCGAGTCTGGTTTAGAACACTAAATGCTACCGAGTGTCTCTGCGACACCGAAGGCCTGCCCTTATAGTCCCACACGAGACTTCCGCCCCGGGGAAGTGCTGGAAAGTAAACGCCAGCCTTGCTTGCGCACGCCTGTGCTTGGGTGAAGCATAGGTAGGGCCTCGTTACCACATCCTCGGCGGTAACACTGAGGGTTCTCTCGCCCTCCCTCACCCGTGCGGCTGCCCCTCGTCCCCGGCCACTCACCAAAGAGTCACAGACCACCAGCACCACGCTGGGCCGGGGCTGACCCCCAGGGGCGGCGGGCCGCGGCCTCGCCCCCACCCCCGCGGCCATAAGGAGCAGTGCCAGCCCGGCTGGCCCCAGCGGTTCGCTGCCCCACATTGCCCTGCCACCGTGGCTCCCCGCGCCCAGACCGAGGGAGTGGCAACTCCGAAAGCAGATCCCGGGGCCCCGGCCGCAGCGAAGGACTTGACGGCGCCGAACCGCAGCCTACAGCAACGAGGGTGCCACGGAGCGGCGGACAGGCTACATCTCCCAGGGTGACACGGAGAGGCGGGCAGGCTACAGCTCCCAGAGCGCCTCGGGAAGGGGAACTACATCTCCCACAGTGCCCGAATTAAAATGTCGGCTGACTCGGCGCGTCTCTCCCCTGAGGTCAGAGTGCGCCTGCGCACGACCGGCGGCGCCGGGCGGCGGAGGCGATGGTGGGAGAGGTTGGAACTGTGTCCAGGGGTGGTTGTGGTGGTGGCGGCGGCCCAGCTCAGTCTGCCGCGGCTTCCCCTCTGCCAGAAGACCTGGCGGCCCAGCTCACGGCGGGGCGATTGGCTGCGCTCGGAGGGACTGCGGACCCGGATCTCCTCCCTGGGCACCCCGCAGGCCCCGGGCCGGGCCCCTCCCTCCGGCGGCTGTCGCCACCGCCGTGCCCGGTTTGCGCTAAAGTGCGTATTTTATCCCTAGGTGACAGTGAAGCTTATGCTCAACCGTGCCCGCGGCGGGATGTGCTTGTGGTGACCGAGACGTCAGTACCCGCGTAGAAGCAAATTTGTGTGCAGGAGCTGCTGAGCAATGCAAGTTTGACAGATGTCTTTATAGGTTTTAAAGGGAGCTTTGAAATTCGGTGTCATCCTATGTCCTTTCATTACTAAGTTATCAATTGGCCCTTCGACAATTATTTTTGCTTTTCAGCTGCTAACATTTTTTTTGTTCTTCATCTGGTCACCATTCCTATCTCTTTTGGTGCTGGCACCAGCACCCTTTCTTTTTCAGCCTCATGCCATCTAGGCAGTTTGACTGTGGTGTTTTGAAAGTTCATTTAAGACAAAATATCACACACACCAAAATAGTGCATGATTGTGTTGCATTTCAAAAGTGTGAATGTCTCTTAAATGCTTATTCTTTTTAAATTCACGGCTGCAGACAGAAGCAGAATCTGCCATATATGTGTGAGAAGGGAGAGGACTGGACTATGGTGAGCCACACCAGAGTGTAAGTGACAGGCTGGACATGGTGCTACATAGAGAGCATGCTAGAAAAACCCTGATCCCTTGCAACCCCTTGAGCACATGTCTAGGGCAATATGCTGCTTATGTGCAGTTCACTGCTTACTTTCTTTTGAAGAGAGGAATTACTATATCCAGGTTGTTTTCTAGTAAGTCTAATGAAGGACTCTTGCAACACGTCTACTGAAATTTGTCTTAACCTGTAACTTAGGTTTCATTCTGGGGTACCTACATTATATCATTTAACTATTTGGAGTATTCATGGAATCCTGTCTTGCAGCTGAACCTAAGTAATTTTACCCCTGTTATTGTATTCATCAGTTTTTGTGCTGTATGCATTTTGGCATATTGCATTATATATCTGTGTTTAAAATGCTCTCTATGCAATTGCAGTAGGGTACGAACATTTTGTATGTGTCAGTATATCTGTTTACAAGAACTGATTATATGCCCTTTTTACTTAGCAGCCACAATGTCAAATAAAGAGGTGAAGGCAGCGTTAAAGTGTGCTAGAGACGCAATACGAAATAAAGAATATAAGGAAGCCTTAAGACATTGCAAGGTAATGAATTTTTTTACTTTGAAGGTTTTTTGCACTCTTGTTTTTTTTCCTTTTCCTGTATTCTTATGGCTGTATGGAAATGCAGAGCGTAGAGTACCTTACTGATGTAATAGTTGAGATGGGTTTTCAGATTTGGCTTCATTGATCATTCATGTTAGTTTTCCATACATAATCTTGTATTCCTCTTTCTTTTGCATTTGTAATAAATGCATGTGGCAATAAGAGTAATGTCTAGAATGAGAGAAATAGCAATCAGTTTCTGGTCTAGACCTTACAAGTGTGCTTTAGTTGCTGAGCTACAGATATGGTTACTGGCAGAACACTTCAGATACAAAGCATTCTCTGGCATAAAAACCCTGAAGTTACTAGTCTTAATGTCTTCCTAAAAACTACTTAACTTCTAGTATTGCCATATGGAATGATTCTCCAAACTATAGTGACAAAACTCAATATGTGGATCTGTAAGCTACATTTCTTTCGTCAGTTTAACTTAAAATTGTGTAACTCTAGGCAGTCTTGAAGCAAGAAAAAAATAACTACAATGCTTGGGTATTCATTGGCCTGGCAGCAGCTGAGTTAGATCAACCTGATCAGGCCAAAGGAGCATATAAGAAGGCTATTGAACTTGAACCAAACCAGCTACTGGCATGGCAGGTATGTGAATGTGTACTTTTTGTTTCCCTGAAAAGTGTCATGAAGTTAAATATAGGAACAAAGCAGAATTAAGACCTGCACATTGTTTTCTTGAGGCTCATAGTTCCACAGAAACTTTGGAGTAGGTGAGGTTCATATTACTTCTGTGTGCAATGTTAAGCCGTGGTGAACTTTAGTTTCAGTGTATTTGACTCTGTATTTCTTATGTAGACTACATAGCTGTGAAACATGCAAGGAAAAACATGAATTGAAATAAATACAGTAAATTCATTGATGTAAAAATTTCTGTGTTTGTAGCTCAAGAAACCTTTAACAGTGCTTGTCTTATAGGAGAGAAGATGTTTCATCTAGTAATGTATTTTTCCACCTTTCAGCATCAAGTGGATTGTTAATGAATTTTATTGTTACTTAAAAGCAAAAGTATATGTTTAAAATAACTCTGTGTGGGTAGTGAGTGCATTACAGTCGATTACAATGCAGAGTTACAACGAGCAGTTGTGGTATTGGGAGATTTGTGAAGCATAAGGTTGCATATTGAGTCTGTCACTGATATCAACAATCAATGTTTTTATAAGGTAATGAAGTTCTTAGAATTTTTCATATAAATACTATTTTCAAGTGTAATTGTTGGGGCCTGAATTCAGTGTATGTTGAAATTTCCTCACTTTTGCAATCAGATTCTGGCCTTATTGGTACAGTACTTGAGGTGATATATACATGTACATCTAATATCTTTTGCATATTATATAGATTTTATCATACAGCCTAATGTACTTTGCATATTGTCTATTGTGCAGACAAGATTATGTAATATATGTAAGTTTCAAGGAGTTGTTGGTAGTAATTGAGGAAAGCTTTTCACCTAATACAAGTAGATTCAGAATGTTACGTAGAATTCTGCTCAACAATTTTTACAATAACACTTCATTTAAGGCAATGGAATAATTTTTATAGGCAGAACTGATAGTGTTTTCATGGTACATAACCATTGACGTAAAAATTTACTTATTTTTACTCTTTATTTTTTTTAGGGATTAGCAAATTTATATGAGAAACCCAACCAAACAGATGTCAAAGGAGACTTAGCAGAAGTTTACCAAAAGCTCTTGGAACTCTACAAAGGGTAAAAGATAATGAATGTCTTAAGATTTCTAGTTTAGTGAATACTATTGCTGATATACAGTACAGACTTCGATTTTTTTTTTTTTTAAAGCCTTCTCATGTCAGTGAGTCAGCACTTTTTGCTAAGGTTTTCTGTACCTACATAAGGTTTCTTGTTCTTGTCCTTTCTGGTAGGGCAAAAACTCTTACTTTAATTGTAGTGAGTAGTTTAGAGGATTCCCTACTATCCTATTCCAAACTCACTGCCTTGAAGCATTTAGCTCTCATAGTTCATTGCCTACATTAATAAATAGGTTTATTTTGCTCTGCTTTGAGATCACAGAATATATTTCATCTGACTCCTAGAGGTACAGTTCTAAACAAGTTTAACTCAGCTGTCACTGTAGCTGACAGAAGTGTTTGACTTGTTTCCTTAATTTGAAAATTGATCAAAAAGAAATGTATGGTCCCTAAAAGTAATTTTTTTTCTTATTCAGAGCAGCAATGAGTAAAACTTAGAGGGTGATCTGGACTATTTATTCTCAATAATAGTTTGACAACTGAACCTATGGAAAATTTTAGAATTTTAGCTTATTGGTTGGGGATTTTCTTCCTCCTTTCTAGTGGTGACAAGCAGAAATGGTGTGATGTATGTAACAAACTCGTGGAACTATATCATCAAGAAAAGAAATACTTAGAGGTAAGTCAAGTATTTTCTCTCTTCTAACAAGAATTTTCTATTTGATGAGAACTATTGTTCATCAGGGAATCCTCACCTGAACTCCGTTGCCTGAGTCTTATGTACTGCAGTCCCAGCACTATAAGGCTGTTCAAGAGCAACACAAGCTTTGCAGAAAAGAACATGACTCCTGTCAGTACCATAAAGTGGAGTTGTTAAATACCTGAGTGGTTCAACAGTATTGCTTTTTGTACTCTCTATAATAATGTTACAGAATTAATGTTCTGGAAGTATGCTTTTCAGTTTTCCTTTGCTCTTTGAGAAGGTTGCTTTCTTACAAAGAAGTACATCGTCATACTTCATGTCATCTTCCCACCTTACCTCCAACAGTGAAAAATTAAATGTTCTACATAACATACAGCATCAGGCTCAAGACTATTAATTTGCTCCAAAGCTACTTTTTATACTAATTTCTGAAACTCAATTGAATGCTAGTAATTTAGAGTATGAACCTAGACTTGCTTTGTGTGGAACAGGAAACTGAAGTTAGCCTTTGGAGTTAGTTGACTTTTCCACACTGGAATTTCAACTTGGGTTGTTGCTGCTGTTCTCTTTCTGTTCACAGTGCTGTAGATCCAGTAAGGCTTATTGCTTCAGAGTTTATTGAAAGGACTGCTTAGGTCTATTTCTGATGCTGTTTTCCTCCAGCAACCAGAGTCAGAGTTCATATTTTTGATATTCTCTACTGTATTTACTGTACCTTGAAGGTAGACAAGTCCCACACAGTGCTTTATGACTTGTTACTGCTTTAATCAGAAAGCAGGTAAATCTGGACTGTTATTTTAAATGTTATCTGTTGTCTTCCTTAGTATGGTAGAGTTGACTATACTTACATTGGACTCCAGTTCTTTAAATAACAGTGTGGTTCATTTGTTCCTGTTGACAGGTGGCTGAAACATGGCAGAAACTAATACAAATGAAACAGGAGGAAGGTGCAGAAAAGGCAGAGCTTCATCAGCTGTGGAAGAAGATGATCCAGTTACTGAAAGACAGTACAAGGACCCAGGATAATAAGACTGAGCAGTTGGTAATGTTTCTCACTCCTCCTTCAGCTAGACACATACATATCTACAGTGCAGCTAGACCTCAGTTGAAGCCTATTTGTCTGAATTGTCTCAATGTTCAGTGGTATTAAGCTTCTTTTGTAAATAAAAAGAACCTTAAAATAGAAAAAAGTAGCATGAATATCAGAAATGAGTTTCACATGCAAATCTACACTACACTTTACTGGAGTTTTGAGTAAACCACCTGAACCTGGAAGAATGTGGCCCTGAAGGCAATGCACTATTCAGTATTTCACAGACAAGCTGTGGGCAACTTTTTAGTTAGCATGCTTGTTTGGAAGCCTCCTCTCTGATGCCTGTTTTCTCCCAAATAGATGTAATCAAGAAAAAAAAGACTAGATTTCTAGATAAGAGCAGGGAGAAGGGCTGGCAGCTAACTGTAGAGGATAGTACCCTAAGTTCCTTCTTTGAACTGGGATTAGGTTTGAAGAAGAATGTATGTTGTTACAAATTTTGCCTTCCTTGTGCCATTTTACATTATGTAGCAGTTTATTATTGCATCATCTTGTACTAGACAATTAATGTGCTTTGGTTCTTGAGTACTGCTTCATGTCAAGGAAGTTGCTTCGTGAGTTTCTCTGTTCATAGTACAGTGTAAACCTAAATAAAGAGTTGGATCCAGATAATAAGTTAACTATCCACTTAGCTATGAAAGGGCTAGAAGGCATGTCCTCTAAGGAGCAGATGATAACTTTGGCTTTGACTTGTTTGGAGGAGACTGGAGTGACCTGGTGTCCGCAGCTTCCTGAGGAAGGGAAGTGGAAAAGGAGATGCCAAGCTCTTCTCCCTGGGATCTAGCGATCTAATATGGGAATGGTTCACAGATGCGCTGTGAATGGTTCACAGGACGTGACATGTGGGAGCATTTCTTTACGGAAAGAGTGATCAGACATTGAAATGACCTTTCTAGAAAGCCGCTTGATGCCCCAAACCTGTCAGTGTTCAAAAAGCATTTGGTCAAAGTCCTTAACAACATGGTTTAGCTTTTGGTCAGATCTGAAGTGGTGAGGCATGTGGACTAAATAATTGTGTCTTCCTTCCAACTGAAACACGCTGTTCTATGAAGATAACATTTCCCTGGAGTCATTGTTTTTTGCACTTCTATTTTTTTTTATACAGCTTTTCACTGCATTTGAGCATGCAGTGAACTCTGCTGACACTGTTCCTGGTGAAGACCACCAAAATCTTTACAAGGACTTTATCCAGTGCTTGTCAAAAGTAAGGTTATGTTAAGGTATCTTAATCTGTGAATAGATAAAATATTTCACATCTATTAATTCACAAAAATAACTATTTACTTCTCTTCCTTTCAAGTTTCCTCATGAGGCAGCTAGGTTGGAAAAGGCCTGTAATGATATGATGGCTTTGTATCCTACCATGAATTTTCCTTTAGAAGTACTTTGCTTGCACTTTGTTAATTCAGGTGAGTGGGATGGATTTAGGCCTTTCTGAGTGTTATTTTTTTTTATAGTTAGTTTTGTGACAATCTGTTTACAAGTTTTTGTGCTTCACAGCCCAATACAAGTACACTGTCATGTTTCTGTGTCATGTTTCTGGAAATGAAGTATTTGGTCCTGTGACTTGCTATTTCCTAGCTCTGTGACTGTAAATTGACAAAAAATTCTCCAAGTTAAGTCCAACTCTGGCAATGTGTGAGGTGTCAAAGAAAGAATGCCTTACAAAACTTGAAAGCAGCCTCTCCAGACAAATGAACGTTAACTTCTTGAGCTTGTAAGAAAAAATGATGTTAGCAAGTACTCCAAGGCAGAGGATGGGCTACACTTAACATTAGTCTTGACACAGGTTATCTCTCTTGGCAGAAAAAAAACAGACAGACACTTTCTTAAAAAGTGTGCCTTGTGAATAGAAAATAAGCAGATCTGTTTAGATATGTCTTGTAAGTAGAAAAAGAGAATCTTTGCAGGGGGAAAAAACAAATCATGGTGTGTTCAGAAGTGCAGGGATCTGAAAGTATACAATTGCTATTTTCAGTATGTCACTAAACATTGCAGTGATGTTGGTCACTTTCTCAGCATTTTCAAAGATAATGACTAGATTTTATTATTTCATTTTGTTTTTGAAGGCATGAGAAGTTTTAAAACAAGAAGATTAGGAAAAAAACTCCTCTGGTTTATATAAAAAGAGGTAACGTTCAGCTTAGGCAGAAAAATACTTTTTCCAGTTTTGAAGTCTAATAATGTACCAGCATAAAACAAAAGAGAATTTTTGACTTTTATTAGAAAAGATGACGGCAAATGAGGCCCAGACTCTAAAATTCTTAAAATATTTGAAAATGCTGAATGTTTTGGAGAAACAGGCAGAAACTAATTTTCAAAGAAAGAAGTTGGCACGGTTCTTGTATACCAATACTATGACTACGTCTCACCATTCCACATGCTTCTTGAAATGGAGTGGATGCTGGTTAGGTTTTAGTAAGGCTGTTTCTTTTTATCTGAGTCATTTTGACTATGCCTTACTCTTTCATGCTCCTCACTTACAGGCTTGTAACTCATATGCATTGTTACGTCCCCTTTACCAAATGCAAATCAAAGGCAACCATTAATGTCAACATGAATCAATAATTTTTTAAAAGAAAATAGTCCAAAGATTGTTGCTGCAAGTCACAATTGTTCCTTTTAGCGCTACGAAGACTACAATCACAGCTAAATACAAGTGTCAAAAGTTAGTGACATCAGTTAAAATTAAACACAGACAAATTATATGGTTTCACAACAAGGTTTTTTCAGCAAGTGCATCAGTCCAGATTTGTAGGTGTGCAAGGCTTACTCTGGATGGAAATTATTTTGATTTACTTGTGGCAAATTTTGACATGTGGGTACTCAGCTGGACGTACATGAAAAGCATACGAAGGAATTAGTTTTTATTAACAAAGGAAGTGTACCTGTAATAATTTAACAAAAGTGGATATTCAGGTTTCAGATTGTCAGTTTCTTTGTTTGGAGGTAATGAGTATTTAGACTACTGCTTGGTTTTGGGGTTGTTGATGGGATAGAGGGTGATAAGTATATAATGGCTTGGGAAAATTACTTGGAACTCATAGGTATTTATGTAGATAAGGTATGCTGTTGCATTTTTTAAAATTTAAAACTCTATAAAATGTATCTTTTTCTCAAACCAGGTAGTTTGTCGGAAGAGGCCCTGCACTGTTTTTCTAGGGTTGTGGAGATAGACCCAAGTAGTGCTCCAGGCATCATTGGTTTTGGTATAAAATGCCTCCAGGAAAAGAAATACAAGGAGGCTGTTAAGAGTCTTACTGAAGGTAAGTGTGTAATACACAGTATGAGTAGTCTGTAACTTGAACAGACTTTATTAATTAAAGAGATACAGAATGTTTATACAGCATAGTTGGGGAATCTTATATAGTACTTGGCCAGGTCTAAGATCAGCCTTTAAAAGAATACTCACACTTTCTCTGATTGTTGAAATTTTTTTAAATACAGCTCAAATATAACATCTCTGGAGTCTGTTACTGGTGTTGGTCAGTTCTGTAGTGTTTTAATGTAAACTCTTTTTAATCCTGCTGTTACTGGGAAAATACCTAGATGAAACAATAAATACAGCAATAGCAATAAACGAAGGAATATGGAATTTATAGAGTAAAATGTAATGCAGCTTCTCTGATTGAGTCCCTGTATTTCTTCACCTGAAAAAAGATTTATTTCCTTTGAAATTACTTCATTTTAAGATCTCTTTAACACTTGCACTGGGTAAACACTTATATTGAGTATCTAAAAAGAAGTATTCAAAGAGGGGTTTTTTTGTTGTTTTACAGTAGCCATATTTACTGAAGAGTTAGCTTACTTGTCTGTAATTAACTTGCTTGCATTGAAATGGCAAAGCTCTTTGTCTTCAGAACTATGCTAGTGGGCAAATGAGACTACCCACCCTCACTCTGCTGGCTATGGCAGCTTATTTTGAGCATTGCGTAAATAACTATTTGGGATCTAAGTGTTCATGAGTCAGTCAGACTATACTGTGATATCCTGCATCCATTCTCTTAGATTTAGAATAAAATTGTTTCTGAAATTGAATTTTGGAATACTCTACAGTAGCTTACCCACAGTGAAATAATGTCTTGCCTAAAGTGTGAAATAAAAGTCTCATGTGCTTAAGAGGAAAAAGTGCTCCATGAAAAGCAAATTCTTCTGGCTTAAATGGCCATTGTATGTTTTGACAAAATGCACATCCTGGTTTTGACTAAAGATAGTATTTTATTTTAATTAATTTTTTTTCTATTTTTACTGTTATATGTAGTACTCTGCTCATGAGGGGAGAATACAAAGGACAAAGGCTCTTGGTATAATGTATAAAGTTCGGAAACAATGTCTTTTCCAATGAGCCAAGTGCATCTTAGGCATTATAGTTATATATTAGAGAACAGAAATTCAGTTTAATTAAGGCCAGTTCACGAATAAGTTTCAGTGAAATACTCTTGCCATCATGTTTTTTGCTGTCTTGAAGTTTTATAGGCCTTTTCTGGTTTCTAAGAAAAACTTTATAAAGCAGTCTACAGGTTTCTGATGTTTGATCAACAACCAAGTGAAGACTTTTTTCTTTTTGAAACAAAAGTGCACCTTAAGCCAATGTTGTGTATTTTCTCACTTTATACTTGCTTTTTCAGTATATGTGTCATTATGTGCAGAAGTAAGCCTAATGCAAACTGACATGCTTCTTATTTTTTGTCTTGTTGCATGGAGGCCTGTACATCTCAAACTGTCTAAAATAAGACTCAAATAAGAAATAAACTGCAAGTCTTGTTGTCTGATTGATAATATGGTTTTGATGGCGTTATGTGGTAATATGGCATCTACCAGCTACAGTGTCTTAGTAACTCTAATCAACTTTTGTAATTGCCTTTTTTAAACTCTGACTAGGTTTGCAGAAGACTAACCAGTGTCCAGCAGCATGGCGTTATTTAGCAGAGGCACAGATGAAAATTCACAAATACAGAAATGCTGTCCTGTCCTGCAATCAAGGTAATTGCTTGCTAATTGAAAGAGCAAGTGCAGAGATACACTGCTTTATGTAGTCCAGCCAATGTGGCCTTTGTGTTCTAGATGTGAGTTAGCAGCAGGCATAGTCCCTTGCTTTTTGTAGTCTCATGGCTTGTGCTGCCTCTTGGTTTATGACAGTGGAAAAGCACCTCATGCTGCTTAGTCTTAGAAACAGAAAACACTTGGCTAATTGGAACCAGAAAGCTGGTTAACATCTAGAAGGTTTACATGTTCTGGTGTGCTGCTGTGGCGGGAGGTTGACCAATGGTGCCAAACAACAGAGAATTTCCTGAAACTACAAGGGGTAGGTATCACAAATATGTAGTCTAGTAGACTTTATATTTCAACCTGAAAGATAAGCTTTCAATCAAATTATGTAAAATGCAGAAATGATGCATAGGACATCTGCATCTGAAGAAACCTCACTGAGTGTAAAACTTCCATCTGTGCTAGCTGGGAATGAGGAGGGTTATTAGGATCTAGTGATGCATGACCCTGAGATTAGCTCAGTTGGTTAAAACTTGGTTGTAATAATGCCAAGGTCATGGGTTCAGTCCCCTAGGTTGGGCCATTGACTTAAGAGTTGGACTCGATGATGCTTGTGGGTCCCTTCCGACTCAGAATAGTCTGTGATTCTGTGATATCTAATCTGAACAGAGCCGCTATCTGATGGTTGTGAAAGAAGGAGCAACCAAA
>JAWWLZ010000094.1:3236003-3248247 GCA_035041345.1 Poliocrania exsul | reverse complement strand
CTGAACAGAGCCGCTCTCGGATGGTTGTGAAAGAAGGAGCAACCAAAGTGGACTTTTTTTGTGACAGGGACAAACGCAATGAAAAATTTCCCAAGAAAGGCTTGAAGAGATAGAAGTATGCTGACCTGGCTGAACAGTCATGGGAAATTATTGATGGCAAGGGAAAGTATTTGCCAGAAAGGGAGATTCAAAAGACCTATGAATTTGTGTGGAGGAAGTATGAAAACTGAACAGAGTAGGTAAAAAGAAATTTATTGGAGAAAGAGTGAAAATGAGGTAATTCTTTTCCTGTCTTTCCCTCCTTAAGAACTGGCCAAGGATTATAAAGATGAAAATGATGAATTACTAAGGGATTCAAGTAATTGCTTGCTTAAATTGTCTTGGCACTGAAATGCTTGGAAGTATATGGTGTGGCTCTAACTTTTTAAAAGGGTTGTAGGAAATTTCAGGGAAACCACTGACCAGTCTGGTATGTTTAATGGTTTATTTAGTTAAAACTGGAACAACAGAGTTAGGTAATTGATGTAGAAAAATATTTTGGGTATAGACAGCATGGATTTTGTTAAGTTGGTAGTTTTGGGGGTTTTTTTTTAGAACCCCTTGAAGGAGGTTATGAACACATAAATAAGGTAATTGATAAGATTTCTTAGCTGACTGTTAAAGAAAGTGAGTCACTTTGGGTTAAGAAGTTGTTGCATTGAGTGTTGGGGTTAAGTTAAAAGGTAAAGCACAGTAATAATTTTGTGTGTTTTCAAGCTGGAAAGAGGTGTCTCTGACGTTTGCACCAACACCTGTGCCTTTTTAGAATGTTGAGTAATAAGGTTATACTTTATTTCTCTTCAAAGCAGACTGCAAAGCTTTGAGAGGATTACCATAGTGTGTAACTAAGTGTTAATTAATAAAATTCTGTAATTTTAAGTGCAGAATCATAGAGCTGTGGGAAGAAGTGTTCCCACAAAGGTGCCCTACAGTCTTGTTGAAGTAGAGTTCAGAAGAGTCCTCATTCTGTATTAGAAAGAATTAGACTGTTTCTTCTGTGCCTTGCAGGCAAGTCAAAGGAAATAGTGAAACAGAGCATCAACATGCATTAAGAACTTCTGCAGCATAGTGAAATCTGTATGCAGTTTTGGTATCCATCCACCCCATCTCAGAAAGAAAATAATAGTAGAAGCTAATAGACTAGTAAATAAGGATGATCAGATATATGAGAACAAGTCCTTTCCAGCCTAGAGAAGAGATGTTTGTGACATCTGTGAAGGTGCAAATTATATGGAATATAAATAAAGTTCAAGTGTTTTGTTTTCTTGTGTGAGCTCTGGTTAGTACCAAACGCAACTAAAATGACAGACTTAGAACAAACAAAGTAAGTTTTATTTCTCCATGCAAGGGGTAAGGTATTCTTAGCTAAAAGATGCTGTTCATGCGGAAATTTTTGGAGTCCGAATAATCTGTGGAAAGCTGGAGAGAATTCTGGGGAAGCATTGCTTTTTGCTTGGCCAGTCTTAACTGTATCAAGTCAGACAAAAGTTCATCATACATGCAAATAAACACTAATATTAATAAGTAATTAATTGAGTTATGCAGGAACTTCTTGCCTTTGGAGGATCCTGAAGCTCATCAGAGATACCTTCATTCTCTGAAGTGAGATTATACTGTGCATTGGAAAAGTAATCAGTACTGTGTAGAAAGGTACAAAGTAACCTTCGTGCAAGCACAGAGATAAATCTGTGATTCAGTAATACTATTTTCTTTAAATATTGAAATGTAAAACAACTTATTTGTTGAAAAATCATGGAGTTCTTCAGAACTCAAATGGGAAAAAGGTGGCATTCTATTCATATGGCCAGCAGCTAAAAAGCAGTCAGTGTCTATGTGTCTGAGAGGACCTCCCTAAAACTGGCTTAGTTCTAAAACTAGAATGGATTGAAATTTTACAGAGCAGTTTCTTGAATATGGGGGAGAGTACTTCAAATGGTGCTATATTAGTCTGAAAAATTGTGATTAACAGGATTTTAAAAATACTTGGAACAGTGATGCTCTTTATAGTTTTGGGCTTTTTTTAGTTTTACTTGAAAAGTTTTCCTTGCCAACAGCTCTTGAACGTCTTGGAATTCCTGAGGGTCCTAATCTTCAGTGGAAGAATCTTGCCCTTCAGTTGAAAGCAGAGTGTTTGATTAAAATAGCTGATGCTGATGCTGCAGAAGAAGCCATTAAAGCACTTGAACAGGTATTTTCATGAACTAAAATGTAGGGGTTTTAAATTTAAAAAAGTACTCATCTTTCTGTACTCAGGCTGTGTGTTTTCCTCCGTTCTACGTTCTGTGTGGCTTAGACCATTCCTACCAGCTATAGTGTAATCCAAATATTTTTTCCATCTCTGCTTTTTTGGTTTTGCTGGAGCTCTTTTTCATTTGCAATTCTAATTTTAGAGGTTGTCAACTTCTGACGTTGTCTGGTCTTGCTCATTTCTGCTGGGCTTATGCAAATTCTGTGGCTGTTGTTCACCTTAATTTGAATTATTGTTATAATCCTGCTTCCTATGTCCTTCATTCACTTGTCATTAGTCTGCCTGTTTTTGACACCTTTGATTTCTCAGTGTGGGGAGAGAATAAATTGATTCTGTTTTTGTTTGGTTTTCTAGATTGTAGGTGGAAGCAGTGACCCAGTGATTTCAGCTATCAGGGGTCAGGCTTATCTAAACAAAGGTTTGATGGATGAGGCTTCTAAGGTTAGTGCTGTATTGTTATTCCTGTAAGCTATTCTGTAAGTGCAATTCTTGGTTTCCTAGAGAAAATAACTAGGGAAAAATTACATTCTTTTTCAGATTTCACAAGAGCTTCTCTTGTCCCACCCTGATCTGGCTGAGTCCCATGCTCTAGCGGGTTACATCCATTATTCCCAGAAGAACTATGAACAGGCAGAAAGAAGGTAGACTTTTTTTTCCTTTTCTCTAAAAGAGAAATGGAGAAATGTTATAGGGAGTAGAATATATAGTTTTGCGGCTTTTGAGGATTTTTCTGATCTGACCTAAGTTCCTTTCATTTAGTTTTCTAAATGCTATTGAGAGAAATGCAGAAACTGCAGAGTATCATCAGCACCTGGGGCTCACATACTGGTTCATGAGTGATGAGACAAAAAAAGACAAAGGAAAAGCACTCGCTCAGTTCTTGAAGGTAAAGGCTACTTTAACTGTTCATGTAGGATTAGTGTTTTCTTATGTCAGAAAGCAAAAACAGAAAATATGCTGACTGGAGTGACAGACTTGAATGTTCTGCTTGTTACAATATATAAGCCTCCAGACCTGTAAACCAAGTTCAGCTGTGCAAAGTGGCATTATAGGGAGCTGTGCAGTTACCTGGAATCTCCCTGCTTTTGTTTTCCTCTTTTCATCTAATTCTTGAGGTCTTTGAATTACACAGACATAGTGGTGATTTCCTCAGTCTTAATTCCTTGTGGGCTGATACATCAAGACCTCCTGATGACCAGCATAGATATTTGAAGACATTTAGAAATGGGGAGGGCAATATTCAAACTGGAAGAAAAGTGAGGGAGGAAAAAAGTTGAGAGTAGTGTTAGAGATTCAATATCTGTCCAAGGATTTAAGTCTGTAACCCCCCTAAATTTATATGTTTTTCCTAATCTTTTGGTTTTTAGTGATTGTGGCTTTTTCTCTGAACATAGGTTATAATGTGAATCCAAAAGATTTAGTCTGATATCTGTATTGATAATATGGGAGTATAGAAAATAAGACTCTAGGCATGGTAAACTCACCCTATGGCTTCATGGCAGGTACTGGCAACTCAAATCATTGCCTACTGTTTGCAGCTTAATTACACCAGAGTGTACTGGTGAATGTAGTTGCAGTGCGCAGTAGTTACGGTTCTAAAACATTTTGTATGTTCTTTGTTATTGACAAAGCTGTTTTCTACTGCTTGAAGCCTGTTGGTTTCTTAAATATAAACAAATCTGCCAAGTACATCTAAGAAGGAACTTAAACTTTAGGAAAGGCTGGAGTTAATTGTGATGTACTGTGATAAAAGTATGAGCATAATTTTTGAAACAGTAGAATATGGAAATGATAGGATGTCAGCTAGCACAGCTAGTTTGTTAGTACTTCATGTATAAAATGTTTTGTGTCATGAGGTGTGTAGCAGGTTTTGCAGATACTTAAAACTTGGGTAATCTGTGCCATTTTAAAATAAAGTTTTACAACTCAGACGTGTCACAGAAGGGGCTTAAAAAAGTTGATAAGCAGAGATTAGTTATCACTGTACCTGTCTATCTGTGTAATCTTTCAAAATGCTGTCTTACGTTGCGTTCGTATTTCCTTACAGGCCGCAAAATTGGACAGCTACTTGGGAAGTGCCTTTTTTTATTTAGGTAACTACTACAGAGACATTGCTGGCGATAAAAGTAGAGCTCGTGGTTGCTATAAAAAGGCTTTTGAGCTGGATGAAATGGATGAAGAATCTGGAACAGCAGCTGTAGACTTAAGTGTGGAACTTGGAGACATGGTATTGTGCTTTCAGAATTTCAGATTACTGCTGTTTTGTTCTTCTCTTAATCCTTCTCTTTGAGTTTCCTTTGTATTTGAAAATAAGATCCAAAACCAGATACACTATCATTGCTTAGTAGCTTTCACAGTTGGACCTGCTTCTATTTTGTTCTCCCATTTCAGACTAAATTTATGCAGGGACGAGGTAGGAGAACGAAGCATAACGTTGGGAGTCATCACATGTGTGATTTAGATGAAGGATTTCTTCAGCGGGAAACATGAAAAGAAAGCTAGGGGGTTTTCTGTATTTAAATTGTGTAACCTCTTAAATTGTGTCATGCTCCACCTTGCTGCTTGCAGGAAAAGCATACAAAGTCATCAGAACATTTAAAAAACATTTCCTGTTTACTAATGTGGCATTTTTCATGCTTTGTTAGGATACTGCTCTGTCAATCCTGAATGAGGTAACTGAAAAAGCAAGCCCTGGTACAGCAAAATGGGCCTGGCTTCATCGTGGACTTTACTACCTGAGAAGTGGTCAGCCATCACAAGCAGTGTTTGAGTAAGAGAACTGGTGGCTGGTTTAAGTCCTTTGCTATAAATCCCAATGGAATGGTCTTTGATCATAGCAAATTTTGAAAATAAGTTAGCTGGTTGCTTGTACTAAACAATGGGAAATGGGTCTGAGCAAGCTGTCTTCTGTTTCAGAATTCTTAGAATGTAGTCTTGTTAATATAGCAGTGTTCTGTACTAACAAGTGTATTGATTTAGCTTGGCCAAATGCCAACTGCAGGGGAAAAGTTAAGAGTGAGGGGGGAAAAAAACTAGAAGCAAACCTTTAAAATGGCCAGGTTTTTATATTTACACAGAAGAAAAAAATTAAAAACAGAATACAGTATAACACATATATATATCCAAAGGTGAAAAGAGGTAACAGTAACTCTACTGCATTGCCCAACCAAAGAATACAGATTCCAACCACCCAAAGCCACAAAAACCCCCCAAAAGACTCTTCCTGAGAAAACTCTCAGCAAGAAAGGAGAAAAACTAATAATAAGATGCCGTGGGGGTGGCAGTGAGGCCTAAGCACAAGCAGTGGCAGTGTATCCTCCCAGGGCTGGAGTGAAGAGCAAAAAGAAACAGAAGCTCCGCCTCCCTCTTTGTTATACTTGCTGTGATGTCAGATGATATGAAGTATCTCTTTGGTTGCTTAAGTCAGGTGATGCTTGTCCCCTTCTATCTATGACACTCTATCTGGGCCTGCCAAACTGAGGCCAGCTAAAACTAAGGCCAAAACTACCACACAAGCCCGGTGACAGGCACAGACAAGCATTGTATAGCACTGCATAATGAGCCAGGGTTAGGTACAATACCTAAACTTGTATAATATCCTCTGAAGATTAAAGTGCTACTGTGCTGTGTTTAAAAGTTGTATAGAATTATGCATTTGTGTCCTGACGGTATATAATACAAAGTTCTACTTTCCAGGTCTTCTGAGAGTATGTAATGTAAGGAAATACTTTATGTTAAATTTTATCACCTTTCATTTAAATAAGTTTATGTCTTGATATCTTCAGTTTGCAGGCAGCTCTCAGGGCTGATCCAAAGGATTCCAACTGCTGGGAGACTCTAGGGGAGGCTTATTTGAACAGAGGTAGCTACTCAACAGCTCTGAAATCCTTCAGGAGAGCAAGTGAGCTGAACCCAGCGCTCATGTACAGCATTTATAGAGCTGCAGCACTTGAGCAGATTCTAGGCAAATATGAAAATGCTATATCTACCTATCAACAAATTTTAAAGAAGACAGAAAACTATGTGCCTGCACTGAAAGGTAATGTGTCTGAATTTGAAAGTGTTCACTCTTTCTCCCTCTACACACTGTAGTGCTTCAGTCTTTTGGAAGGGTTCTTGGTGTATTGAAGTTTTCCTGCATGGAAGGATAGGGTTTTATTTTGGCTATGTAGAGCAATGTGATCCCCTGTATGAAAGCTAATTTGTAGTGGCCCTCAAATATCCGAAGAACCCTTAAGTCATGATGAATGGGACTGATTATTTCTCTTTAAAGTAAGGATGAACAGTAATTAATCCTTGGCCTAACAGGCCAAATGAGAAGAATTGAAGATAGAGGAAACTAGCGAACAGTGCTGCAGTTTCACCTAAAAGACTGGCTCAATAGGCAGTGGAAGCAGACTGCCATTTCAAAGAGGTGGGCTTCTACTAATTTTCTGTTCTCTTCATCATTCCTCACTTCCTGCGTTAGTGTAGTGATCCCGAACACTGAGCTTCTTCAAGTAATGAAAAATCCCAGAAGGTCTCACAAGTGTTAGAGGTGACAAGATGTAGAAATTTTCAATATATATAGGTAGAAGCAGAGAGAAATGGGGCAACTGGAACTTCTTCCTGGTGTTAGAACTGTGATTCTGAAGTTATGGGGATTACTGAAAGTTTTAATAACAAATGAATAATTGTTCTGTTTGCATTCCTGCTGCCACTTAGTTGTCAGTGATTCTCACCCCATATACTTTTCTGAACCAGCTGTTGTTTGCTCCTTGATACAAGTATACTTTAATTGTGTGGAAGGCCTTTTGATTTTTGGGTGAATCTGAGCTGATTCTTGTAGGACTTAAGTCAGAAGTCTCGAGTTACTACTGCAACAGTAAGTTTTTCATCTGAAAGAGTCTTGTTAACACCTCTACTCCTGTATAACTCCATCTAATGGAGTTTACCAGACTAAAGCGACATGGCAAAAACTCCATGATGGAGTTCTAGAGTATTGTAGATAGGCAGTTTTACTAGTCATGAAGGCAACAGCTGACTGCAGCAGCAGTTTGCAAAGGTCTTGTATAGAAGTATGCTTGTGTGTATGGCTTTTATAGTGTCTACAGGTAACTTTTGACAGTGTTATTTGGAATAAAATGCTTTGAGAATGCATAAGTTCACCGTATCAAGATTTCCCCCTACAGTTGCCTTTATACCTACACTTTTCTAACATCTCCGAAATCTTTCTTCATAATCCCTCCCATCCTAATCTCTGGTTTATTAACTCTAGATCCTACACGGAGTCTCAAAACAGTCTTTGCTTTCTTAGAGGCTGTTTATGATATCTTGTGTGCTAATGTCTGTAGACCTTAAAACTCTCTGAAGTTCTTTTGCTTTCCTGTCAGTGTTTCCTTGCTACTGTTCTGGTGGGTTTATACAATTTCTGAGTTGAGTTATTGGAAACATTGTCTCCTAGTAGGTGAGAAAATAACTGTACTTCAGTGCATCTTTTGAATGTGTTTATTTTGCCTCTGTTCTAGTATATCTTCTAATGAAAATTTTGGGGAATAAAGTGAAGTTTGGTTTTAGATTATAAAGTGTCTTGACATCTGATAAGCTTATGATCTTGGGACTTCTGTGTAGTCAAGACATACCTGTTGGTGCCAAGATTAATATGCTTGCAAAACATAAGTGTGGTATAGGTACGGGGTACAGTAGCATGAGGATAGCTTTAGAACTGTCAAAATAATACTGAGAATGAATGGTACTCATATGCAGTGACTTACTGCCAGATATAATTACTTCTGGTGCTGGCAAGATATGAACCAAGCAGTTACTGATTCCAAAATGCTAGAAATTGTGGCATTAGATTCCTTTTTAACAGTGGAATTTATTTGTTTCTGGTGGGTTGACAGAAATAAATTCCACTGTTATTTTGTCTCTTGATCCACAAGTGTGGAGAGGAGAAAAGTTTGCATATAGCAGGAGTGAGATTAAGACACAAGCAAGGCCAAATGTTGGTAACCAAAACTATAGTTCACTATATACATTCCCTATAAAGAGGAGAGAAAGGAGAAAATGGTGCAGTAGGAAAAAGCAAGGGATAGTCACCACCATGGATCCAGTGGCATCCCATAGATCCATTCCTTATCTGTCCTTTGATGGAGGAGATCTCTGTCTGGGTATGTTGGGTACTTGGTAATATATAGGCTAGGTGGCTTGCTTTAGGATAGACTATAGTAATGGCACGTTGGACACATAGTCTGTAGGAATGAAATATGTTCTGCACATAGGCATTGGTGTTTACGTGACATTCATGTGATATTGGAGCCTATGGGTTAAAGCATTGATACCTGTGTGATGGTTGCATGATCTATCTTACTTGTGCACAGAGTCTGTAGGTTGTGGTTAACTGAACATCCTGGTTTTGCAACCATTGTCTAACTGCAAGTCTTTCCAATGGAGCTTAGGCAGTGGTGAAACAAATTGGTTTTTAGTGATTCTCAATTTTTTTAACAGTTCCCTACACCTTGTTTGGATACCAGCTGCCCACCAAACTTCTGTCACTTACCTTCTCAGCAGGATGTGAGCAGGGGACAAAATAAGATGAAAAAATCTCATGGGTCAAGATAAATGCAGTTTAATAAAGCAAAAGCAAATGCCAAATGGGGAAGCAGAGGAAACCAAAATTTATTCTCTGCTTCCCATCAGCAGTCAAAGTCTAGCAACTTCTCATGAAGTAGGACTTCAATTTGCCTAGTGCTACTCTAGAAAACATGTAATAACAAATGCCCCCTACATCTTCCACCTTTCTCTTACCTTTTATGGCTGAACAGATGTGATAAGGAATGAAATATCCCTTTTGTCAGTGTGGGTCAAATGTTGTCCTGGCTGTGTCTCCTCTCAAGATTTTGACCACCCCTAGTCTACTGCTGAAGTAGGGAATGTCAGAGACTGCCTTGATGCTGTTCCAAACATTGCTCACCAGCAGCAGGAACACTGGTGTGTTACCACCAACTTTCCAAATAGCAATACATATGAGGTTTGCTGTGGGAAAAATTAACGCCATCTCAGCCAAACCCAGTGCACCATATGAAGTAAATTCTTACATAAATAGGATTAAATAATTGGCTTTGAGTCTTGAAAAAATATTTCCTCTTTTGCCTACTGTGACATTTGTTCTTCTTTTTTTGGTTCAGGAATGATTTTTGATGTGTGCAAACTGCAAGTTGGTGTGTTTTTCAAAGACTTAATAGTGCAGAGCAGATTGTTCATGATGGGTTTACTTACTATTATGTTTATTTTAGTATGCAAATTATTCTGCAGTTCACACTTGACAGGATAGATTAAAAGGAAAGTGTCTGTTTTGACCATTGTGAGTCTTTTCATTTTGTGATACGTTTATAATTTCTGCAGGGTATATATCTTTTTATAATGAGCAGGCTTCCACCTTCCCTCACCAGCTTATTTTTTAAGCCTATCGTAAAAGCATCTCTTTTCATAGAGGATATTTTCTCGTCTTTTCAGGACTTGGTGAGTGCTATTTCATGCTGGCGAGATCAGCCCTTGATAACTATTTGGATAGGAAGGCTCTGGATTACATAGAGCAGGCTCTTGAATATTTTGCGAGGTTAGTACTAAATACTCATATATTTAATTTCATCTGGGATTGTGCGTTGACAGGCAGTAGAATAAGAGTTAAGTGTTTGAGGATTTTCAGTTAAACTGAATTGAATGGACCAGGGCTTCTGATCTGGAGGTAAGAATATACTTACTGAAAATGGTTTGAATAATACATTCTAAATGTAGACAGCTGAAATGCTTGAAAATTACAGAGTTTTGGGGGTTTTTTTCTGTTTAATACAGAATCATTTGATTATAACAAAAGTGCGAAATGACACACAGTTCTCTTCAGCTGTCCTCCTGATATATGGGTCTGAAAGGAGGGAATTCCTATCAAAAATATTGTATAAGAAGAAAATACTCCTTCTTTCCCTCAATCTTTTTCTTTTTCTTTTCTTCTGCATTTCATACAGAATGTTTTAATGTCATAAATTAAGTCTTGGAATAACTGCTGTTAGAAAAGAAGGTCCATTATGTGTCTGCAGATGGGTAATATAACATGATTGTTCTCTAAAATCCAAGAGTGTATGTAGTTAGCTGACATGTTGATAGATAATGGCTAATTTTTAGAATTTTAGTCCAAACAATGTTGGAATATATTGACATTTTGTGGTTTGTCTTTTTTCCCGTTACTTTATTTTTTGGTTTCAACTGTTTAGATCTATAGCTTGAATAGGAAGAAAGTGAATTAAAGAAAATGAAACAGCTCGTTGATGAATTGCATTTGAGTTTGTGCCACTCTTCAAAGTGGCAAACTTTTCTTCGAAAAAGGATATTGAAATACCTGAATAGATGTTGTGTGGGTTTTCTGTATAATTAATTACAGGGCAATAAACCACCGTCCTGATATATCTTGCCTCTGGAAACTGTTTGGAGATACCTGTACTACTGTGCATGTTATTTCACCAAGCAAAGTGTGTGTTCAAGTACTAGTATCCCTTCTTTGGGGAAAAATGGGTCAAAATGCAGACAAACAGATGGTGAAGAAAAACGAGCTGCTCATTCTGGGAGGAAGGTAATACTTTTTTTATTATCAAGAGCTTCTATGCAGTATAGTCTCAAATATTCTACACTAATTTCTAGAAAATTAAAGACATGCTGATCTGTTGACAACTGCATAGTGCGTAAATAGATTCATGTGCTTCTTTCAAGTTACACTTCTCATTTCAAGGTAACTTTCCTGTATCTCCTCAGTGGCTATGAGCACTTCATCTAGCACCTGCTGTTCTTGTTTCTGTCTCCACAGCATGACTACATCTTCCATACTAGTCCACAAATCGTGCCTCTTTAAATGGGGTGATTGCTGTATTTGCTAACTAATTCTCCCAGGACAACTGAAGTCCAAGATAATACTTTGAGCTTTCTGTCTGTACTGCTTTCTTGTAAAAATGTCATAAATTCAGAGGTTTAGAGTACATTGGAACAGGGCATTGCTTGTTTTGAACTTCATGATCTAGAAAATATTTGCAGTATTTCCTCCCTCTGAGCTTTTTGCAGCTGGTTGTGTAAGGCAAAGAAATGCAGCTGCTTAGTGAATCTCAAACAGTATTTGTAAAGTTAAATACTTTCTAGGGGAAGTCTGATGAACTGTAAAAATTACTGATGTTTAAGTAAAAGCATGCATAATGTAACTGACAGAGCTTTTATTTAATACACACCTACATAACCACACCTGTGGCTTCACAAGTGGTGGGCATTACAGACTACCTCTAACCAGGATAGATTCTGTGACATTGTCTGAATTAAAAAGTGTTATTTGTTTGCTTTCCATTCTTGTCTGGTGTTGTTTTGATGGTTTAGATTTTTAAGCACTCTTTTGAATATTCTTTCAGCTTTCTACTCTTTATGTAGAGACTTGGAATAATTGATTCTGTGATTCCTGTTTCTGTAGGTGTTACGGCAGAGCTTTAAAATTGATGCCTTTGCCTAGCATATGGTGTGATCTTGGAATAAATTATTATCGACAAGCAGAGCACCTCACAGCAGTGGGCACTGACATCAAGGAGATCAGTGAACTTCTAGAGAAGTCTTTGCAGGTATTACCTGTTTGTCCTGGTACATCCTTTAAACTGATGGTCATGCTTCTCTGCATACTCACTCTGTCCACAACAAAACCTAAATCTCTGAATAAGTAAGTGCGTAAAGTCATAATTTTAGCTCTCCTAAGATTACAATCCACATTTGATTTTCTTCCAGTGTCTCAAAAAAGCTGTAAGACTTGACAGCAAAAATCATCTTTATTGGAATGCACTTGGTGTAGTTGCTTCTTGTAGTGGTAAGTCTTCAGCAACAGACCTAGGTCCTAAACTGGAAGGCACTTTGACTATAGTATTTTGAAATTCAGTTAGATCTAGCTCTCCTTTTTTC
>JAWWLZ010000094.1:3217748-3230329 GCA_035041345.1 Poliocrania exsul | reverse complement strand
GTTAGCTCTCTTCAGAAACTTTGTGTATTCTTAAGTTTGTGTACGTGACACTGGAACTTCTAGCCCATGGTGATGTGGTAACTCATTAACTTCAGAGATTTTAGAAGCGATTCTTTAGATTCCTATAGTCTCACATCCAAGATGTATGTGTGTTGATTTCTGTGTGCAACTTAGGCAAGAAGAAGCTCTAGTAATTATTAATTAGTTTAATAAACACACTATCCTGTATTATTTCCATCAGAGTAGTCTTAGAACAAGAATGCTGTAAGGTCTGCCTGTATGCGCACTTGCCTGTCTGTGTGCATTCATTGTTTGATTTGCTTTTTCCATGTTTCTCCTTTGCGATTTTCTCTCCTTCCTTTGTGTTGACCTTTAAGTGACATCCTTTTATATATGTATAGCTGTTGTGCAGATGGGGAGGACTTTTTCCTATCAATTACTTTTTGTTCAATGGACAGTGTGAAAGAGAACTGCTGTAACTGAAGAAGGGTGGGGAATATGGCACATTCTTGTCCTAATATGGCTCTTTTCCTGTGGAATTTGCTTAAAACTACTGTGGAAAAAAGGATACTGGTCTTCAAAGACAGTTTGTCTGAATCATACCAGCTGTTGCTACATCCTTCATACCAGTAATTTTATTTTTTCACAGTGTCCTTGGTCTGAGTGATAAGGCCATTGAAGTTTACACATCAATACCCCTAACTGAGTTTGATGGCATTGTGGGATTAGCTTTAGCTTACTTCAAGAAAGGACTCTTAGAAGAAAGTATCAAAGGTAAAATTCACAGCATTATGGGGCACCTCTCTTGAGGTTAATCTTAAAAAAACCTGTTTCTCTTACCAGCCTAGTTGTTCAGTTTATTTTGCTCTTTCAGTCCTATTGCATAAGTACAAACTCCACAATTATTTTAATACCTTGAGTACCATGTGCAGTTTAGGGCACCACATTCAGTTATTAAAAAGCATACAATGGAGTGGCCCAAGGATGGTGAAGGGTCTACAGGGGAAGCCTTATGAGGAGTCGCTGAGGTCACTTGGTTTGTTCAGTCTGGAGAAGAGGAGACTGAGGTCAGACCTCATTACAGTCTTCAACATCCTTACAAGGGAAAGCAGAGGGGCAGGTACAGATTTCTTCAGTCTTTTGAAAAGTGACAGGACTCGAGAAAATGGCATTAAGCTGAGTCAGGGGAGGTTTAGGTTAGTTAATCAGGAAAAGGTTCTTCACCCAGAGGGTGGTTGAACACTGGAACAGACTCCCCAGGGAAGTAATGACAGCAGCAAACCTGTCTGAGTTTAAGAAGTGTTTGGACAATGCTCTCGGGCACATGGTGTGATTCTTGGGGTGTCCTGCGCAGGGCAAGGAGTTGGACTTGATGATCCTGATGAGTCCACTCCAACTTAGCCTATTCTGTGATAATCATTAGACTGTTCAGCAGGGTACTAGAACTATTCAAATGTACTAAGGGAAGCTACATTTCTTGACGTGCTTAATTCTTGTCCATTAAGCTTTTTTTCTCGTAGCCTCCCTTCATCTCAAATAAAATGACTTTTTGTGGAAGAATCAGGTCTAGTCAAGATAAGACTGAGAGGTGATCTCATCAATACAGCTGTCTCAAATATGGGTAAAGAAGGTAGTGCCAGACTCTTTGTGGTGGTGCCCAGTGACAAGTCAAGGAGTAATGGACATAAACTAGAACACAAGAAATTCCACCTCAACCTGAGGAAGAACTTACTTATATTAAAGGTGTCTGTGCACTGGAACAGGCTGCCTGGGGAAGTTGTGGAGTCTCACTCTCTGGAGACTTTCAAAACCCACCTGGCGCAAGTTCTCTGTCACCTCTTATGAGGGACCCTGCCTTGGCAGCGAGGTTGGACTAGATGATCTCTAGAGGTCCTTTCCAACTCTATCTGTTCTGTCATAGGAGATTAATTTGTTGTTTTAAGCACTTTAGCGATAAATACAATTCTGTGTCATGGTCTCCACTGCTAAGATGTACTCACAAAAACATGTACTGAATTCTAAGCACTCAGAAAGAAACAGTCATCTCTGTGTTTTAAGTAATCTTTTATTTTAATTGGAGTGATGTGTGTCCATCTGAAGTTCTAGTTCATAAATGAACTATCACATGGAAGTATTGATACTGTGTCCTTTCAGGCATTTTCTGAATATCCTGATGCTGCTTTTCAGTTCTGTTTTCACTTGCTACATATAAAACAATTTCCAGGCTTTGAGTAGTAAATCTGTAAGTGTTAGCTGAATTTTTTTTTTGTCTTCTGCCTACGATTAGAGGTGTCAAAATACAGTGAACCTGAACGCAAAGTGTCTCTCTAATACCATGCTTTACAAAGGTTGTATTTTTGATTCTTCTTCATATCTGAGTCTTTAATTTTTACCAGCCTATGAAAAAGCCTTGTCTTTTGCCGAGTCTGAAAAAGATAGAGCACATATCCTGACTGCCATGGCAATAATAGAATATAAACAGGACAGAGTGGATGCTGCAAAGACACTGCTGTTAAAATGGTGAGTAAAGGCAATGGTAATCTGAATGTGATATTTTACTGTACTGCTGAATCCTCACATTTCATTTTTGTGGGAACTCAGGTGGCTATTTTCTTTTTGTACTGCAGAATAAAAGGAAAAATGGATTCAGTGCTCCTACTCCTGTGATATATCTGGTTTTTTATCATGGCCTATTTCTTCCACGTTTTTAAAGCAGTATGGAGTGGAAGGGCTGGGCAGTTCAGCTGTGCAACATGCTTGAATGGTAGTTTTAGAAACTTTATCTTTTAAGGTAACATTACTTTGTAGTTTACCTTAGCACTGGAAAGTATTTTTGTAAGAGCTCTAGATGGCTAGTGAAAACTACTTCAGTCAAAACAGTAGGAAATCTCCAGAACAGTTATGTTCCAAGAATGATAGACAAGGACAATCCCATAGCTTCACCGTGAAAGGGAACAGATCTGTATTAGTTGGGCAGTTAAGTCATGGATGTCTGTTTTTTTCAGATCTGTGGAACCTAAAACATTGTTCATCATTGTTAGTCTTCTGGTAACTACAGATTACGAGTTAATTTCTTAGCCTCTCAGGGTTAACCCTCTGTCAGTTGAGAACTCCAGTAGTGGCAGTACAGTACATCATCTTGCCAGCAGACTCCTGAAGTTCCTGAAGTAGTGAAGTCCATTACCTAGTACACTCTAAATTCCAAGTAACTCATGATAACGTAGCTAGGAATCTGATATTTCCTGCATCCTATAAGTCACTGCAGACTTCTGTTTTTGTCATCAACATCAACAGTGAGAGTTTTCTAGATGACCTTGTGTGTGCTTAAAAATAAAAAAGTAGTAAATGGTTTGGGAAGGAAATGTCACAGTAAATATGTTGAGATCAGAATTGGAAGCATAGTGCTGCAAAGGTATATGGTGGGGTTTAGTAGAAGGAACAAAAATGGTGCATTCCAGTCCAATGGACAGATGTCTCTGCTGTCTGCAATTCATGCTAGATGACTTAAAGGGCCTCATTAGGAACTTAAAGAAGCTACCTTTTTAATTCCTCATAGCCACTTGGCACAGAGGTTTTCAACAGTGAATGTCTTGATAGCTAATAAGGTAGAATACCATTTCTTACTTGTCAAAGGGTGCCTTCTGCTTGTGTTTAACAGCTCTTAATTTTTTCTTTCTAAGGTCTGAAAATAAAACTAGAATCAGAAGCTTACATTCCTGTATTTTTTGAAGGAAAAAATAATCATTAAGGGCTTGATTAGGAAGCTGTAGCCACCTGATCCTGATCCCACAGTGAGAGACTGTTATTTCTGTATACTATTCATGGTACATAGGTGCAAGAGGAGTCAAAAGTACACAAGTACTTTAATGTTAGCAGCAAGTTCAATTTTTGCTCCAGAATAGTGTCTCTTTCCTTCAACAGCTCATTAAAGGAACCTAGTATGGAAAGTCTGAAGGCTCTATGCACACTGGGACTGGTAAAGCAGGATGCAACACTTGCAACAGCAGCCCTAAAAGAATTACTGAAGCATGAAAAAGGGAATGATGGGATTTATGAGCGGTGTCTTACTGCATCTGCTGTTTATGCATTACAAGGTAGAAATGTGAGGGTCCAGCGAGTAGTCTCCAAAGCAGTACACAGGTAGGTAGTTTGTCTTGCTTTAGATTCCCCTGTAAATGTATTGCTTTGATTGCCTTGAAGAGTAAGCAAACTTCTGTTTACTTAACTCCTACTCTAAAAAAAGATTAAAAAAAATGTTTTTCAGAGGTGACCTCCTCACTTAAGGTAGTAGCATCAACTGACAGAAGTTTGCTTTCTGATATATGGAACCAAATGGCAGAAGTTTCATGGCTAACTCAGTTTTTTCTGGTTTTATTTTGGTGGCTTCTTTGATAGCTAGATCAGTTCACTGTTCTATGAAAGCATCTTTCATCATATGTAGCATAAACTTTAGCCTAGAGAATTCTCTAAGGTTTTTGCTTAATATTTAAATGCAGCCTTCAAAGCTATCTGTTCTGTTAGCTAAATGTCTGTGTTTAAATGTGTTGTAATTAGCATTAACCATTCAATGCCTTTAAGCAAAACACACCTCAGTCTCTCCAAGTGTTTTTGGAAACTATTCTGCATGCAAATTGCTTTTCTCCCACTACAATTAAAATTCCTTGTTCTTCACACTGAGGACAAGACCTGTAGTCCTGAAGTTTATTTGTTTTCTTCCCATGACTAGTGATATGCATATTGTACATTTTGTTTCTTTAGTTAGCAATATAACTTCAATATTGTGTTGTTTGTTTTAAGTTACTACCCATGTCTGTTTTCTACTCCACTGCATTGTTTTCTTAATAGAGAAAGATCCATTTGGTGTCTGTAGCCACTGCATACTGAGTCATGGAAGACCAGGTGCATATCTAAACCAGAAAGTCTAATATCCTTTTCTTTCCCCAGTAACCCTGATAATCCTGCCCTCTGGTCTCTTCTGTCTCGATTAGTTCCACTATATGTATCACGAAAGGCAAAAGTAAGTGCATTGCTGCAACATGTGTGCTGTTTACCTTCTGAGTAGTCTGTGTTGTTTTTTAACTAAAAAAACCTCCACCTCTCAATGTGTGAACTTTCAGTATGTGTGAACTTTCACTAGTTAATATGAAATCTTAAGGCTTTCATACAAAGCAGTGCACAACCACATACAGAAGTTACATGCACTGTTATTTGCATCTTTCTTGAGGTAACAGTTCTGGATCTTCTTGAAATAAACTTCTCAGAAAAGTCTGCTAAAATTATTCCAACAATAAAAGGATATATATTTTTTTGTTTAATTTTATAGCGATGTATGTGTATAAATGTATATTTAAATTTTCATATGTTCAATTTGGTTAATCCAGCCAATTTCTCTTTTTGCATTAGCAAGTGTTTCCTTTCCATATTTTTGTTTATTATTAGATTTTCTCCAAATAAGTACTCTTTGTCTTAATTTATGTTAATTGTGTAAACAGAAATAGCACCTGAAAACAAACTACTTTATATATGGGGCTAAAATCAGAAACACATCATATACATAAGCTCTAACCATGAATGTCTCCTCCTAATTTTTTATAAAGAGAAATCCCTCATTGTGAAAATTCTGTATTTCTGGTTACAAAGACAAAAAGATACTGACATTATATTTTGCATAAAATTAATTAGTCATGTAACCAAATCAATTGGATTTTTTTTAATCTTGCAGGGGGGAGCTGTGGCAGGAAGTGTTGCACATATACTTGATGTAAAGCACGGAAAGGTTTGTCTTTCTTAAAATGAAGATTTTGTAATTTCATAAACAATCCTAAAGTTAATTCCATCTGATCACTTACAGTTTTAAGTGACTATTATGTTCTCTTTTATAGGAAGTCCTGCTGAACATTGCAGTTAATCAGTTGGCAACAGGCTGTCATATGTTAGAAGATAAGAAAAACAACCCTATTAAAAATATTCAGAAGGCCATCCACATCTCTCCAGGTTACTCTTGTTCTTGAACACAACAGTAATTTTTTAATTTTTACCTATCAGAAACAATTACTGGATTAAAAAAAAAGTAGATTTCTTTTCTTTGGTTGATTTTTTTTGTTTAGGGTTATCCATGTACATTTTGGAGAGAATGGTTAGAGTTGAAATTTTCACTGGCGTTTCAAGTTTAGACTATGGGAATTAAACCAGACAAGAAGAAAAATATCACTAGGTTTTAATGTGAAAATATGGGCAATTTCTTAATCCCTCAGCAGGAGAAGACATAAGTATTACTTACTATGTTAGACAAAATTGAAAAACAAATATTCCCTTAGAGCCAATATGCAACACCAAGCAGGAAGGAATTACTCATCTAGTTTGAGATTTGGATTGGAAATGTTCTGTTACAGTGTGTGGGTTATGAACTATAGGCAACTGTTCTCTTACTAAGTGGTGGTCTTCCTTAAGTGTATGAAGTGCAAACCTAGTTAGGTTTTCAATTCCTAATTTGCACTTGGTGAAATACCAAAACATTGTATCTTCTGCAGTTGTTTTGCTTTGATCCATAAGGGTGACTGCAAGTTAAAAATTTCAGTTCCTTTTCTACAGGAACACACAAGAATATGATTGCTAATCAAAAGTAGTATACTTTACATTTTACTGTGTTGAATCTTCAAGCTTTGTTTCATTTTGCTGACAAATTTAATTATCAAATTTAATTACCTTAGGGACGAAGATTCACATAGGTGAAATATTCGACTAAGCACTGTCCAGTTCATGACAAAGACTTTTTGTAGTAGTAGGTGTTCTTCACAGTGCTAGATTAAGGTAAAGCTGATGCTGAAATTAGCTGGCAGTGTAAGTAGGCACTTACTGTTTTAACACTCATGCTTGTGGTCAGACCAGACGGACTCTGTATGACTGAAAGGTGTGGATGGCATTGTGGTATTTTTGCTTCCACTGTTACAGCACTAAGTGATAGCCAAGATTAATCTGTGTAGTCAGAAATAAACTGGCAGCTTCAGGTTAGCACACTGGTGTTAATGTGAGAAATACATTAGCTGGCTTTAGGAACAGAATCTTCCTTTTATAATCAGAGAAATACTACTAGTTAAGAGGCAAGTCGTTACCAGAGTCCTTGGGCTGAGTTCTATTACTTGTATTTCTTGTGGCTATCTGTTAATTACAGTGTGTATTTCCATTGATGGCTATGTTTTTATGCTTTATCTGGTAAATACCATTCTAAATGAACTACCAGCATATTTAGAATGGGCATGAGTTGCCTTTGACCATTCTTTTCTAGATAATCCTGCTGTCTGGGCAGTGCTGATGGCAGCCTGTCATGCTGAAAACACTGTTACCTGTCTAAACAACGCACAGCTGAAGCGAACAGGTCTAGAGATGACACTTTTGTCTACAGTTTCAGCCAAAAGTAAGCTTTACAAGTTTTCTATTTTAAAAAAAGTAAACAAAATTGAAATGATCTAAGCATGCCATTACTATTTTGAACTTGCAAATAGGCTGAGGATTGCTCATTACTGATTTGAGCTGTAACTGTATTTTACACACAAAATTTCTAATGCACAGCTAGGGTTAATTACTTAGCAGCTTGCTTTCCCCTCCAGAGCCTCAAGTAGTTTTTAAAATAGTACTTCTAATTCTGATGCCTAAATGGATGGTTGTAGGCATATTACATTGCAGCAACACTGCTTACAAGGAAAGACTATGGTACCCTTGAGTTCTGTAATTTTTCCACTTGAGGGTCAGTCTTGCTCGATGTCCGTAGTGTTTTGAAAACTGAAATTAAAATTTCATGTTTGATTGATTGTTCCTGAATCAATAACTCAAATGGTGTACACTTTTTGCCCCCTCTTGCTCTTAATGTTGCCATCTTTCAATGTTCCTGCTAATGAAAGAAGTCATGTCAGGCTAACACTCCTAGAAGTTCTTTCAGAGCATGTGGCCATGGTGTGGCACTACAGCATAAACACTAATATGTTTAAGTGTTTAATCTGTCTTTACAGCTGGGAAAAGTAACCTTCCACATAATTATGTCCATATTCTTGAAGACTGGTGTCTCCGTCAAGCTATTACCAGTCTAGAGGAGACTGATAAACTATCAGAAGCTGAAGCTCTTTGTAACAAGGTATGATGGTATTATACTGGCAGATTGTGGTAGAATTGTATAAAAATATTTTGTGCATTATACAAAAGAAGTAACCTTTGAATTAGCAACGGTCTGTTCCATCAGAGCTACAAAATACCGTAGTTCACAGAATATTGAGTTGTAAGGGACCCGCAAGGATCATTGACTCCAGCTCTCAAGTGAATGGCCCATAGGGGCATTGAACCTGCAAGGCTGGTATTAGTAGTACCTTGTCCACCCAACTGTTGGCATATTCTCCCCTCCCCAAGATAGTTATTCTATTGGCAACACTGAAAGTGTGCTAGTAGTTAAAACAAGTAGTGTATGTCATGATAAAGCTGAGTCAGCTCTTCCTGCTTAGAATTAACCTGTATGTATTTATGGCCAGACTTCACGAACGAAGATTTGAGCAGGGCTCTCCCCACATGGGTGTGCCCTTCCAGCCTGAGCAGTGGATTTTTTAGGTAAGGCACAGTGTGCACAGAACAGTTTAAGTCCTAAGGTCCATTTGCCATGGCCGAGCGAGCTTAGACAGTGACAGTGAAGTCCTCAGGACTGTCACAGCACCCAGGACTAACCAGGGCTGACCCTGCTTGGCATCTGAGATCTGACGGGATCGGATGGCAGGGAGGCATTTACTGCCAGGGGATGGTCCCCACTAAGGCTCAAACTCAGGTCCTTGGGATTCGGAGTCCAGAGTGCTCTCCATTACACCATGGGACCGCCCCTAGAATTAAGCAAAACATTACAGAAATTGAAGGCAAGAAGTCCACGTGGAAGACTTGCCTTCGACTGTACTTTCTGCTGAGTTGTGTTGTTACTTCGTTTCAGACCCACAAGTAGATGCCAGGAGTTTAATTTGTGAAAAGTCTTGAAGCAATGCAGTTGAGGAAGGAGGCTGGGGTGTTAACAACATTCAAGCATGTGTTTCGTGTGTTCATGAACAGAAGACTTGGCAAAAGAGAAGCAGAAAAGCTGTTGAACTCAGCAGCACCCATCCTTGACTTTCATTAAGGAAAATTGACAATCCCATGCAAATGTGCTCCTTGTTTTCAGCATTTCTGTATTAACAGGGATGGTAGTAGGAAAAAAAAAACAAACCACAAAAAAAGCCAAAACAAACAGATTCATTGAATGTGGTTTTCAGGGGAAAGTACTTTCTTGTCTCTTTGTTTGGTGAGAAGGTGTTTTCCTTTTCTGTCCAACATATCTACTGATTTGTCTTATATTAACAAGGATCTGAGATTTCTAAACATGCAAGGTATGTCCTTCCCCCCATCTTGGCATGAGGGAAGGTTAATGAAGGGTTTTGCATGTATTTTATTGAGTAAATAACTTGGGGAGAGGGCAGTCAGTGCTTGCAATTAGTGAAGAAAAAGGGGAGCATTCTCTGGTACCATAACCTCTCAGTGAAAGCCATATAACTGTTATTCAGTTTGAGACAGGCAATGTGAACTGCACTTGTTCACAGGGGGAAATTGCAGCAAATTTATCAGCTTCTATTGTGTTTCAGAAGGTCTCTGCATTCTTTATAAAGCAGCAGCTTGTTAAGGATTCACAGGCAACATTTCAGGTTTTTTAAAAAATTTTCTTAAATTTCTTTGAATTACAATTCTTGGAAGTACTGTGATTTGAGCTGTGAAAATAACATTCAGTGAGGCTTGCAGAAGCTTCATGTACTTCACCTGAGAAGGATAAAGCCACGGATGGCTAGTTTTCTCTTTGCTTTTTTTGTGTGTATTTATTCAAAAAAATGCTCTATAGGTGTCTGATATTACTGAACAGGAAGTGTTTAGTACAGTGTTTTTGTTCCAGTGAGAATAAAGCATCTTACCTGCGAGAACTGAAATTGCTTGAAACACAACCAAGGTCCCTTTTAGCCACAGTACAAGATTTTGCCCCCGCTAATAGTCCCAAACTTGTAATGATTGACAAACCAGTAAAAACTGTCTTTCAGAAACGTGTAAAAGTAGGACAAATACAAAATTAAAGATTGGCTTCAAATGTATTTTAAGGGGAGTAAAAATGTTGCCTATTTTTATGGTTCAATCCCTGGAACACTCCTTTGTGCAGAGGAGGAAACTATTGTGTTGCAAGCATCCTAAGAGTGCTTTCAAATGCTGTATTCTGTAGAGAACAAAATGGAAATGTCTAAGTATCTTTGATATTTGGGAATGATAATTCTTATTGTTTTGGTCTTAGGCTTTAAAAAGCTGCCCTGAGCACCCAGCTCTGTTTTTGCTTTTGAGACAAGTTCAGTGTAAGCAGTTGTTGCAGTCTCACAAAGAACTTCCTGGCAACATTGTGGAGGAGCTTCGCAAGACAGTCATGACCAGTTCAACTTCAGTTGCTGCCTGGCAAGTAAGTGTGCATCCTTTTCCTAACTGGTGTGCCACTCTCACACCCACTATGAAAGGATAAATATTTATTTCACTGCTTGGTTTTATTTATCTGCTGACAGTCAGTGACAGAAAAAGTATATTTAGTTTGTTATAAAGTTCAAACATCATGTTAACCTTATTTAGTAGCTGAAATAATACAGACCATTAGTAAGGATGAGCAGATACGGAGACAGGAGAATGAAAATCCTGAGATAAATCCCTAGCACCTGTGTCTTTAGGGACCTGTGATTTAACATGTGAGCAGAAAACAGTGAAATATTTCATAATCTGTAAGACTAGATAGAAGTAAAGGATTTCCTAATATAGTAATTCCTTATGCTGGGTCTGAAAACCTGAGGAAGTCTCTTTCTTCTAGTCAACTTATCTGAGAGAATTGCTTGAAACACAGTCAAGATCTTTCTCCATTAATTTCCTGACTTCAGATATCACTATTCTTTTAAGTAAGTTGATTCTACAGAGAAGAGAAATCACTGCCAGTGATGGGCTGAGAAAATCTATCAAAAAGGTGTCAGTGAGTGGTCTAGGAGCCTCCCAGTTAGTGTTCACTAACTCTCTTCCATGGCGTCATGAGTGAACCTTTGTAACAGACATTCACTTCATATGTTGCTTCTGTGAGACATCTGTGAAGTCTGTCTCACACATGCCAAGTGATCTTTCTGGTGATGCAGCACATATATTTGTTTATTTTCTAAGAGTTGCTTTTAGGTACGATTGTATTCCTTTTCCAATGTAAATAGCGTATTGTTTAGAAAAATTGTGTGAGGCTTTAGAGTCCTTCATGTGCTTGAAGGATTTATGGTGCTCCCTTTGCCTCTTGATAAAGTAAAGCCTTGCCAGTGGTAAGATTCACTGAAGTTGATTTCAGTCTTAGTATATCAGTGCAAGGCTGCCTTAGAGATTATCTCATTTGTCACAGGGCTGCAGATCTTCTGAAACAAAGGAGTATAATTTCTGTAAAGGTGCTTTTCTTGATTTTTTTTTTTTTATTTGTGAAACTTTGTCTTTCTGATGCATAGAACTCATTCAGACTGGATTTGCAAAATAGAGGGCAGGCAAGACATGACTGTAGCCTCTATTTTAGTAAAATATTTTGGAAAGGAAATTAGGGCTTGTATACATTCTTCAAGCATCTCTTGCATAGCCAAGTCATCTTGCTTACAAGCAGAGAGAATAAGTGAACTGGAAGTGTATGTGGGAGTGGGAGGTCTTGACTGTATTGGTCTTCTTAATCCAGGCCACAGATAGGCTACTTCTGAGGAAGATCTTTTCAGTCTTCAATTAAAGAAAGTATTTCTCAGCCCTTACGTAGTGTTTTGAAAAAGCCTGGCTGCTACATCTGTTCATAGTAGATAAGTATATACTTTTATGTTTTCTGTCTCTAGACTTCTTAAGAGTGTGATAAATATTTCATCCTACTCAAAAGTATCTATTCTAATGCCTTACAGTTTTACTAGGTTATAGGGGCCTCTAACTTTTCTTTTTGCTGAGGTTTTTGGCTTTTGTTCAAATTTAGGAGTGCTGCTGAATTGCTGTTTTGATGGCTATTCCACTTTTTGTGCTGTGGCTTATCAGGAAAGTAGAGAAAAGCACATCTGGTAGAGCTGTCATTGTGCCTTTGCATAAGGGTTCTCTTCTTCAACTCTCTTGAGAGCTAGACATCTTCTGCTGCAAAGAACTGGCAAGGCAAGCTGGGGTTTTTTCACATGAATGGATATTTTACTTTACATAGTCCTGCAGCTTGTTGTCAAGAATGCACAATCTCACTGCTGCTAATTAATACTTTCTAGTGTGTCTAGTGGATAAGTAAGTTCTGTGCACCAAAAAGGGTTAATAATTTTTGCCTCTTCTACCATCAGGCAGTCTTTAGCTAGCAAAAGTCTAAAGACCTTTGCTCAAAAGCAAGGAAATAAGTTTTTTTTAAATAAGAAATTGCTTTGTTTGCTTGATGATTCAGCAAAAAATATAAGTGTGGCTTACATATCATTATTGAAGATTTAGATGAGGGGTTTGAGTCTATTATTAGCAAATTTGCAGATGACACCAAGTTGGGA